>SJXQ01008666.1:23289-181170 GCA_006408695.1 Aepyceros melampus
TGCTGATATTGATTCCACCATAGTTGACAATAAGTAAGCAAAACCTCATCTCTTATCACCATCCTCTCCTCTTTTTCACTGGTGGGGAGATGGTAACAGGAACATGACAAAGTAGTAAAGCCAAATAAAATGAAAACAGATTGCTCCAAATAAAGTGAGATAAGACCTTCAGTTGATAACTGTTCAGTTCAGTTCAGTCGCTCAGTCGCGTCCGACTCTTTGTGACCCCATGGACTGCAGCACGCCAGGCCTCCCTGTCCCTCACCAACTCCCAGAGTTCACCCAAACTCATGTCCATTGAGTCAGTAATGCCATACAGCCATCTCATCCTCTGCCGTCCCCTTCTCCTCCCGCCCTCAATCTTTCCCAGCATCAGGGTCTTTTCAAATGAGTCAGCTCTTCCCATCAGGTGGCCAAAGTATTGGAGTTTCAACTTCAACATCAGTCCTTCCAGTGAATATTCAGGACTGATTTCCCTTAGGATGGACTGGTTGGATCTCCTTGCAGTCCAAGGGACTCTCAAGAGTCTTATCAAACACCACAGTTCAAAACCATCAATTCTCTGTGCTCAGCTTTCCTTATAATCCAACTCTCACATCCATACATGACTACTAGGAAAACCATAGCTTTGACTAGATGGACTTTTGCTGGCAAAGTAACGTCTCTGCTTTTTAATATACTGTCTAGGTTGGTCATAACTTTTCTTCCAAGGAGTAAGCGTCTTTTAATTTCATGGATGCAGTCATCATCTGCAGTGATTTTGGAGCCCAAAAAAATAAAATCTGACACTGTCTCCACTGTTTCCCCATCTATTTCCATGAAGTGATGGAACCAGATGCCATGATCTTCGTTTTCTGAATGTTGAGTTTTAAGCCACCTTTTTCACTCTCCTTTTTCACTTTCATCAAGAGGCTCTTTAGTTCCTCTTCACTTTCTGCCATAAGGGTGATGTCATCTGCATATCTGAGGTTATTGATATTTCTCCTGGCAATCTTGACTCCAGCTTGTGCTTCATCCAACTCAGCATTTTGCATGATGTACTCTGCATATAATTTAAATAAGCAGGGTGACAATATACAGCCTTGAAGTACTCCTTTCCCAATTTGGAACCAGTCTGTTGTTCCATGTCCAGTTCTAACTGTTGCTTCCTGACCTGCATACAGATTTCTCAGGAGGCAGGTAAGATGGTCTGATATTCCTATCTCTTTAAGAATTTTCCACAGTTTATTGTGATCCACACAGCCAAAGGCTTTGGCATCATCAATAAAGCAGAAACAGATGTTTTTCTGGAACTCTTTCTTTTTCAATGATCCAGCGGATGTTGGCAATTTGATCTCTGGCTCCTCTGCCTTTTCTGAATCCAGCTTGAACATCTGGGAGTTCACGGTTCATGTACTGTTGATAACTGATCAATTCCCTGTTTCTCACGCTGAGATAGTAGAAGTCTTTCTCTCACTCCTTAGACCTGCTGCTGAATCACTCTACCTTGAATCTCATCATAAATTTTAAAATCTATGATCTTGGACTTCCCCAATATCACATGTTTAGTCTTGTTCTTTAATTTTAAATGATCTTACTAATCATCTTTTAGTGTGCAAAGAATACAGATAATCATTCATCTAGAAACCAAGCTGAGTAAGACTAAATTCCTAATCTCGTAATGGGTGGTGATTGAACTTAAGCTTTTAGCATGACTAAGATTTCTGCACATATAATGTGGGAAAGAAACTCTGAGATGGAAGCAACTGCCTGAGAAAAGGCCATACAGGGATATACTGGATCCAACCAAGGAACCATAATGGGGTTGACTGCAATTTGACTGCGTGGGGTATACGGAGAGTCTAATGGAGACTTAGACTGTAAGGACAGACCAACGCCGATACCAACAAACCTTAAATTCACAATAAAGAGCTGTACCCCACGTGGGTGGTAATGAAGAACCACTGAGTGGCTTTGAACCCCAGAAGCATGACTGAAAGATGAATGAAGCCATTCCTCAGGACTGTGGAGAGGTGCCAGCAGATTGGATTGTAGGGTGAGCTAGGAAGCTTTGCACAGAGAAAGGCAAGAGACAGGATGCTGCATTTGGCTGATGGCACTGAGAATCAGAGAAAGGAAATGAATCTCAAAAATATTTTGCTATTCCAAACTGTTACCTCGTCTGTGTTCACCAGGGTTACAGCCTCTGTCCCACTGGAGACACCCTCCTTGGCAGTTCCTTGACCAACCTCTCCAGCCCTTAGCTATGGAAGTTCTTAACTTGGAGTTCAAGGACTCCCAAGAATATAACATTAAAAGGTTCTTGAACTTGGATGAAAAAAATGTTACATCTTTATGTTCACTAACTATTTCACTATTTTTTCTCCAACTGAAACTTAAATGTTTCCTCAGTTATAAAATAGGGAACAAACCACCATAAACTTAGCTATTCTGTCAACTTTTTTTGTTCTGTCAACTTTTTAATGACAGAAGTTACAGATACTTTGTGTCAGTTATGGTTCATATACTAATATATAACTTGTATTCATCACTATTTCAAAATTAGGTAGCAGTTAGTTCCATTACCAGATCCTATTGTTTAATATGTCATTTTATAAAGCAGATGCTATCATATCATATATTTTTCTTTAATATTTTGATAATGGTATTTCAATGTAATTAGTTTTCTCTGTAATCCTAAATGTTTTGATTATGCACATAAAAATGTTATTCTAAAAAAAAAAATACACAAGCTTATCCAGACTGCCAAATATAAAAAAGCTTTGCAGAGATCTAGGTCATCATTTGAGGTCCCGGCCTGACACAGTTTCCTGACCATCTTCAAGGCCTTGCTCTGTACCCTTGAGAGAAAACATTCCGTTCTCACTCCTTCTGAACGTATCCGTGCCTTTGTTCAGCACCTGCAGACAAGGGAAGGAAAGATGTCCCCTTACCTGCCACCTCCTTGCTGGCTTCAGTTCTTGCCCCCTACCACCATTCTATTTTCAGTTTTTCTTCTGTTTTATGAACCTTCTTTTATATACCTTCAGAATGCCACTGCTTTCGTAACCAAGCATAGTCTGTCTCCATTTTGTCCTATTTTTCTCCCTGGAAAATTCTTTCTAAATAACATGCTGCACTCTGCCGGATCTAGTCAGCTCACTGTTGCTACATCCCAGAAGCCAACAGCTTTTCAGAGTGAATGCCAAGCTTTCATTGATTCACTTCTTAAGAAGAGAGAGCAGGAGGTGAGAGAGGAATTTCCTGCTGGGAAATAAACGCTGTGTGAGGCCCCTCAACAAGGCTGTGGACCATACAGCGATGTGGGGAGGGCAGGAAGGAAATTGGTGACTAACAAAGAAATGGAGAGGGGGTGTTTTTAGGGGTCAGGGAGTGCGCTGAACGTGAATTTTGTCTGGGGTTGAGCCTGCCTGCTCCCACTGAATGATCTTGTGTGTTGGGAGTCTTGGCACGTGTGCATAAACTGATAACCTCTGCTGTGTAACTTCTCAAGGGCACAGGCCTAGGCCACACAACAGAAATGAAACCACAATAAATACTGTCTTTGTTGACATTGTGATTAAACTAGAATAACTTGAACAGATTTAGTTTTCATAAAAAGTTTCAATTTACCTCATTTCCTGTGACTGAGAGATAGCTCTGGTGATGGAAAATGCCACACGTTCTGGAGAATTCTGTGGGTCCTTTAGTATGGTTTGGTTTGGTTGGATCTTTTTCTCCTTTGATATACAAACCAAATGACTAAGGAAAAGAATTTGGTGGAAAATTATACACAAAATTTTCATCAGTATTCTCTCCCAATACTGCAAGTAAATACTGAGATTTCAGTGGTTGTTTGGAAACTGAATAAAAATCAAGAAAAATAGGAATAGTAAGTTTGACAATAAGATTGGACCTACACATGCAAAGATGTCCAATATCACAAAATGTAGGTTTAGAATTAAAATGACTTTTATAATGTGAAGAAGTAGTTGGTGGGTAGGAACTAGTATGTACTGAGGGAAGAGAAACCAAAGGTATGTTTGTGTGAAACTGAAAATGTCAGGGGGTTAGAGCAGGCCTTACGTATTCAGAAAGCAAAACTAAAATGGAAAAGGCAAAAGTGCTCTCTCCCTGGCCACTGCGCAGTCTTTGTTTTAGTAAGGATAGCACCAGGGTTACCTTCTTGAGCCCTAGGCCCAGGAAGACATGGATAAAGAGGATAACTATCACAGGAAAGGAAGGAATTTTTAAAAAGTACAAAGGACCTGACATGTTACATATGGAAAAAAGAAGATGGTGAGAATTAGGGTATGCAGACTAGTACTGCTCCAAGGTGGTATTCAGAGCCCATGGTTTGTGGGATCTCAGTTCCCTGACAGGCTGCACCCAACTTCGGCAACAAAGGCCCAGAATCCCAACCACTAGGCCATCAGGGAACCCCTTAAAGGACAATGTATTCAGCTGTTCATGAGTAAATTTTTTTTTTTGGATAAGGCAATGGTAACCCACTCTGGTACTCTTGCCTGGCAAATCCCATGGACGGAGAAGCCTGGTGGGCTGCAGTCCATGGGGTCAATAGGAGTTGGACACGACTGAGCGACTTCCACTTTTCACTTTCATGCATTGGAGAAGGAAATGGCACCCCACTCCAGTGTTCTTGCCTGGAGAATCCCAGGGACGGGGGAGCCTGGTGGGCTGCCGTCTCTGGGGTCGCACAGACTCAGACATGACTGAAGCGACTTAGCAGCAGCAGCAAGTAAATTTTTTTCTAATTTAATGCTTTACCCTTTCTTCTGCAATTACATCCCTTCTAATTTTCTAGTATTAAATCACCTTTCACTTTTTAAAATACAAATAATAAATGGAAGATTTTTCCTAAACACTCCTTTTTGGGAAATTTTTTTTTAAAGAAGTGAAAAGTCATCCAATCTCCCTAATTTATTTTAATTTTCTACTCTGAATAGTTAGTTCAGATTAGTGACCCATGAATTTGTTTATTACATAAACCTTTCAGAAAAATTTTAACACACATCCTCAGTGTATGGGATCTTTTTTATAAACCACATTCATATGCTGCTCTGATAATATATTCATATTATTAAACTTACACAAAAATATAATTTTAAAAGATGAAAAATAAACAGTAAAATTTACTTTACTTGTTAAAGATTCAAAAGACCCATTATATTTCTCTCATCTTAAAATGTTGAGGCCACCTTATTTAATATACTTTATTTTTCCTTAAGTCTTGGGTTAACATTTGGTAAGACAGGAATGTGAAGGCCTAGCTCAGAATTCTGTTTATTTTCATTCATAATTTTAGTCACTGTCATAACTTTTATGTACACTTTACAAAGATAGAAAAGATCCAAATGGAAGAAGTGCCTTATTGTCTGTATTTCCTAAATCATGGTGCTCATTTTTCAACCCCATCCACCAATTATGCAAAAAAGTCTTCCTTTAAATTTGGCTAGTAAATTTCCATCTTCCATGGTGTCAGTCACTCATCCATGCAAACTAACTGGGCAGTATTGCTTTTTACTATTTTTAACAAATGAATTCATAACATCTTATTTGGAAGATTTTTAAATTCCAACTTCTATGAGTTTTCACAGGTGAAACCCACTGTTTATGGCAACTAAATCATTAATGAGAGAAACTCCTAAAATGCTTTTTCCGTAACATGAGTGTCTTTCAAAAGCATTTCCTTTCTCATCCATTATTAAAAAGTGACCTTTACCTTGAAGGGGCAAGCTAAGTTTGCTTATTATTTCAAATATCTGCTAGATAACACTCTACTGGTAGCTACTTGTCATCACAAGAAAGGTCAGCAGACCTGGCAAGTGAGGGAGTCTGGGGTTTTTATTTTAATAAGGGAGACAATGTACAATTAATCTTAAATTTGACTTGTTACCTTTCTATAACATAAGCAACAAACCTCTGTTTACACAGAAGATTTTTAAGATCACTGGCCCACAGCATTAGAAAATATTGTAGGAGTTTTTCCATCAGAAGGTGATACAGTTTCTGAATCTTCACACTGCTGTTTGCTGAAAGTGCACACGCAGCTGTGGTGTGCAACCAGTGCCTCTGAGCATGGAACTCACACTCTCCCCTGGGGAAGTGGAGTCTGGGTGGAGGTTACTCACCTGTAAGCACCTGAACTAGAGGCCACATGATGATGCCAGACCAGCTATGTATTCAACATTCATAAACCTTAGTTTATTGTATGTTTAGCTAAAGGTCTAAAAATAGACCTTCTATTATATCCTCCTTGCATCTCAGTCTCTGAGCTGTACATACCATAGAGACCAAGGTCTTAATCGACTTGTATCATGTGTTTCTCTATTTTTCTAATTGACTGTGAAAGGCCAATAGTTTAAATGGTTTATTACTTAACATTTCAATTGTCTTTCTGAACATAGTGGGCTATTATACACCATATGTGCATGCATGCAAAGTGCGTCAGTGGTGTTCGACTCTTTGCAACCCTATACACAGGGTGGGGTCCACAAATTCTTGAAATTTTCCAAGAACAAATTAAAAGTAAAAAGACATAAAGCCTAGAAAGTAACTAATGATAAATTAAAATAAAGAATTTATTTTTAAAGAATATTATTAAGAATAAATTCTGAAGAAAAGAACTTTTCTCTACAGATCTTTTCTAAAATAGTAAACTGCCTGAGATGTAAGGAACTCTATATTACAGCATGGAGTTAGAGCTAGACTTTCCTGCCGGTCCATGAACACACAGCCCTGGGACTCTTATTTCTGAGTTTTCACAAGAGGCACCTCGGCACTGCCCTTTCTGGTTCACTAAGAATGTCATTCTCCCTACACTTAAAAGATAGATTTGATTTCTATCAATACCACAACAATCATGTTATCTTGTGATCATTACTCAAAAAGCTCAACCAACTGAAGTTAAATACAAACAAAAATGTAACTGAAGTTTCCTGAGACTTAAAATAGTCTGACACAAGTACCCAAGGAATAAAATACTGAAAACACAGGTTTTTGACAATTTGTTTTTAGTTGTTTTTCACAAAATTAACATATAAAATTAGGAAACTATAACAAAGAGCTATAAAAGCAAAAGCAAATGAAATTACCACAATTGGGCCATATAAAATTACCAGGAAATAACAAGTTGCCAGAATTTTTTTTTAATGTTTATATATTTGCAGATACCTATTCTAATAGTTTGTGCTGTTTAAACAACTAACATACATGCAATATATTCATTGTTAAATGGTCAAATGTAAACAATACAGTCCATTCTTATTAGGCTCAGCACTTATGTTCTGTGAAGTCACTGCAAGCACTGAATTAGTGAATACTAAAGGGAAATCACACGGCTAGGTTCCGCAAAGCCTCTGGTCATGTTTTCATCAATCATTCACTACATAATCTGGTTTTATGTGGGTTTCTGTTTAAATATTCTTATTCAATACATATTGTTGATTCATTAATATTGAATTCACAGCCTACAGCCCTATAGCTTATGCTTGAAAGAAACTTAACTAATACAGACACAGGCATGCCTCAGAGATATTATAGATGTTTCCCAACTACTACAATGAAGTAAGCATCCTAATAAAGTGAATCAATAATTTGTTGGTATTTCAGAGCATAAAAAAGTTATATTTACACTTTCATGTAGTCTGTTAGGTGTGCAATCATTAGACATAGCATCATGTCTAAAACATATACATACCTTAGTTAAATTACTTGTGCTGCTAAAAATTGCTAAACATCATCTAAACTTTTAAGGAGTTATAATCTTTTTGCTGGTGAAGGGTTTTGCCTGTATGTTGATGGCTGCTAATTGATTGGAGTGGTGATTCCTGAAGGTTGGAGTGGCTCTGGCAATTTCTTAAAATAAGACAACAATGAAGTTTGCCATATCAACTATTTCTTTCATGAATGATTTCTCTATAGCATGCAATGCTGTATAACAGCATTTTACCCACAGTAAAACTTCTTTCAAATTGGAGTCAATCACCTCAAATTCTGCCACTACTTTACCAACTAAGTTTGTATAACATTCTAAATCCTTTGCTATTTCAACAGTCTTGACCAGAAGTAGATTCCATCTCAAGAAACCATTTTTCTTAGCCCATCCATAAGAAGCAACTCCACATCAGTGAAAGTTTTATCATGAGATTGCAGCAATCCAGTCAAATCTTCAAGCTCCACTTCTAATTCTAATATTTTTGTTGCTGTTGTTTCTCATCATACATCTCCATCAGCACTCTTGCATAACCAGGCGCATTGTGAGTTCAGTTCAGTTCAGTCGCTCAGTTGTATCTGACTCTGTGACCCAATGAACCACAGCATTCCAGGCCTCCCTGTCCATCACCAACTCCCAGCGTCCACCGGCATCATCAATGAGCAGTAAATATTCTGAAAGGAATCTTTCTTTCTGAGTAAGAGATCTAAATAGTGGGTTTAAAATATTAAATATACTGTGTTGTCAACAGATATGCTGTCATCCAGGCTTTGTTATTCCACTGATATCACACAGACTGAGTAGATTCAGCAAAATTCTTAAGGGCTGTAGGATTTTCAGAACAATCAATGAGTACTGACTTCAAGTCACCAGCTTCACTAGCCCCTAGCAAGTCAGTTTGTTTTCTGAACCTCTCTAGCTATGCAAGTCCTAGATACATCTTCTGCCAATAGATGGCTGTTTCATCTACAATGAAAATCTATTTTTGAGTGTGCATTCATTCATGCTCAACTGTTTTAGTTTTGTCCAACTCTTTGCAACCCTATGGACTGTAGCCCTCCAGGCTCCTCTCTCCATGAGATTCTCCAGGCAATAATACTAGAGTGGGTTGCCATGCCCTTCCCCAGAGGATCTTTCAAACCCAGGGATCAAACCTGGGTCTTCTGCATCTTCTGCACTGCAGGTGGATTCTTCACCCATTGAGCCCACTGGGGAGCCCTCTTTAATGACCTTAGGCAGATGTTCTAGATGACTTGTTGCAACTTCTACATCACCACTCTTACTTTACCTTACACTTGTATGTTTTGGAGATGGCTTCTTTCCTTCAGCCTCATGAACCCAACCCGATGAACTGACCTCTGCTAGCTCCAGACTGTTCTTCAGCAGCTTCCTCACCTCTCTCAGCCTTCATAGAATTAAAAAGGTAGGGCCTTGCTCTAGATAGGCTTTGGCTTAAGGAAATCTTGTGTCTTGTTTGAACTGCTATTCAGACCACTAAAACGTTCTCCCTACTGGCATGTGGCTATTTCGCTTTCTTATCATTTGTGTATTCACCGCAGTAGCATTTTTTATTTCCTTTAAGAACTTTTCCTTTGTACCCACAATGTTGCTAAGTGGTGCAAGAAGCCTAGTTTTTGGCCTGTCTTGGCTTTCAACATGCCTTCCTCATTAAGCTTAATCATTTCTAGCTTTGGACTTAAATGAAAGATGTGTGACCCTCCTTTATCTTAAACCCTTAGAAGCCACTGCCGGATTGTTAAATGGCCTAATTTCAATATTGTTGTGTCTCAAGAAATAGGGAGGACCAAAGAGAGGGAGAGAGAAGGGGGAATGGGGAAAACAGCTGTTGGGGAGACAGTCACAGCACATACAATATTTCTCCATTGAGTCTGCCATCTTGCATCAGCACAGTTCATGGAGTCCTAAAAATCTACAATCGTACTATCAAAGATAGCTGATCATAGATCACCACAACAAATATAGTAATAATGGAAAAGTTGGAAATATTTTGAGAATCACCAAAATGTGACACAGAGACAGGAAGTGAGCAAATGCTGCTGGAAAATGCTGCCTATAGACTTGTTCACTGCAGGGTTCTCAGTTCAGTTTAGCCGCTCAGTCGTGTCCGACTCTGTGACCCCATGTTCTGCAGCACACCAGGCCTCCCTGTCCATCACCAACTCCTAGGGTTTACTCAAACTCATGTTCATTGAGTCAGTGATGCCATCCACCATCTCATCATCTGTCGTTTCCTTCTCCTCCCACCTTTAATCTTTCCCAGCATCAGGGTCTTTTCCAAGAGTCAGTTTGGCATCAGGTGGCCAAAGTATTGGAGCTTCAGCTTCAACATCAGTCCTTCCAGTGAATATTCAGGACTGACTTCTTTTAGGATGGACTGGTTGGATCTCCTTGCAGGCAAGGGACTCTCAACCACTCTGCTGCTGCTGCTGCTAAGTCGCTTCAGTCGTGTCCGACTCTGTGCGACCCCATAGATGACAGCCCATTAGGCTCCTCTGTCCCTGGAATTCTCCAGGCAAGAATACTGGAGTGGGTTGCCATTTCCTTCTCCAATGCATTGAAAGTGAAAAGCGAAAGTAAAGTCACTCAGTCGTACCCAACTCTTAGCGACCCCATGGATTGCAGCCTACCAGGCTCCTCTGTCCATGGGATTCTCCAGGCAAGAGTACTGGAGTGGGGTGCCATTGCCTTCTCCCTCAACCACTCTAGCTGCCTATAAAGATATTTTACCACCCATGGGTTTGGTCAATCCAGATCTTGGACTGGTGAGATTTAAATCACATTAGGAAGTATCTTCTGATCTGTAAAGTATGCAGATGTCATTCACAGTGCTCTTGTGAACAAAAACATGGCCATGTCCTCATGCTTATCTCCCAGTCTGAGAGTGAAGGATGACTAACGGCAGGTTCTCCATGAAGTGGAGGGTGTACTGAGGCAGCAGTTGAAGGAATGGGAAATAGTGTCAAGAAATGGAGCTCTCTAGGTAGATTGGGATGAGATGGTAGAGAGATTTATTGAACAATGAAAGGCGTTTGGGCTTCTTTCTGAAAGGACTCACTGGAAACTTTAAGCAAGGGTATTAACATTTTTTAACAGACTTGCCTTTTAAACATGGCAACATCAAGCAGTATCTGGAAAAGAAATTGTTAGCAGGAGAGCTTAAGTTATTAAGCTTCATTAACCCTCCTGGTGGATAGGAAAAGCATAGCTTTCCAAAAATATTCCACTAGGGGGGCAGTTTATGAAAAAGTACACTGCCAGGTCTCGAGGCACTTTCTCTAACTCACTTGGGAGACCATTTCATCTTCAGCATTCAGCATCCTAGATGAGATGTTGCCCCCCTAGAACTGCATTTCACCACTGACAAGTGTTTACTCTCTCCTGAAAACTTGAGTTAAAAAAAATATTCAATATTGATGGGAAAACCTGTTTAAGTGAAGCTGAGCTTGAGAACATTTGTGACAGGAAGAAATGATGATGAAAATATAGACCAGGGGCCCTATTGACCCTATTGACCGCGGGCATTTCTTTCAAGCTTCTTTCTCAAGTTTTCCTTAAATTAGAGGGAAAAAGGAAACAAAAACACCTTGAAGAAGAAGTTCAAGTAGAAGGTTTCTACTAATACTACTTTAGATTCCCCCATGTGGTCAACATTCACTTTACTTCCAGGCACTATATGAGATACTTATCACATCTTACATCATTTACTCTTTTAACAATGACATGAGATATTGAAGCTAAATTTCACCAATATTAAGGTACTTACTCAAGGTTACATACACAATGACTAAGTGTCATCAGAATGTAATCTTCCCTGGGGTTACAAAGAGTTGGACACAACTGAGTGACTAAACTAAACTTGCAGCTCAGTCAGTAAAGAGTCTGCCTGCAGTGCGGAGACCTGGGTTTGATCCCTGGGTCAGGAAGTTCCCCTGGAGAAGGAAGTGGAAACCCACTCCAGTACTCTTGCCTGGGAAATCCCAGGGACAGAGGAGTCTGGCAGGCTACAGTCCATGAGGTCACAAAAGTCAGATACAACTCAGCGACTGAAACACCACCACCATCAGAATGTAAATTTAGGCCCCCAGTCAAAGCTCTTCTGTGCTGGCTACACTATTTGTAATATGCAGGTATGTACAGCAGCAATGTACTGAGTTTGGTAATGGTGTCAGACAAGCTGTATTCAGGTTCCACTCCACTACTTATGAGCCTTGTAAATTTAGACAAGTTATTTAACATGAGCTTCAGTTTCTTCTTCTGTTAAGTGGGACCCACAATGCTTGACACTCAGGGCATATTTGAGTATTAAGTAACAAAAGGTCTTAGTCAAATACCAACAACTGCATAATTAATGTTAGATTTCTTTCTTAAAATAAAATGTCAATTCCGTAACTGGAAACTCTTCTGCTATATACCTGCAAAGTGAAAGTGAAAGCCGCTCAGTCATGTCTGACTCTTTGCGACCCCATGGACTATACAGTCCATGGAATTCTCCAGGCCAGAATACTGGAGTGGGTAGCTGTTCCCTTCTCTAGAGGATCATCCCAACCCAGGGATTGAACCCAGGTCTCCTGCAAATCTTGACAATTATGATGTCTGTAAATCACATACGAATGGAAAAGGCAACAACATACACAAAGAGAAGAGAGATGCTTCACGCTGACCTTGTCCCTAGGATCATCATGCCTCTGTTTTAGTAAAAAGAGAGTTGTTGAATGCCAGCTGTTTGCCAGGTGTCATGGTAGGCACTGGTGATCCTGGTGATAAACAAAACAGAATGGTGCCTGCTCCCACTGAGCTTACATTGTAGCAAGAGAGATGACAAATACATAACTGATTTTACTACCGAGTGTGATATGTAAAATTAAGTTCTGGGGTATTAGTGACCAGGGTGAAGGCTCCTTTCAAAAAGATTTGCCAGGAGTGGTCTCCCAGAGGATGAGATCCAGAAAAGAACATATAGTTTTGTGAGGATCTGAAAGAAGAACGATCTAGAAGCACTGACTCATTGGAAAAGACCCTGATCTGGGAAAGATTGAAGGTGGGAGGAGAAGGAGACGACAGAGGATGAGATGGTTGCATGGCATCACCGAGTCAATGGCCATGTGTTTGAGTAAGCTTTGGGAGTTGGTGATGGACAGGGAGGCCTGGTGTGCTGCAGGCCATGGGGTAGCAGAGAGTCAGACAGGATCGAGTGACTGAAGTGAAACTGAACCAGAGAGAGCAACCACCAACAAGACTTTCAAAACAAAATGGTCTGGGGTTTTAAGAGGAGCAGGCACAGGCCAGGGTGACAGGAGCAGAGGGCCAGGAAAAGGCTGGTTGGAGAAATGGTTGGAGAAGTGGGCGGGCCTTGCAAGTCTTGTACTGGAATGTGGGTTTTATTTGTCACGGGAAATCATGGATGGATCTCAGCCAGCTGAGAGGCATGGTGCACGGGGTAGAATAATGCTGCTCTCCACATCTGAATTCCCAGAACCTGTGAATTTATTACCTTACATGGCAATAGATATGGAGGTGGGAGGGTAATCAAAGATAAACAGGTGGGAGATTAATTAATGATACGGAGGTGGGAAGAGTTTGGATTATCCAATGTTATCACAAGGACCCCTGTAAGAGGGAGGCGGGAGAGCCAGACTCGGAAAAGAACACATGGCAAAGGAAGCAAAGATTGAAGTGTTGTTGGGCCATGAGCCTGGAATGCAAGCTGGGAAAGGCAAAGAAATGGACTCTCCCCCAGAGAATCTATAAGGGAGGCAGCCATACCGACACCCTGATTTTAGCCCAGGAACGGGATCTCTGACTTCTGATTTGCAGAACTAAAAGAGAATCAATGTATGTCGTGTTAAGCCACTAGGTTTACGGTGATTTGGTACAGCAGCAATAGGAAATGAATTGATGGGGATGGTAGGTCTTGCCAGACTCTGCTCCTAAACCATCCTTTGTTTTGGCAGGTGCTGGAACCCCTGGGTACCATTGGCACACTAGAATGATCAGCCTTAGAAAGCAAGTAGTGCCCTGCTAGGTACTGATTTGACACACACATAATTTACTTACGAATCAGAACATCTAGCCAGTGGGGAAAACAGCTCAGAGCCCAGACTGAATAAGTCTAAAGGCACACTCTGGTTCTGTACTGTCATAAAGAAGGAAAACGCCAAGGTCAAAGAAGTGGGCACTGGAGTGGATGCCTTTGAGGGGATAAATGTGTGCTTGTGGTCTACTTTGAGGCTCCACAGAATTTCCTCCTTCCAAGAATTAAAAAGGGATTTTCTCCAGAGTGGGAAAGAGGAGGAACGGGACAGTTTTTGCACCTCCAGCACGGTTTGCCCAACCCCTTTGAGTACTGTTCTCCTACAGTCTGCAGGCCGGGCCCCCCCTTGGCTGTTTGCAGTGAGATCGTGAGTCCTACATACCAGATTTCAGGTTGTGGTCTCTGCCACTGCCTTCTCACTGCACAGCTATCTGAAACGCCAGCTTGGGAACTGCAGACCCAGAGAAGGGGGAAAATCCCTTCTGGAGACCAACAGGGCTGCCCTGTCACATAAGAGGCCTTTCCTTCCCAGGAAGAAAACTGAAACAATCAGCCCTCAGACCTCCCTGGAGCTGGCCTGCAGGACTTCCCCGCAAGCACCTCCCCAACACCAGCTCCATCACCCCACGTGGTTACACCTCCCTCCATCGGCACCAGGGGCCAAGCTCTGTCCTCTCGGCAGAGAGGCTGCCATCAGGGGCACCGCACACTGGAGGGAGAGCGGGAGTCCTTGCCGAGTCCTCACGAGCCGCGGGAGCGTCCACGCGGGGGCGCTGAGGCTCCGCAAGGCGCTCTCGGAAGGGGGACCGGAAGAGGAAGTCACCCGCCTGAGTGTCCAACATGGCGAGCGTCCTCCCTCCATGCGGGCCCCGAATCCCTTGGCCTCGTGCACTGTGTGCTCTGTTCCCCACGGCCCACGGGTCACTTGCGGCTCCAGACTCTTCTCGCAGAGCTTAAGCAGCCTCCTCCTAGCTGGGCTGTGCGGAACCTCACGTCCTCCTGGCCCGGAACACCGGCACTCATCACACCGTGGGTTTCTGTCCATTTTGTTTCATGGTCTCGTTTCCGCCCCAAACCTGCCACTCTGGAGACGAATGCTGCGTCTCACCTTCCTCAGGCTCTCCAGAGGCCTCACCTCAGCCTGGGGTGAGTACCTCCACTTCTATCGAGGATGGAAAACAAAGTGCTTTGCTGAAAGAACAGCCTGATGCAGGGCGACAAGGTGCCCTCTAGCTCTGATTCCCTCCTGTTGGACTTCAGCCTCATCCCTGCTCTCTATTTTGGGAAGCTTTCCATCCCACAGGCCACAGAGGCAACCAACAGCCTAAAGAGAATGACACAGGGATGAGCACAGAGGTACCCTGGATACCGTGTGTGATGAGCTGATTATACACTTTCCCAAGGCCGCCTTTGGTACAGATGCCGTGACTGCTAAATGGCACCTACTTCTCGTTCCAGCAATTAGTTTTGATCTCTCTGCTTGAATGCTGTGTCCGGTTGTTCTGAAAGAGAAAGAAACGCTCTGCCTTTGCACCATTGGTTTTTTATGTCTGCATTCAGTGAAGACTTGCTGAAGCCTAGGTCTCTTCCTTCGTCCTGAGTGATAACGGATCATCCCCCACACCGACCCCAAGAAGGTAATAGCTTAGAAGAGGAGATAAAACATGTAAGCAAAATAATGTACTCCAGTGTTTGGAAGAAGGAGAAGAACCTTCTGTTATTCAGTGCTTCAGTCGTGTCTGACTTTTTGCGAGGCTATGACTGTAGCCCGCCAGGCACTTCTGTCCATGGGATTCTCCAGCCAAGAATACTGGAGTGGGTTGCCATGCCCTCCTCCAGGGGACCTTCCTGACCCAGGGACCAAATGCATGTCTTTTATGTTTGCTACATTGGCAGACGGATTCTTTACCACTAGCGCCACCTGGGAACTACCAGTTATTTGCTGGGCAGTTTGAGGCCTGAAGATAAAAGTGAAAAAGGCAAAGGTACCCACTCTCATGGGGAGAGATGAACATTACACTAGTAAAATATTAAATATACAAAGTTAATTTTTAAAGTGGTCAATGCGATTAACAGGAATAGGATGAGATGCGGTGAAGGTTAGCAGCTTAGAGCAGGCATTCAGGTAGACCCCTCCAGACAAGTGGCCTCTCTGAACAATGAGATGGCTCTAACTGTACCAGGCCTAGAGAAAGAACAATCAGTTCAGTACAGTCGCTCAGTTGTGTCTGACTCTTTGCAACCCCATGGACTGCAGCACGCCAGGCCTCCCTGTCCATCACCAACTCCCAGGGTTTACTCAAACTCATGTCCATTGAGTTGGTGATGCCATCCAACCATCTCATCCTCTGTCATCCCCTTCTCCTCCTGCCCTCAATCTTCCCAGCATCAGGGTCTTTTCCAATGAGTCAGTTCTTCATATCAGGTGGTCAAAGTATTAGAATGTCAGCTTCAGCATCAATCCTTCCAATGAACACTCAGGACTGATTTCCTTTAGGATGGACTGGTTGGGTCTCCTTGCAGTCCAAGAGACTCTCAAGCATCTTCTCCAACACCACAGTTCAAAAGCATCAATTCTTCAGGGCTCAGCTTTCTTTATAGTCAAACTCTCACATCCATACATGACTACTGGGAAAACTATAGCTTGACTAGATGGACCTTTGCTGGCAAAGTAATGTCTCTGCTTTTTAATATGCTGTCTAGGTTGGTCATAGCTTTTCTTCCAAGGAGTAAGCGTCTTTTAATTTCATGGATGCAGTCACCATCTGCAGTGATTTTGGAGCCCAAAAAAATAAAAGTCTGACACTGTTTCCACTGTTTCCCCACCTATTTGCCATGAAATGATGGGACCAGATACCATGATCTTCATTTTCTGAATGTTGAGTTTTAAGTCAACTTTTTCACTCTCTTCTTTCACTTTCATCAAGAGGCTCTTTAGTTCTTCACTTTCTGCCATAAGTGTGGTGTCATCTGCATATCTGAGGTTATTGATATTTCTCCTGGCAATCTTGACTCCAGCTTGTGCTTCCTGCAGCCCAGCATTTCTCATGATATACTCTGCATGTAAGTTAAATAAGCAGAGTGACAATATACAGCCTTGACGGACTCCTTTTCCTATTTGGAACCAGTCTGTTGTTCCATGTCCAGTTCTAACTATTGCTTCCTGACCTGCATACAGATTTCTCAAGAGGCAGGTCAGGTGGTCTGGTATTCCCATCTCTTGAATAATTTTCCACAGTTTGTAGTGATCCACACAGTCAAGGGCTTTGGCGTAGTCAATAAAGCAGAAATGGGTGTTTTTTTCTGGAACTTTCTTGCTTTTTTGATGATCCAACAGATGTTGGCAATTTGATTAGAAAAGGCAGAGGAACTAGAGAAAGAATGATACGGGCAGAGAAAGCAGTGCAAAGGCTGTGAGGTGGGCACAGGCTGGGAGCTTTAGAAGAGAAGTGATAGTTGAGCTTCAAAGACTAAAATGGCATTTCCGAAAAACAAAATGGCACAACCATGAACTGTATTGAGTTGGAAGCAAGCATGAATTTGAAGCAAGGTCTACTGAAACTTGAAATTCAGAAGATAAAATGAGGTAGGTTATTTATGGAGAACCCAGGGTCAGGCTACAGCTGTGGAGTCCGGCCTATGAACAGGAAGCCCCATGGGGTTTAGCACAGTCTCTGACTTGATCAGAATGTGCTTTAGGAAGATTTCTCTGGCATTAGTGGGAAACATTTATACCTTCGGCACACAAATACGCCTCTGTGCTTTAGTCAAAGCTTCCTCCTTCCTGATAAATATTCATCTTCATGCCTAGGTTTTTTGTAAGAGGCTGGGCTATAAAACAGTTTTCAGAAGGATTAGCCATATGATTTGTGGGGCCCAGTGCAAAATGGAAATGACAGGCCTTTTGTTGAAAATGCAGAGGAAAGGCGTCTTCCTTCTTTCAGCTGTCTCTGTCTTGACTTGTCATGGTGGTTTGTATTTGCTTTTTAGTACAAAATAACTCCTCAAGAACACGGATACTTGCCAGACACATGCAGACCCCCACAGGTCCCAGATGCCTTCCCCACTGACCCAACAATCCAGCACCCACACCCAGGATTGCCCAGCGGGGAAGGCAGCAGTGGGCATGGGGCAGAAGCAGAAGAGGTGGAGGTCAACACCCCATCCCTCAGAGTCTGGGAGGTGGAACCACCATGAGCCAAGGCTCCAAGCCCCGGGGGTGTGCTCCACTATTTCTTCAACTTTACTTAAAAATGCAAACTCAAAGATCAAATCTTTGTGGGCCTTGGTGCAAAGGCACAGGTGGAACACCCCTGAAGCGTGCTCTGGTTGGGGTGTGAGGAGAGGGCTTCCATGTGGAGCTTTTCCCCAGAACTTAAACTTGGTGAGCTACTGCCCTTCAAAACTGCATGTGCTGCTACTGTTTATAAGATGTTGCCATTAGGGAGAACTGAGGGCAGGGCACGTAGGACCTGTCTTTATTATTTTTCAACTTCCTGTGAATCTACAGTTATTTGAAAATGTTGCTGTTCAGTCGCTCAGGCATGTCCCACTCAGCCACCCCACGTACTGCAGCACAACAGGCTTCCCTGTCCTTCACTATCTCCCAGAGTTCGCTCAAACTCAGGCCCATTGAGTCAAAGATTATATATCAAAAGCCCTCACACGTATGCTATTTTTCTGAAGACAGGGACGGGTGGAGCAGTGGGAAAGCAACCAAGAGCAAGATTGGGAGGATGAAGTTAGATGAAGTGAAAATACTTAGTGGTATTCAGCTGGACATCACAAGTTAACTTGCAACCCCAGCTGGAAATGCAAAAAGAGAGTGGTCAGGCTCACATTACACAGGTGAGGGGTTGATCAGCTTATTCCTGACCATACTCCCTTTTAGCCTGTTCAGATCCATTAAATGATCATTTTCTGATCATTCCCTATATACAAAGACACTATACTGTCATATGCTGTCTGGGATTACAATACAAGTGCATTTTATGTCAGGAATGCATTCCCAGAGTTGATGGTATTGAAGACAAAGAACTTCAAGTTGCCAGCTAAAAGCAGTACCACCTCATGGCAATGGAGTGAACAGAGTTGTCTTGGCCCATGTGTGTCAAAATTCTCGATTTCTTATTTAATTTAACAATATTCACCTTATTTCTGACTTCGTGCCTGGTGTTTACATAATACTATTTCAAATTTGCACAGTTTGAATTGGCATAAAAGAATCTACACAGATGTTAGAGGGATAATGTTGGAATTAAATAAACATCTATAAAGCATCTAGCATAATCCTTGAAACAAAACAGGCAGAAAATTAAAGGTAGCCATTCTTATTGCTACCTTTAGCAATAAGGTAATATTATTATATTCAATAACACTTCCAATAAAATCGCAGTTTTCCAATCCAAATAATAGTATCTTTAAACTATAAAGATGAGTTGTTTAGTGCTAAGTCACATCTGACTCTCCTTGCAAAAGTTCCATTTAAATAATAATAATAATCTATGTGAACAGAATCAAATAGAGCTTACAGAGTTAAAACATTTTACAAGAAAATACCATTTAGCATTGAAGTTTTAAGTGTTTTTCCAATGAAAGAAAAATTAATGCCCAGTCAATTCTTCTGCTTCTGTGCAAACGTGGAAGAGAATAACAAATTAAACCTACCCGTCCACCCAAAGCTTTGTCCTGGTCAGTGATTAGAATATCTCTTCCATTATGTTGTTTTCTGAATTAAAAGCAAACAATGTAGAGGCACTCTGCATGGTCCTTCCTTGAATGGACATAAGAGGCCCCTCGTGTTCTTCCACTCCTGGGTAACAGCTCGTGCTTGAAGGACGTTTGAGCAACAACGCAGGGCCAGGGCACCAGCATTCAGAGCACCCAGCGCCATCTTCACGTAGTCTAAAGACAATCCTGCCCTTGGGTCTGACCCTTTCACCTTCATCATCTGTCCCGAGCAGCATGTCCTCCAAAGCCACTCTTATACTGTACTGGGGCCTCAAGGGTTCAAAGAAGGCTAAAGAGGCCATATACGTGCACACTGTTCCAGAGACACAGAAATGTTCCTGAAAACAGAACTAGGGAGACTTACCCCTAGAGAGTTTATGTTACAGCTATGAAGAAACACAACAGAACACCAGAAACTTGCTCCAGAAGAAACTGTCAGGCTAGATACCAGGTCTGCAGGCTTCTTAACAGCTGGCCAGGTGGATCATTTGATGTTTTAGTCAATTACTTCCTCTGGATCCTTCCTGTAAGCACCGGAAGCTTACCGGAAGTAGATAAGCACCATTGTTACCTACTATCTGTGAAAAAAACACACACTGTCTGCTTAAATGGAGTTAGTATCTACCTTGGTCCATAGCACCCACATGAAACAGTTCATCTAATGACAGATGAGGAGAACCAGCTTTGGATCCAGGCCTCACTATTGCTAACTTCCTGCCTGAGCAGAATTGGGCAACTAGTGAGTTTTTCCAAGGCTTCCTCTTGAACTGCAAGAGAGGATAATAATATCCATGACCTCCTAAGGTGAATGTGAGCCTGGCAGGTAGGAAATCTTAACTTTATGAAATAAATCTCATTTCATGGAGACAATTTCATGCTGTGGTTAGGTAAGCATGGTTCACACCCTGGCTTTACCACCTATTAACTGCATTTCCTTGGTCAAATTACTTAACCTCACTTGCTCCCATTTTTTTCTTTGTAGAATACAGATAACTGTGATAGTGAGATGATGTTCCCACCTCACTGAACTCAACAAAATTAAGACCAGTCTTTCTGAATGCAAAGAATCAGGATCAGTTTTTTACCATTTAATTCCCACTCCCTGGTAGCTCAGATGGTGAAGAATCTGCTTACAATGCAGGAAACCTGGGTTTGATTCCTGGGTCAGGAAGACCCCCTGGAGAAGGGAATGGCAACCCACTCCAGTATTCTTGCCTGGGGAATCCAAAGGACAGAGGAACCTAGCAGCCTGCAGTCCAGGACACCATCGGGCATGACTGAGTGACTAACACTTCCACAGTTTTCATTCCAGACAAGGCCAAATGGCATTAAGAAATCATGCATACTATTTTTAGTAGTATGCCCGAAATTTCTTTTCCCTTTCTCAAAAGTCTAAGCCATTCAGAAGATTTCCTGAGGTTGAACAGAAAGGGGTTTGCTATAAACTGCCAGTCAAGGCTATGGACATAGCAAAGCAACTACTGCAAAGAGCAGGTGGAATTCTGACTCTTTTTATCACCTCCCTGGGGTTTCATAGTGAATGGGTGACGGAAGCAGGTTCAATGAGAAGGCCTCCATAATTTCCAAATGCACAGAGAAAATTCTCACAGGGATTTGGCATATGTTACATGTTCTCTACCTCTGTTTATAAACTTGCTTATGGTGGTCTTCTCCTGTGGTTAAGACTCTGCCTTCCAACGCAAGGGGTGTGGGTTCAATCCCTGGTCACGGAACTAAAGTCCCACATATTGTGCAGCAAAATTTAAAAGAACAATGGAGCATATCTCTGATTTGGTTCCCCAGAGAAAGAAGAAAAATTTTTAATTATATTTTGACTGTTAGAAGAGCACATAGACCCATACACAGAGTATCTGATGGAGAATCTCCAAGATGAGACATCAAATGACTGAAAGGGCACAGCACACAGCCTCGTGTGGTAAGAACTCAATCTCAATAAATTATTAGCCAAAAAGAAAAGAAAAGAACCACAAGGGGGCACTACATAATTCCACACTCAATTATACAGTACAAGCATGCTTTTGCAAGAAGAGAATAGTTATGATTATGGCTATAAAAAGCAAAAGTGTGTGTGTGAAAGTCACTCAGTCGTGTCCAACTCTTTGCAAACCCATGGACTATATAGTCAATGGGATTCTCCAGGCTAGAATACTAGAGTGGGTAGCCATTCCTTTCTCCAGGAGGTCTTCCCAACCCAGGGATTGAACCCAGGTCTTCTGCATTGCAGGCAGATTCTTTACCAGCTGAGTCACTGGTGAAACTACTTCATGAATGAAGAAGAATTTGAGCTAGACCTCAAATAGCTAGAATATGATTTAGGGGACTAGAGACGGGAGGGCATGAATGGTGAGGGAAACCTGAACATACACAGAGAAGAAATGAGTGGTTTGTTCCCAGGACCTTGAAGACTAGTGGTGGAATCTGATAGAAACGAGGAGCCTGTTTGTAGAGGGGATTGGCAATCAGCAGGAGGACCTTGTTTGCATATTTTGATGTTTCCATGAGTCTTATCAGTCTGGATCCATTCAGGAGACAAAAGTCACATGGTAAAGTTACGACTCCCCGGTGTCTGTATCGCAGCATCCACAGAAACAAATGTCCATAGTGCTGGCGAGCCGTGCATAGAGGGTGCTGGGGTACCACCACATATGCTGCTGATGGGTCCTGAAGAGGCCTCCCTCTGGAGGAACCTAATGGACTTTTGTGTACCTCAGCCAAGTGGTCCAGAGTTCCCTAGAAGTCTCTCATAGGACCGAGGAGAAGGGTGCAGGGAGGAACTTTGACTAAAGCACAGGTTTCACTGCAGTCCACATTGAGAGCTGAGGTCCCCTGGGGAAGCTGCATCCTGCAAGCTCTTAGCACGGGCAGAAACCTCTGGGGCTGAGGAGTGGAGAAAAATAAAGCACTCTCCAGGTCCTCTGGAACAATCCACAGGATCCAGGAAGAAGACCTCTTCGTCTCTCCAGTGCTCTGTCCTGGCAAAGCTGAACTACAGCAAGCCATCTGGCAAAGGCAAAACATTTGAAGGTTCAAGCTCCATTCTCAGAAGTCAGGAAATGAAGGGTAAGTTAGGAACTAAGAGGCAATAAATTGGCAACTGTCCCCCAGGCAGACCTTCCATCGCGGTATCAGACAATGTGGATTACCCCATCAAGACTGTACTGGCGTCAGAGCTCGGCCAGGAGGCTGCTGCAGCGACACAGTCATGACAGGCCAAGGCCTCGGATCAAAGGGATGTCAGCTGGGATGAAGTAGAGAGGTCGGGTAAGACAGTTCAAGGGAACAGAATCATGAGGAGAAACGAATGTGCTGACTTGGGAAAATTCCAGAGTCTCAGAACATGTCCAGAAAGGGGGCTATCGAACTGTCGAGAACTCACTCTGAGAGGCTGAAGACTAGGAAATCCACCTGAGGTTGAAGTCTTTGTAGATCCTTAGTGCCTAGCATGACTGGCAGTAGGTATGGACATGCTTCAGTAAGCATTGGTGGAAGGGAGGGAAGGTGGGTTCTAAAGAGAGAAATCCTTTACAGGATGAGCAGAAGAGTAATCCAGAGTCCCAGTCTGAGTGTGACCAGAGGCAAGGACTAAATCCTCCAAATCCCTGAGGAAAGGGGCAGAGAGCCTGTAACAGGTTTTGTCACCCAAGTGACCAGAATCCAGGCACAGGGGCCTCCCCTGAGATCATCACAACTCCCCTCCAAGACACGACAGTGAAGGTGTCCAGGCTCTCCCCATTGCAGCCCGCTCCCTCCACGCCAACCCCATCCCGCCCAGCCTGGCTCTCCCCCAGTAATATACCCCCAGTGCTTCAGGAGCAGGGGCTTCACTTGCACGGCCTCCCTGGGTCCTGAGGATGTAGCAGGGATGGTTCATTTGTGCTTAAACTGAAAGTTGACCCCCGTTGTAAGAGAGAAACTTCCTTTAACAACAGTTATGCACCTCACAGAGAAAGGTGCCATTACCCTCATTTTTCAAACAAGGACCCAGGTTCTGAGAGATTAAGTCTTACCCCTTGTTCATGCAGCATCTAAGTCTTGGAGGAGAAAAAAATAAGACATGTGTAGGAACTTACTTTAAATAAAATTATCCTGTCACTCATATTAAATTAAAGCCTCTTATTCTTTTTTTTAGTTTCTTACTCTTCACTTTCATCAAATTCTACAGAATAATGAAAGTTAACATGTACAGGTCACTTATAAAGTGCCTAGCAGTGTTCCTAACACTACACAGATAATATCACAATCCTTAGGGCAACCCTATTTTATACAGAAGGAAATTGAAGCAGAGAGAGGTGGTGTAACTTGCCCAAGGTCATGTAAGTGACATAATAAGTGGTGCAGTGAAGATTCAAATCCAGCTGGTCTGGCTCTAGAATCCACCTACAAACTAGCAACACACTGAGCTCAGAGAGAAACCTTGCAGGACAAGCATTCAACTGTAGCATTTAAGGTGTGGAATGTCTTGATTTTATAGTTAGCCTGGTGACTCCTGGACAATTTTGAACAGGGTCATGACTATGACTCAGATTCACTCCTTCACAGTTTTTCTGTTGCAATGAAACGATTGCACAGCAGTTGTTATATTCTAAGGGATGGTTCAGGAGCCAAGGAAAATGTTGACAAATGAGACATGATTGAGGCCAGAAGTACATTCAAATCTGCTGAGCCCAGGCAGCCAGGACCCCAACACCATTAGCATCCTTCCATTTGGCTAGTCTTCCAGCAGGAAGCCTGTCTGTCTGAGTGCAGCGTAACGTGTTGGTGTTGATGAACTCCCTCAGCCCCCAGAGCTGCCCGTGTTTTCTGGACCCAGTGTCTCCCCGGTGCCAGGAAACACTATGGTGTTGCCAGCATTTATTTATCACTCTGAAAAAATGGTTCATCCTTCTAGGCAAACTGAAAAGAAAAGCACGAACTTCTGAGTTTGCAGCCAGTTACCTCTGCTGATGTCTCAAATAAGCTAGACTGCATTATAAAAGCAGAGAAAGAACAGTAACCATACATTTATCTAGATTACAGAGCTTCTGCATTGTGGGGGGCACTGCTCAATGTCTTGATAAAATAAAAAAGAGAAATAGTAAATTCACAAAGCTTTGATAAGGCATCTGTACCTCTTAAAAACAAGGGGCTGACCTACACGCTTGCTTACCTTTCTGCTCTGTACTTCACCCATCCCTCCTTGCCTGCCCAAAGAGGAAAACATAAATTAAAAAAAAAAAGCAAAAAACCACATACATGCATCTGACAAAACATGATCTGCTGGAGAAGGGAACGGCAAACCAATTCTGTTTCTTGTCTCGAGCACTCCATGAAAGGCAAAAAAAAGATGACACCAGAAGATGTATCCTCCAGGTTGGTAGGTGTCCAACTTGCTACTGGGGAAGAGCAGAGAAATAGCTCCAGAAAGAATGAAGAGGCTGAGGCAAATCGGAAACACCCTCCAGCTGTGGATGTGTCTGGTGGCAAAAGTAAAGTCCAATGCTGTAAAGAAAAATACTGCATGGGAACCTGGAGTATTAGGTTCATGAATCAAGGTAAATTGAACGTGGTCAGGCAGGAGATGGGAAGAGTGAACATTGACAGTTCAGCAATCGCAGAACTAAAATGAACAGGAATTGGTGAATTTAATTCAGATGACCATTATAACTACTACTGTGGCAAGAAACCTTTAGAAGAAATAGAGTAACCCTCAGAGTCAAGAAGAGTATAAAATGCAATACTTGGGTGCAATCTCAAAAATTACAGAATGATCTCAAGTCATTTCCAAGACAAACCATTCAGCATCACAGTAATCCAAGCCTGAAGCTGAAGGGTTCTATGAAGACCTATAGACCTTCTAGAACCAACACCCAAAAAAGATATCCTTTTAATCATAAGAGACTGGAATGCAAAGTAAGAAGTCATGAGATAGCTGGAATAACAGGCAAAATTGGCCTTAGAGTACAAAATGAAGTAGGGCAAAGGCTAATAGAGTCTTGCCAAGAGAACATTCTGGTCATAACAAACACCCACTTCCAACAACACAAGAGAAGATTCTACACATGGACATCACCAGATGGTCAGTTCCAAAATCAGATTGATTATATACTTTGCAGCCAAAGATGGAGAAGCTCTATACAGTCAGCAAAAACAAGACCTGGAGCTGACTATGGCTCAGATTATGATCTCATTATTGCAAAATTCAGGCTTACATTGAAGAAAGTAGGGGAAACCATTAGACCATTCAAGTATGACCTAAATCAAATCCCTTATAATTATACAGTAGAAGTGACAAGTAGATTCAAGGAAGTAGATTTGGTAGATAGAGTGCCTGAAGAACTATGTGCAGAGGTTCATGACATTGTACAGGAGGCAGAGACCAAAACCATACCAAAAAGAAAGAAAGAAAGAAATGCAAGAAGGCAAATGTGTTGGCTGAGGAGGACTTATTGAGAAAAAAAGAGAAGTGAATGGCAAAGGAGAAAGGGAAAGATATACCCAACTGAATGCTGAGTTCCAGAGAATAAGAAGGAGAGATAAGAAAGCCTTCTAAAGTGAATGATGCAAAGCAATAGAGGAAAACAATAGAATGAAAAAACACTAGATCTCTCTCTTCAAGAGAATTAGAAATACCAAGGGAACAGTTGATACAAGGATGAGCAAAATAAAGGACTGAATGGCAAGGACCTAACAGAGCAGAAGTGGTTAAGAAGAAGTGGCAAGAATACAAAGAAGAACTACACAAAAAAGATCTTAATGACCCAGATAATCACAATGGTGATGTGATCAGTCACCTAGAGCCAGACATCCTGGAGTATGAAGTCAAGAAGGATTTATTTTAAATCCTAAAAGATGATGCTGTTAAAGTGCTGCTTCAATATGTCGGCAAAGTAGGAAAATTCAGCAGTGGCCACAGGACTGGAAAAGGTAAGTTTTCATCCCAATCACAAGGAAAGGCAATGCCAAAGAATGTTCAAACTACCATACAATTGCTCTCATTTCACATGCTAGCAAGGTAATGCTCAAAATCCTTCAAACTAGGTTTCAGCAGTATGTGAACTGAGAAATTCCAGATGTTCAACCTGGTTTTAGAAAAGGCAGAGGAACCAGAGATCAAATTGCCAACATCTGCTGGATCACAGGAAAAGCTAGAGAATTCCAGAAAAACATCAACTTCTGCCTCACTGACTATACTCAAGCATTTGACTGTGTGGATCACAACAAACTGTGGGAAATTCTTCAAGAGATGGGAATACCAGACCACCTTATCTGTCTCCTGAGAAACCTGTATGCAGGTCAGGAAGCAACAGTTAGAACCGGACATGGAACAATGGACTGGTTCAAAGATGAGAAAGGAGTATGACAAGGTTGTATATTGTCACCCTGCTTATTTCACTTCTATGCAGAGTACATCATGAGAAATTCCAGGCTGGATGGATCACAAGCTGGAATCCAGATTTCTGGGAGAAATATCAAAACCTCAGGCATGCAGATGATATGACTGTAATGGCAGAAATTGAAGAGGAACTAAAGAACCTGTTGATGAGGGTGAAAGAGGAGAGTGAAAATGCTGGCTTAAAACTCAGCATTTTAAAAAACTAAGATCAGGGCATCCAATCCCATCATTTCATGGCAAAGAGATGGAGACAAAAATGGCAACAATGACAGATTTTGTTTTCTCCATTTCCAAAAGCACTGCAGCTGCTGACTGCAGCCATGACGTTAAAACAGGCTTGCTACTTGGAAGAAAAGCTGTGACAAACCTAGATAGTGTGTTAAAAATCAGGGACTTTGGAGACAAAGGTCCATATAGGCAAACCTATGGTTTTTCCGGTAGTCATATGCAGATGTGAGAGCTGGACCATAAAAAAGTCTGAGCACCAAAGAACTGATGCTTTGAATTGTGGTGCAAGAGAGTACTTTTGAGAGTTCCTTGAACAGCAAGGAGATCAAACCACCCAATCCCATAGGGAATCAACCCTAAATATTCATTGGAAGAGCTGATGCTGAAGCTGAAACTCCAGTACTTTGACCACCTGATATGAAGAGCCAACTCACTGGAAAAGACCCTGATTCTGGGAAAGACTGTGGGCAGAAGGAGAAGGAGGTGACAGACGATGAGGTAGGATGGCATCATCGACTCAAGGGACATGAGTCTGAGCAAACTCTGGGAGACAGAGAAGGACACGGAAAGCCTGGAGTGCTGCAGTCCATGGGGTCACAAAGAATTGGACATGACTATTAGTGACACATCAACAACGACAATATATGCCTGCTGCTGCTGCTGCTAAGTCGCTTCAGTCGTGTCCGACTCTGTGCGACCCCATAGACGGCAGCCCACCAGGCTCCCCCGTCCCTGGGATTGTCCAGGCAAGAACACTGGAGCGGGTCGCCATTGCCTTCTCCGAACATATGCATACATGTATCTGTATAACAGGGCTTCCCCTGTGGCCCAGTGGTAAAGAATCTGCCTGCAACGCAGGAAATGTGGTTCAGTCCCTGCGCCGGGAAGATCCCCTGAAGGAGGAAATGGAAACCCACTCCAGTATTCTTTCCTGGGGAATTCCATGGGCAGAGAAGCCTGGTGGGCTACAGTCTATGGGTCACAAAGAGTCAGACACGACTAAGCAACTAACACCTTCATCTATGTAACAAGCTTGAATTGTGTAGTGAGGGGCTTGAGTTTTTAAACAGAGGGAAGACCTCTATTTACTCACAGGACAAAGATAGCAAAAAGCACTAAAGTGAAAGCACTCATATCTTTCCTTCTTGCTTTGCAGGCTTTGCTGCTCGCCTCATCCTATTAGGTAGTATATGAACAGAGACACCATCTTATAGCTATCACAGAGTGATGGTTCTCAGTCCCCAGTGGGCAGGGTTGCCTCCAAATGGCTGCCTAGAGATAAAGTGCTCTCAGATCATTAATAAGGAGAGACACTCCTTGTTCAATTTTGCTTCAATTTGCTAGCTTTAAATACAGTACCTGAAGTGTGTATTTCATGTACCCTTTCATGTGGTACATTGCTTTAGGACATGCTTTCTTTCCCTCTAAATTCATCTTGGGTCTGTTTTACCCACTGAGGATCAACTCTTTTTCATGGTTAAAGATGCCTTTTTCCTCCTCCTTAGTTTGTGGGTTTTCATGGCTGTGCCTTCAGATAAAATGAGCCATGTTGGTATAACGTCCCAGCCTTTTCTCTCCTCTTAGATAAAGAGGCCTAGCAACAAGAATAAAAGTTTCTAAAGTGTTCAAACCAAAATTCTGAGGAACACAAATAACCCAAAACATCTGCAGACAATTTTACCAGAAAGCCCAAGCTGCAGACAGACCCAAATGTCCTTGTCTGTATTTTTCTTTATAGAAATAATTGAATTTAGAAGTGGATTCATTCTGGGTTGGGTTTTTGTCATTATTATTTTTTACTATTTCCCTTCTCTGAGCAGTCTGACCTTTAGGATTATTGCTGTAGAAATCTTATTTCCAAGATAGATAATGTCAGCATTATCTAAGGCCATATGGCATAAACAGTCCAAGTTCTTTTCTTCTCAGTAGATAGCTTCTGGACCTCGCTAAACAATTTGTTGGTAAATCCCTTCAGCATCCCTGCTATTTTAATCAATCCTGCACACAGGAAGTAGCTGGATCTCTGCTTCATGCTTTGGCTCAGGAATAGAAAAACGGAGCTAGAGCCTTTCCATGCCTTGGAAAGGAGAATATAAAGTTGTGGGAAAGCCAAAGTCTTTAAGAAATCTTCATTGTTTCTAGTCCTGGCTTAAGGGAAACTTTTGGCAGAACCAGAAGGAAGGAATCAGACTATTTAAGAATTATTGCCAAACTGAAGGATTGAGTTTTGCTTAAGGGAGGAGTTAAAAACCCCAGGCATGGCAGTAAGACAGAAAAGAGATTTCAGCTGTTCTTTATCTCTAGAAAACATTGGATGGGGAACCACAGTCTAAGCAGAATTAGGATTAGACTGAATGAAGACTCCTTTCCAACCCTTGAACCTCCATGAGAGTGGAATTTAAGGTGTTGGTCTGGGGAAATCTAGAGGAAAGAGTAAGATGAATATGCAGAGCTGCAAAGCACCCATGCCTGCTACACCGGCTCTGTGTCCACGCTTCTATTGCAGCTGCTCCCAGGGCTACAGCAGGCTCATACTCAAGGGCAACGAGGCGGCAGCTTAAATTAGTAGAAATGGAATCTGGGCCATGATGGATAGGAAGAGATAGCAGCCCTCATTTGAAATGATTTTTTTTTTAATTTTTAATTGGAGGACAATTGCTATACGATGTTGTGTTGCTTTCTGTCACACAACAACGTGAATCAGCCACAACCATACATATATCCCCTCCTCCTTTAGCCTCCCTCCCGTGTGTGTGTGCTCAGTTGCTCAGTTGTGGCTGTGCCACCAGCGAATCCCACACGTGGCGATGCAGACATTTAAATGCCACTCTCTCAATTCATCCCACCCTCTCCTTCCCCTGTGGTGTCCACAGTCCATTCTCTGTGTCTATGTCTCTATTCCTGCCCTGCATGTAGGGCAGTACCATTTTTCCTAGATTCCATATATATGTGTTAATGGGCGCTTTGTTTTTCTGACTGACTTCACTCTGTGTATAGACTCTAGGTTCATCTACCTCATTAACATTGGCGTGAATGCATTCCTTTTTATGGCTGAGTAATATTCCATTGTATATATCACCACAACTATTTTATCCATTCATCTGTCGATGGACATCTAGGTTGCTTCCATGTCCTGGCTATCGTAAATAGTACTGAAATTAACATTGGGGTACATGTGCCTTTTTCAGTTATGGTTTTCTCAGGGTATATATATATATCCCCAGTAGTGGAATTGCTGTGTCATATGGTAGTTTTATTCCTAGTTTTTTTTTAAAGCGTTTTCATATTCTCCATAGTGGCTGTGTCAATTTATGTTCCCACCGTCAGTGCAAGAGATTTTTTTCAGTTATGGTTTTCTCAGGGTATATATATCCCCAGTAGTGGAATTGCTGTGTCATATGGTAGTTTTATTCCTAGTTTTTTTTTTAAAGAGTTTTCATATTCTCCATAGTGGCTGTGTCAATTTATGTTCCCACCATCAGTGCAAGAGACCAGCCCTTATTTTAAATCTACTTCACGCACCATTCATTATCGACACAGATGCAACCAGGGTAGAGGCAAGTGACTTCAGGTGCTATTCTTGGGTGTGTGTCAGATGCCGCAGGGTGTATTCCTTTGCCTTGTCCCAGAGCAAAGGATGGAGGAGAACACTGGTAGCTCAGAGGTAACTGAGAGTGCTGATACCAAGACCAAACATGTCATATCATCTTATCTGCCTAATGGGTCCAAAGGAGAGCAGCCCCACTGAGTATTTGCTCTTAGCAAACGAGCACATCTGTCAGCTACTAATAGAATAAAATCTTCAGGCTTTATTGATGTTTCCCCATTTCTTTTTGTAGTTTAGATGCGCCTGGGAAAATAATATAAATAATTAGCTGCTCTTTATAGGCATGCAAATTCTTTACCCTGCTTAAAGCAAATGAAAATATATTCTCCTGGTTTCTAGTGTCATATTATTGGCCATATACAATTGTTATAAGATGTGCTACTTTCTTTCTATTTACTAGAACAGAGCAAAATTTTAGATCTCTGTCTATATTCCAGGAAAGCTCATGGCTTCAGGAAATATTCAGTCTCCTAAAACATAAATATTGCAGCTTTCAACTGCTGACTCTAAGAGGAATGGCCCCAGAAGCCAGATGTGTGAGAGATACAGTGTGGAAGACGTAGCCAGAAAACCAGTGCCTAAATTCTGTTTCTGTATAACCTTGGGATATCTCGCTGAAACTCCATTTCTTCTTCTAGAAAATGGGGATAACATTAGCTTCCTGCTTTACAGAGTACTTGTGAAGAGTAAAAAAGACAGGGTAAAAGAAAATGTTTTATAAACTAAAGTGCCATACAAATAAGAGATATTACTTTTAGTTGGAGAATATCTTTGCATCTACCCCACTGTGAGTTGCAAGAAATTTTTGCATGTGTGTATAAATTCACATCTACACATTTATGTATTTTGGTGTGTGGAGAGGTGTCGCGTTTTCATCAGCATCTCAAAAGGAAGTCTTCACCTAAAATTGATTGAGAACCTTTGGGCTAGTTGGTGTTCTGCATCAACAGTCATTAGTAATATGCAAGTTAAAACCACTAAGAAATACCACTATACACTCAGTAGGATGGCTGTTACCAAAAAGACAAGTAGTACAGAGTATTGATGAGGGTGTGGAAAATCTGGAACATTCATACACTGCTGGTAGGAGTGTAAAATGGTACAGCCACTTTGGAAAACTGTTTGGCAGTTCATTACAAAGTTAAAGATAAAATTACCATATGGCTCAGCAATGTCACTCTTAGTAATCTATCAAAGAGAATGAAAATATCTGCCCACCCAAAGACCTGTACACAAATTTTCAGAGCAGCATTATTGAATTAGCCCAAAACTGGAAAGAAAACTCCCCATCACCTCGTGAATAGATAAACTAAATGAGACATATCCATAAAGTAGAATATAGCTCAGCAATAAAAAAGAATGATATACTAATGAGAACTGCAACACGGATGAAACTTCAGAACATCACACTAAGAGAAAGAAGACCATGTAGGATATGATTCTGCTTGTATAAAATGTCTGAAATGCCAAGTTTGTACAGATAGAAAACAGATCTGTGATTGCCTGTGATTGGAAGGGTAAGGATAGCAATTGATTGCAAACATAAAGGAAATTTGACACAGGCAATATTTTGACATATAATTGTAAAATAAATACAAATAGCAAAATATTTACCTATAAACTGATTTTAGTTTTGCATACAAGTTTCAAACTACCGTCATTTTAAGAAAAGCATTCTTTATTCACTCTGTGTTGCAAGTTCTCTCTAAACATTGCAAGTTTCCTGACTTGCTAAAAAAAAAAAAAGATAATAAAAGTAACTACCTGATGAGCATTTGTGACAATAAATCAATTAATAGATGTAAAGACATTAGAAGAGGGCATAACACACAATAAGTATGGAATATAGGCTATGTGTAGACACTAACTAGATACTACAAAATGCATATATTTTATAATATCAATTTCTTTTTATATTCTTTTTTTCTGATGGGAAAAAATAGATATGAATGATGAATGACTCTCCAAAGTTGGCATAAATGAAATGCATATTAATAGAGGCAATTCAAAAAGGATGTGGGAAATTTGGAGTTTGATGTAATATATCACAGACAGCATAATCTACAGAAGCTCATTTTGGTTTTATTTTCATTTCAGAACAATCAATTCAGAAAAATAACTTTAGTCCTCCTTTCCTCTCTCATTTTCTCCCTTATCTGCTTAGCTGCAGTGCCCATGCTGAACCTCTTCCTTATCAATTACAGGATGAAGGAAAATGCTCGCCTCTAGAGGTAATAAAGTTAGAAGGTGCAGAAGTTGGCATTGATAGCAGCTTGGAAAACCATTTGTGTTTAACTGTGTGCCCCAGTCTGGAAATAGAACTTTTTGCCTCTGTGCAACTTCAAACCAAGAATTCAAAAGGTAATTGATCATTCTTTTATCTTACTAGTTTCCCTCGGAGTGGGGGAATGCATCTTCAATAGCAACCTGACAGAGCCTTGGGGTTGGAAATAGGAAAAGGAACAGCAAATTCACAGCACAAGTCAATAAACTATCTTTTTCTTATGTATGACAAGTTGAGTTTTTCATATTTCTGCCAGTTTTTTTTCCTAATGGAATCTCGAAAAAAATAGATGTATCATCTAACTTAATTACCTTAGTTCTCTAAGTTTTCTAAAACACTCACTACTGCCACAGGTCACATCTGGCTTCCCCAGAAGTTACAAGATTCGTGTATTTAAGCTAATTGGATGGGTAGTCAGAGGAATAAAAATAATGTATTAAAAGCAGGGTTACAATTTAACAGTGAAATGAGCAAATTTCATCATCATCGTATAGGTTCCTGGGGGAATTAACACAGTTGACAGTTTGTAAGCACATCACCCAGTCTGAGGGTCGAAGTGTGAAGGCATTCTAAGAGGGTGGCCCACGAACTCGAAGCATTCAACAACTTATGATCATTATTCAATGTGTCCCTGTGGAAATGGAGGTCATGGGTCAATCCAGCGAGTCAGCTCAGAACTGTCGTGTACACACTGCTACTTTATGGCGAGGGGTCGGATGGAATGGGGTGAGGGAGACAATGGCCCAAAAATGGGTCAATAGGTGTTTAGAAGGATGTCATATCTCTTTATGAGAATTTGGACATTTGTAAAGAGAGCCTTAGGTCTGAAACCTTTTAGGCAAAGAATATACTGTCTCTGTTTGTGGAACACTGTGTGCTGAAATGCATATTTTTCTTTAAAGGACAAACAGGGAAACATGAGGACAGTGACGTAATTGTATTTCAGTTCATGGGGAAGATATTTATTGGGTAGCTAATATGTCCAAGACGCTGTTTAAAATCTCTGAGAACTGTAGTATGATGAAGCATCAATTTTTGCCTTCAAAAAAAGCTCTGCACCAAAAAGATAAGGCATTTATTCTAGTATTTTTAATGCAAAATAGAAATTGAGTCGTGAGATAGGGGAAGACAAAGTGGCACAGGAATCTAGGGTGGGGAAGGAAAATCTCTGGACGTGGGGATGAGCAAGGAGCTTATGAATGGTGTGGTATAGCATCAGATACTCACACACACCAGAGGGAATGGAGCAGAGACGGGCAGAGGGATTACCTCAAGCATGCAGTACGCTTTGATTGGAAGCTTGAAAAAGATTGGCAAGATAGGGTGGGATAGATAGGCTGATATCTGGCTAAGGAGACAAGACCAAGAAAGCTCAGCCCTCTAGGAGAGACACCAGTGCACTATCTGGTCACTCGGTCTGAGGAACACTTGGCAGGTGGATAGGGCAGTGGCCATCCCAGTCTCTCCACTGACTGATAGTCAGGGCTTTACAGCTGTTACCAGGCCTGCTGGTGTTAAATTCACGTACCGTAGTAAAATAGTGAATACATTTTCCCTTAGGCACGAATTATAGCAAAGGAGAAGGATGAGAATAATTTATCTTAAATACGCCTGGTAGGTGGAGGATTTTGGCACCTAGTAACACAAGTTTTGTAAGAATATGCCTCTCTTCAACCATGAATTCAGAACCACGAAACATAGCTGAGTCTCAGGACTCTTCTGTCTGAATGATGGGGTCCAGGGAGAAAAACAAGGCCCTCTGGAGGACACTTAGCACATTCCCTGAGAAAAGCACCTCTCATCTCTCTTTCAGGTGGCTGGAAGCAATGGACAAAGCAGCCCACCCCGTTCACCAGGTAAGGAGTCCCTGCTATCCATCCGTGCCTTCACTCCGCTCTTCTCCGAGGGGGAATTCTCCAGTTGGGCACCACGCAGTCCAGCCTGGAACGTCTCAGATCTGCTCTAAATGCTGGGAAAGGGGATTTCCCATCAATAGGAATTCCCGCTCAGGTTTTATGGGAGTGCTTGTTCTTTTTCAGGGTTTGGATGCTGTTCCTCTCAGTGAGCTTGGGGGGTAGTCCCACCGAGGGTGGAATTGCTGTTTGACACAAAGCAGTTGAGTGGATTCCCACGAGGCTAAACCACTCCTATCGTTTTCTTCTCAGTCCCTGAGAACAAGGGCTCAGGAACAGCTTGAGACAGTGCTCTTGGCCAAGCAGCTTATTGGGAAACGTGTCTTATGTTCCTATCCTTATTCTGAAGACGTGTTAGGTCAGCTTTCACTGCTCCTGCCTATTCATGATGCCTGGCCTTGAAGTAATAGAATTTTTAATTTAGGCTTGACACACAAACTGATAGATAACTTCGTAACACTAACATGTGAGTCATCACTTCAGCCCCCAGGGCATCTGATACTCTTCTTTCTGAGCTACGACCTCGTCAAGAACAGAGAAACTGCTTCCATATTCAATTGTTTCATTTCTGTGCCATAGATACAATTTCTAACAAGGTCACACATTTCATTTAAATATGCTCATTTCTTCACAAAAGGAAACAGAAGAAAAAGGCATTTACTATCAATTATCTTCTCCACGTATTTTGGCTTTTATATATTCCAGAAAATTTGGGTGGTCTGAGCTTAAACGTACCACCCTGTGCCCTGTATCTGTCCTTTCAAAATAATCACCAGCATCACTGGTCATCTTATAATAATCAGACGACAAACAGCAGGACTTGTGTTTCATTTTACCTGAAACAGCACTCAGTACACTCACCCATCTCTCTGATGCATCACTGTAATGAGCCTCGGTACTTTTAAGAGCGATCTATTCCGCTAATGCACTCAGAGTGTCTGCAGCAGAGTGAGAAAGAAATACCCAAACTCCCAGCAGGCTCCCAATTCACAGCAAACAATTCTGCCAGCTCTGCATTCTGAAATCTTTTGCACTGCCTGGTTAAAACTAAAGAACAAAAATGAAACCAAATGAAAGAAACCAGCTAGCACCCAGCAAGGTGTTCTGATAAAAGGGATGAAGCATCACACCCCCTGCCTCAGGTCAGTTCCCAGGAAGTGCCTGCCACTGGGTCAGGACTATGGACCTCTCCCTCTCCAGGGTAGAGGATCTTGATTTATCATGGGCCTTCCACACCACTGACCATGTGAGCCTCAGGTCTGATCTGGCCTGGGGCATTTCCCTTGTTCCTTGGCACAAATAGGAGTGCTGCTGCCGCTGCTGCTAAGTCACTTCAGTCGTGTCCGACTCCGTGCGACCCCATGGTCTGCAGCCCACCAGGCTCCTCTGTCCATGGGATTTTCCAGGCAAGAACACTGGAGTGGGGTGCCACTGCCTTCTCCAAATAGGAGTGCTAGATAAAGTAAATCATGAACCAGGGCCTGCAATTAGTTACAGTGGACATACCAGGAACAGGGCTAGAAGGACAATCCCAATGGTAAGTAAAATAGCTCATTGGGGCCAGCCCGTAGAGATGACCTTTAAACAATAGTCTTTGCTGAGATTCCCATTTTTCTTTCTATACATCACTGATATTCTTTTGATCTCCTCACGATAGAATAGAAGCCAAAGAGAAGGGAGACCTACGGACATGAAAAGGGAAGGTTCTCTGTGGCCGCCGGATAGGCTCAGGTTGTCTGGCTTATTGCTCAGATGTGCAGATTGCCTTAGCAATGGGACCGCTTAGGACAGGGGCTTCTCTGAAGTCAGTCTTAGTGCTGACGTCCCTGGCTCCAGGAGGCAATGACTGCTGGTGCGGGACGGCCTCTCAGGTGATTCTTTGGTGCCACCCGTGCAGAACCACGTCTGGGAAGACGTTACCCAGCACAACAGTAGCCTCCCGCCCCTGGCCATCAAGAACCCAGAGTGCCTGGGCCTTCTGCACCAGCTGGACGGAAGCACAGACGTGTGGACGCAGTACTACTGTATCCTGAAGGATGGCTGCTTGTATTTCTATGCCAGTATTCGCTCCACCCAGGCCTCAGGTACGGAGTCAACTTTTACCGTCATAACAGTAAAGCCACCTTAGAGTCACAGAGCTTTTACCAAACTTTATGCTGTGCAAATCGTTCACGTTTATCCTCTGGAGAAGGGGCACTATTCTTATTCTCATTTTACAGATAGGAAAACTGGCTGGAAAGTCTACACAACTCAACAAGATCACATGCAGTAAGCAATAAAGCTGAGATCTGAACACAGGCAATGTTAACTCCAGAGCCTGAATCCTTGTGCTATGCTGGGCTTAGTCACTCAGTCGGTTCTGACTCTTTGCAACCCTATGGACTGTAGCCCGCCAGACTCCTCTGTCCAAGGGATTCTCCAGGCCAGAATACTGGAGTGGGTTGCCATACCCTCCTCCAGGGGATCTTCCAAACCCAGGGATTAAACCCAGGTCTCCCACATGGCAGGCAGGTTCTTTATTGTCTGAGCCACCAGGGAAGCCCAAGAATACTGGAGCGGGTAGCCTGCCCCTTCTCCAGGAACTTCCCAACCCAGGAATCGAACTGGGTTCTCCTGCATTGCAGGAGGATTCTTTACCAGCTGAGCTACCAGGGAAGATCCCTGAATCCCTAACCCCATGCTTTTACTGCCTGGAAAAGTGAAAAGTAAGCCCCTTCATTTTTTTATTGCATTCAGAATCAATGCCAGTAGTTTTCTTGGGCAATGACTCTACCCTTTTCTGATAGTATTCCTAATCTCAGACAAGTGGGTAATAAAAAGAGCATTGATTGTCAATTTTCCCTGAATAAGTTACTCAAGTTCCTGAAACTTAGTTTCCTCATTTATAAAATGGAAGCAGCAATCTATTTCACAGGACTATTGTGAAGACTAAGCTTCACTACTGAGCAACTTCACTTTCACTTTTCACTTTCATGCATTGGAGAAGGAAATGGCAACCCACTCCAGTGTTCTTGCCTGGAGGATCCCAGGGACAGGGAACCTGGTGGGCTGCCATCTATGGGGTCGCACAGAGTCGGACACAACTGAAGTGACTTAGCAGTAAGTTTCCCAGGTGGCACTAGAGGTAAAGAACCCACCTGCCATTGAAGGAGACTTAAGAGATGCGGATTCAATCTCTGGGTCAGGAAGTTGCTGGAGAAGGAAACGACAACCTACTGCAGTATTCTTGCCTGGAGAATCCCATGGACTGAGGAGCCTGGTGGGTGACCCCTACAGTCTGTGGGGTCACACAGAGTCAGATATGGCGGAAGCAACTTAGCCCAGTACACAGCACACATTGTGAAGATTAAATGAAGTGATTGCCATTAGAGTTACTTATGCTCTCTATATAAAGTACTCTATACAAAAAGCTCTTTCTATATAAAACGTACATATATTCATTAATTATATATATTAATATTAAACATTTTAATGTATTGGGCTGCCCTTGTGGCTCCAGTTGATAAAGAATCTGCCTGCAATTCGGGAGACCTGGGTCCAATCCCTGGGTTGGGAGGATCCCCCAGAGAAGGAAAATGCTACCCACGCCAGTATTCTGGCCTGGAGAATTCCATGGACTACAGTCCATGAGGTCACAAAGAGTCAGACGCAACTGAACAACTTTCACTTTCACTTTTAATATATTACAAGTCATATATACAAAATGAGTATGTAAACAATACAATTTAGCAATAAAATAATTACTCATGATAAGAAAGATTATCTTCTTTAAATTTTTAACAAAAAAGATTACTGGTGTTTTATTTGCAGTTGGACTTTTTTCCCAAACAAATAATCCCTAAATAATGATGAGTAGTGAAGATCCAGAATCTTAAGTCATTTAATTTCCTCCCCCCACTCCATTTTTAGCATAAATACCTCTGTTTAATTAAGCTAGAAAGTCATGCCAAGTGGGTGATGATTTCCCCTTCTTGGAAGGGTACAAAAGAGGTACAACCTGAGCATCATTCTGTGGTCCTTTTCTCATCACTCAGGATGAACAATAAATCTCCTTTACTAACATACTCTTTCACTTTGACAGTATTAAAACATGACCCAGAATATTAACCAACTATTAGGAAGTAGCTGGCATGCCTAAGCATTTACAAGACAGACTGTTCCTATGAGACCCAAATTCATAGCTTTAAGCACCTGGTACCAGGATGAGAATGAGGTAAACAAACTAAACCTCTAAAGTAGTCATCGACTGGAGCTTTCATTATAAAATATCACTGCAAAAGTCTGAACCATTTTAATTAGCAAATCAATGAAGTTCACTTTCAAGAGAATGTTTCCATAGATACAAAGTGAATGTTTAGGTTTGATCGCTTATATTACTCCATGTTAACCAAGGGCTTCCAAACCCCTGGGGCCCAGAGACTGTTACTGATTCCAAGAGTTTGAAATGGGAGTGATAGCCCTTATTCTGAAAGGTCAGAGGAGGCCCTATTCAGAAGAATCCTAGATGGACAGCTGGAAAACAGCTACTAATAAAATGGCCTAAAAATAATAACAGTAAAAGTACAGGTTTTGTACTCATCACTCTAATAAGTGTTTTTACTTATTATTTCATTTAATTCTATGACAATCCTATAAATAAGTTATTATCCCACGTACAAGTTTGGAAACTGATACTTAGCAAGGTTAAATGATTTGCCCATGTTCCCTTAGCTAGTAAACTGTGAAGACAAAATTCGAACCCAGGTAGCCTAAGTTGCAGGCTTCCCAGGAGGGACAGTGGTAAAGAATCTGCCTGCCAATGCAGGAGACACAAGAGACGCAGGTTTGATCCCTGGGTTGGGAAGATCCCCTGGAGTAGAAAATGGCATGCCACTCCAGTACTCTTGCCTGGAAAACCCCATGGACGGAGGAGCCTGGTAGGTTACAACCCACGGGGTCACAAAGAGTCAGACACGACTAAGCATGAGCTCAAGGGAGCCTAAGTTACAGCAACAAAAGAAAAAGCGGAGAGTGAAATGCAAAAAGTTTCCTTATATTTTGCTCTTATTATTTCCCACATCTTTCCAGAGCCTTGGTTGCAGCCAGAGCCCTCTATGGCCTTGCACTTTGTCCCCAACCCCTTCTTTCTGGCTTTCTCTTCCACTCCTGGGTTAAAACACCCTGCATTCTCCCCAGACACGGTCACCTACCTGCTGAGTGTACCCCACCTCTTGGACATTTTTCTGACCCCATGCTTTGCTTGTGTTAGTTCCTTCCCCTGAAACATTCTCTACCTACTGATTCCCCAGCATACATTGTCCAGATACTACCTGTCTTCCGAACGTGTATTCAAACGCTGGCCATCTCTGCTAGACAGCAATCCCAGATGGTCTTAAGCAAACAGAGCATCTCCGTTTCCCGGGCTTCTGTGCTCACCTATCTTGCAACACTTGTCACTCTCTATATTGTATTTTATCTCTAGTTGGCCATTTTATCTCTTCTAAGGGATTATGCACTCAGAGATGACTCTATTTTACGTATGCTTAATGAATAAACGAATAAACCACCAAAGGGACTTAGTTAGCCATTATTCCCATGAAGAATCATCCCCTCATTTAACAGCAGGACAGACGAGAAGATTGTAAAGATGATTCAAAGGCAAAAAACCCAGCACTCAGGCCACCAGATGCCTGGGCTTTGGGCCATATCATACTCTTTTCAGCTGGAAGAAAACAACCGATTTCTACCTATTTTTAAGTTTTTTCTCTTGAAAATATTTCATGTGTGATTAATAAAAATATTTAATCCCAAGCCATTCATTCTTTCCCAGCCTTACTTCTCGAATATCCCATCTTCACAGGTCCTTAATTTCTAGCCCCAATTATTTCACATATGAAATAATGCTCCTTACAGAAATTCCAACAGAAATTATGTATCTAGGCCAGGTTATAAAACAGAGGCCTGTGATTTCAGGTCTTAATGACTCTACTCTTCCTGGAATAAAAAATGCCTGAGCATGCACCCTGTTCCAGGAGGAGCACTTTACGGCCACCAACTCCCCTCACCCCACCCACTCCCACCCTGACAGCTGCTGGATCCAGCTGGAAGTTCTCCCAAGATTAATCCGCTGCTTACCCTTCTTTTTCCGAAGTAGTTTACCCTTCCCTAGACTTGAACTTTAAATTGAAGTTTATATCCTTTTTCTAAGAGTCCTTTTCCATCTTCCTGTACATCCTGACTCTGATCATGACCTGAGGCTCACAGCCAGTGGTCCCATCTCGCCTTGGGTTTATCCTAATTGGAACTCTCTGGGTCTTGGACTTGGGTGATTATTTACTTCCCCATTTTAGGGAAGTTTGCAACTGTTATCTCCTCAAGTATTTTCTCATGGTCTTTCTTTTTGTCTTCTTCTTCTGGGACTCCTATAATTCAAATGTTGGAGCACTTCATATTGTCCTGGAGGTCTCTGAGATTGTCCTCATTTATTTTAATTCGTTTTTCTTTTTTCCTCTCAGATTCATTTATTTCTACCATTGTATCTTCTGTTTCACGAATCTATCTTCTGCCTCCGTTATTTTACTATTTGTTGCCTCCAGAGTGTTTCTGATCTCACTTATTGCATTATTTATTATATACTGACTCTTTTTTATTTCTTCTAGTTCAGTCACTCAGTCGTGTCCAACTCTTTGCAACCCGATGAATCATAGCACACCAGGCCTCCCTGTCCATCACCAACTCCCAGAGTTCACTCAGACTAACGTCCATTGAGTCCATGATGCCATCTAGCCATCTCATCCTCAGTTGTTCCCTTCTCCTCCTGCCCCCAATCCCTGCCAGCATCAGAGTCTTTTCTAATGAGTCAGCTCTTCGCATGAGGTGGCCAAAGTACTGGAGTTTCAGCTTTAGCATCATTCCTTCCAAAGAAATCCCAGGGTTGATCTCCTTCAGAATGGACTGGTTGGATCTCCTTGCAGTGCAAGGGACTCTCAAGAGTCTTCTCCAACACCACACTTCAAAAGCATCAATTCTTCGATGCTCAGCTTTCTTCACAGTCCAACTCTCACATCCATACATGACCATAGGAAAAACCATAGCCTTGACTAGACGGACCTTAGTCGGCAAAGTAATGTCTCTGCTTTTGAATATACTATCTAGGTTGGTCATAACTTTTCTTCCAAGGAATAAGCGTCTTTTAATTTCATGGCTGCAATCACCGTCTACAGTGATTTTGGAGCCCAAAAAAGTAAAGTCTGACACTGTTTCTACTGTTTCCCCATCTATTTCCCATGAAGTGATGGGACCAGATGCTGTGATCTTCATTTTCTGAATGTTTAGCTTTAAGCGAACTTTTTCACTCTCCTCTTTCACTTTCATCAAGAGGCTTTTTAGCTCCTCTTCACTTTCTCTCAATCCTTGTCTCCAGGCTATTTATCTGTGATTCCATTTTGATTTTAAGATTTTGGATCATTTTCACTATCAATATTCTGAATTCTTTCTCAGGTAGATTCCCCATCTTTTCCTCTTTTGTTTGGTTTGGTGGGCATTTCTCCTGTTCCTTTACCTACTGGGTATTCCTCTGTCTCTTCATCTTGGTTATATTGCTGCATTTGGTGTGGCCTTTCTATAGTCTGGGAATTTGTGAAGTTCTGTTTATTATGGAGTTTCCTCACTGTAGGTGGGGTTGTATCATTGGCTTGTCAAGGTTTCTTGGTTAGGTGAGGCTTGTGTTGGAGTTTTGGTGGGTGGAGCTGGATTTCTTCTCTCTGGAGTGCAATGGAGTGACCAGGAATGGGTTATGAGACGTCAGTGGTTTTGGAGTAACTTTGAACTGCCTGTATATTGAAGCTCAGGGGTGTGTTCCTGTGTTGCTGGAGAATTTGCGTGGTATGTCTTACTCTGGAACTTGTTGGCCCTTGGGTGGTGTTTGGTTTCAGTGTAGGTAGGGAGGCATTTGATTAGCTCCTATTGATTAATGTTCCCTGGATTCAGGAGTTCTCTGATGTTCTCAGGATTTGGACTTAAGTCTCCTGCTTCTGGTTTTCAGTTTTATTTTTATTTATTTATATTTACTTCAGTAGCCTCAAGACTTCTCCATCTATACAGCAGTGATGATAAAACATCTAGCTTAAAGATGAAAAGTTTATTCACATTGAGGGACACCCAGAGAGGTTCACTTAGTTACATGAAGAAGAGAAGAGGGAGGAGGTAGTTAGAGGTGACTGGAATGAGATAAGTTGGGATCAAAAGAGGAGAGAACAAGTTAGTCAGTAGTCACTTCCTTATGTGCAGTCCTCAGTCTGGACCACTCCATTATGTGCATTCCTCAGTCTGGACCACTCAAAGGTTTTCACGGAGTTATACAGGGAAGAAGAGAGGGAGAAAGTAGACAGAGGTGGCCAGGAGGATAAAAGAGGGAAATGAAAAGAAGAGAGACAGATTCAGCCAGTAACCAGTTCCCTAAGTGTTCTCCACCATCTGGAACACACAGAGATTCACAGAGTTGGGTAGAGAAGAGAAGGGGGAGGGAAGAGACAGAGGCCACCTGGTGGAGAAAAGGAGAGTCCAAAGAAGAAGAGAGTGGTCAAGCCCGTAATCTAGCTGTCTGGTAAAATTGAGTACTGAAGATTGGGTTTTTAAATGTACAAAATTGACAGCAAATACCAAAGAGCAAAGATTAAAAATCTAGAGTAGAGGTTGGATTTTCAAAAATAGAATATTAAAGAAAAGAAGAAGGAGAAGAAAGAGGAAAAAAAAGCCACAAGAATTATTAAAAAACAACAACAACAAGCACCACAAAAAGAGTATATATGGCATTTGCCTTAAAAATAGGTGTTTTTTTTTTGAAAGGTAATAGTAGGTTATAAAAATAAAAATCAAAGGAGAAATAGGGGACTTAAAAATTTAAAAAGGTTAAAAAAAAGAAGAGGAAAAAGAAAAGTAAAATCAATCACAGAACCATATCAAAAAAAGAAAAAAAGAAGAGGAAAAAGAAAAGCAAAATCAATCACACAGCAATATCAACAAAAAAAAAAAAAAGAAGAGGCAAAGAAAAGCAAAAACTATCACACAACAATATCAACAACAACAACAACAAAAAAAAGAATGATCGTAAAAATAGGAAAGGTATATCTGGCCCTTTCTCTGGTGTTGTGGGTGGTGTGGGGTCATTTCCAAGGTGGTTCCCTCTGCTTAACTTCTTTTGTTTGCTGGTCTCTTCAGTGTCTGACTTCTACCCTGTCACAGGGGGGGTTAGTGGTGGACACTTTTTTTTTTTTAGGCTCACTTGTTCAGTTGCACTGTGGGGAGAGAGGGATGCTGCATACAAGTAACACTGGTGTGTGTGTTTGCAGTGTCTCAGCCCCACTGGGCCTGCCCCTGCTCGCGGCGCACACCACTCGGGCTCTACATTGCTCTGCTGGGAACCGTCTAAGGCTGGCCGTAGGCTGCATGCACCTCCCGGGTCTAAGCTGCTCAGGCTTAGCATTCAGGTAGCCCAGAGGCGCAGATTTGGTTGGGCCTGTGTTTTCTGCCTTTCCCAAGTCCGAGTAGCTCAGGTGTTTGGTGAGCGCAGTCATGCGACTTGTTGCCTTTCCCGTCTCTGCTGCTCAGTTTTCTGGGTATATTGCTGGCGTCCCTTCTCTGGCGGCTGATGACTGTCCAGAACCCCCAGAAGTCTTAGTTAGCAAAGAAGCCTGATTGCATTTTGGTATGTAATGTCTCTCTTGGGCTGTGATTGCCCCCTTCCAGCCCTTATGGCTCTGGCTGTCTGTCGCCAAAGGGGGATGGTCTGCAGCCGGCTAGTTCTGTTCCATCCTTTGTTCTGTACATGGTCCTGGCGGTGTCTTATGTTTGAGCTTTTCACGTGGTAGCTATCCCACAGTCTGGTTTGCTAGCCGAAGTTAGTTGGCTCTGGTTACGCACGGGGCATTCCAGCCAAATCTTACAAATCACTGCAGCCTGTGCCTCCCGCGCCTCCCTTCCCAGCCCCCACTTGCTAGTGGCAGATGCAGGTGTCTGCGCTGCTTCTCCGCTGGGGAAGTTACTGTTGGGCTCATAATCTGTTGGTTTTAATTATTTATTTTTCCTTTCTGCTATGTTGCCCTCTGTGCTTCCAAACCTCGCCACAGACTTGGCAGCGAGCGTGTTTCCTCTCTTGTTAAGATTCCCTTCCTGGGACGGACCTCCCTCCCTACCTCCTTTGTCTCCTTTTTCATCTTTTATATTTTTTTCTACCTGTTTTTGAAGACAATGGTCTGCTTTTCTGGGTGCCTGATGTACTCTGCCAGCATTCAGAAGTTGTTCTGTGGAATTTACCCAGCGTTGAAATGTTCTTTTGATGAATTTGTGAGGGAGAAAATAGTCTCCCTGTCCTACTCCTCCACCATCTTAGGACCCCGTAAGCATCTTTTATGGCTGCAGTCACCATCTGCAGTGATTTTGGAGCCCAGAAAAATAGTCTGACACTGTTTCCCCATCTATTTCCCATGAAGTGATGGGACCGGATGCCATGAACCTAGCCATGGATATAAATATTTTTCCATTTATTTATGTCTTATTTAGTTTTTCCAGCAATGTTTTGTTGTTTTCAATGTACAATCTTTCGCCTGCTTGGTTAGAATGTACTAAAGTATTAAATACAAAATATTAAAATTTTTTACAAACAAAATTGGGCTTCCCAGATGGCAGTAGTGGTAAAGAACCCATCTGCCAATGCATGAGATGTGAGAGATGTGGATTTTATTCCTGGATTGGGTAGATCCCATGAAGGAGGGCCTGGCAACCCACTCCAGCATTCTCACCTGGAAAATTCCAAGGACAGAGGAGTCTGGAAGGCTACAGTCCATAGAGTAGCAAAGAGTTAGACGTGACTGAAGTGACTTAGTATGCACAAAGAAAATAAAAATCTTTACTTTCAGTTTTTTTGTTTCATTTTTTTTCACTTTACTAATTTTGTTCTGAGAGAGGAAGTCTAGTCTTTTTAACAAATGATACTGGAGAAAAATGGATATCCACAGACTAAATAGATTCAATCCATACTTCACCCTTCTCAAATTAATTAACTCTAAAAGAAGCACACAATTAAATATAAAATAGAAGTAAGCCAGAAAGAAAAACACCAATACAGTATACTAATGTATATATATGGAATTTAGAAAGATGGTAATGATAACCCTGTATGCGAGATAGCAAAAGAGACACAGACATATAGAACCGTCTTTTGGACTCTGTGGGAGAGGGCGAGGGTGGGATCATTTGGGAGAATGGCATTGAAACATGTATAATATCATATGTGAAATGAATCACCAGTCCAGGTTCGATGCATGATGCAGGATGCTTGGGGCTGGTGCACTGGGATGACCCAGAGGGATGGGATGGGAAGGGAGGTGGGAGGGGGTCAGGATGGGGGATACATGTATACCCATTGCAGATTCATGTTGATGTATGGGAAAACCAATACAATATGGTAAAGTAATTAGCCTCCAATTAAAATAAATAAATTTATATTTAAAAATATATGTAGTACTAGAAAACTTAAAAAAAAAAATTCCTGGGAGAGAAGCCTCTGGGATCTAGAGTTAGGCAAATAGTTCTTATTTTTAAGCATGTTTTAATGAAATTTATTTTCAGTAATAGGTTGGTGTGTACCTTCACTGATTCAGAGAAAAATGAAAAGCTATTCAAATTGCCCTTTAAGTTTGATAGACAAATCACATGAATTGATCATTTATTTCAAACCCATAGTTACAGTAGAGCCATCCAGTGTTTTCCTGAGGAAAAAAAACTTTCTTTATGTTCCTGAAAGTTTGGAGGATTATGGCTAGAACTAGAGGGTCAGAGGTGAGCTGGGGATGCTGCCAGAGGAGGTACAGGGTAGACAGGAAATCCCCCAAACTAAAGGATAGGCAGACCTGTCAGAAACTGCTGGAGAGAGAGGACAGTTACTTGGGCTTCAAATCTGATGATCAACTTTGGTGGGCCATGTTTTGTAGAAAAATAAAAATAGTATTTTCCAACAATAACTGGAATATGTGATGCAAATTCAAAATCACTGAAACACACATATGTATGTGTATGTATGTGTGTGTGCATGCTCAGTTGTGTCCTACTCTTTTGTGACCCCATGGTCTGTAGCCCACCAGGCTCTCCTGCCCATGAGATTCTCCAGGTAAGAATACTGGAGTGGGTTGCCATTTCCTTCTGCAGGAGAGCTTCCTGACTCAGGGATTGAACCTGAGTCTCCTGCATTAGCAGGCAAATTCTCTACACTGAGTCACCTAGAAGGATACACAAAATAGATACGTGTGTGTATGTGTGTATATGTGTGTGTGTGTGTGTGTGTGTGTGATAAACAACTGAGCAACTTAGCATACTTGCACTGGCAATGTGGTCAGACATGCTTCACTCCTCACTCTCGCCTTTAAACAGCTTTCAGTGAAATTATAGAAACACTTCAGGATATGCAGTGTTGTCACAGAGGAAAACTGCAAAGGGGTCTAGAAACACAGCATGGGGAACCAGCCCTTGTTGAGGGGGTAGAGAAGGCCTTCTTGGGTGAGCAGTGTTTAGGAAAAGGGCTGAAGAATGGGGATGCTCTACATGAGATGCCAGAATCAGCTGGTTAGGGTGAGATCATTCCAATTCCATGATCTCCAGCAAAAACCACCAGGAACACACCTGTGGACAAGCTTAAGCTAGAACAATTTGGGTTTATCACTCATGGCATTAAGGGAAGACACATACCATGGGGAGCCCTTGGGTGTCTCAGTAAGGGAGTGTTAGAAACTAAAGCCCATTTGGGCTTTAGCTGGTAAACTGAGGGAGGGTCTAAAAGTGATGGGTCACTTTAGATGTTGAAAGCCAAGGCAATTCTATGATTTATCTCTCAATAAATCTTACATTTATTAGGAAGATTATAGTCAGAAAGTTGAGAGTTGCTCATTTGTGTCCAAGTCCATGGACTGTAGCCCTCTAGGCTCTTCTGTCCATGAAATTTACCAGGCAAGAATACTGGAGTGGGTTGCCATTCCCTTCTCCAGGGGATCTTCCCAACCCAGGAATCAAATCTGTGTCTCCTACATTGCAGGAAGATTTTTTACTGTCCAAGCCACCAGGGAAGCTGGAATAAAGCCATTACTGGAAACAACTTAGAAGTCACTCATTTTAACCAAGAGAATAGAATGCTTGATATTTCTGAAAGTGGCACAATGACATTTTTCTGTACTTTGAGAACAACTGTGAAGTGATAATCTTCACTTTATCTCACTTTATCATGATCTCAGAGTTATCTCACTTTGTGTTGGTATTCTGTGATACTTTGGTAATATTTATGTCCAGGCTTACTTCTAGACATTAGCAGGGCTGTTGTTGTTTTTGCTCTTATTTTTTTCACAAAAAAATGAAGCACGGGGAAAGTTTTAACTTCAATTAGAAGACATCATTCTAGAATTTTATAAATCAATGGATATGTACAAGTCTTCTAGCCAAATTCACTCAATGCATGAAGGACAAACAGATTAACAGAGGAAGTGCATTACTAGCTTGAAAGTATTTTTTTTAATTTGCTTAACTTCTATATTCCCATGCTTTATATTTGTTATTTTATATAGTAAAAACTCATAAGTGTTAAAATCATCAGTAAGATTTCAGTCCATCTATCTTTCCTAAATACTGGGTTTCCCAGGTGGTGTTAGTGGTAAAGAACCAGCCTGCCAGTGCAGGAGATGTAAGAGACACAAGTTCGATCCCTGGGTGGGAAAGATCCCCTGGAGGAGGACGTGGGAAGCTCTCCAGTATTCTTGTCTGGAGAGTACCATGGACAGAGAAGCCTGGCAGGTTGCAGTCCATAAGATCGCAAAGAGTTGGACATAACTGAAGTGACTTAGCACACATGCATCCTTAAATCCTGTCTCATCTCAGCCATGTCGATTCCCTTTGCTTATCATTTAAACGTGGTTCAGACGGTAAAGTGTCTGTCTACAATGCAGGAGACCTGGGTTCGATCCCTGGGTCGGGAAGATCCCCTGGAGAAGGAAATGGCAATCCACTCCAGTGTTCTTGCCTGGAGAATCCCAGGGATGGGGGAGCCTTTTGGGCTGCCGTCTATGGGGTCGCACAGAGTCAGACAAGACTGAAGCGACTTAGCAGCAGCAGCAGCAGCAGCAGCAGCAGCAGCAGACGGTAAAGGGTCTGTCTACAATGCGGGAGACCCGGATTCGATCCCTGGGTCGGAAGATCCCCTGGAGAAGGAAATGCCATTGACAGAGGAGCCTGGTAGGCTACAGTCGGAAACGACTGAGCGACTTCACTTTTCTTCACTTCAGTACACCTCTTCAGCTCTATTCAGTAGGAAGCTGGTGAAATGATATCAAGAGTCAGATGACATAAAAACAAAGAAGACGTCTACGAAAAAGTCTGTTCATAATTTGAATACAAAGTTTTTTTTAATAAATAAGAATTTAATCACTGCTAAATTATCTACATGCTGAGTAAAAGCAAAAATGTTACTCTAATAGAAAGAATGTAGACATGACAGCCTATGAAGCCAAGTGGGATGAAATTAAAAATAGAGTACATCTCCAGAGACTATCAAGTAATGCTTTTTTCAAGTTTGTCATGTACAATTATTTTTATTGTTCCTTATTGTATTGAAACATCAGTCATGTCACATCATGTCACATATATTTACATCATTCCCTTGCATATTGATACATCATTATGTCATATCATATATGTATGTATGTTTGGTGAAACTGATACTCTATTATATATCTGTATTTTACCATTCCTTGGTTTGTTGATACAGTAATCATGTCATGTCATATTATATATCATTTATTATATATCATAACATGAAATGTTTCATTTAATGGTCACCTACCTGAGAGCAAATTGCAAGAATTCCATACTTCCACTGAGTCTTTCACTGACACCCAACCTGACCTTGACAAGTATATCTAACCTCTCCACTGTGGTAGGGACCACAGAGGGTGTGAAATAAGGACGATCCTACTGAAGATTACTGGGTAATGTAAACAGTGTGCAGTGGATCGACCAGTATAGACTCTTAATTCAGTCCAGTTTCTACATGTAATATGTGTTCAAGTGGTTGATTTTGGCATCAAAACTGAAATAGTTCTCTTTTTCAACTTGCCATTCATACATCACATTCCAATGACAGGTGCTGACAATTATAGATGCTGCTTTCACCAAAACTTGCTTATTGACTAAACTCCCCTCATCTTAGGTTACAACCCCTGCATTGGGAGGAAGTGTTCCAGAGCCATCAATGCTCAAACTGGATCACAGCATTTGCTTGGCCTGAAAGCTGGGACCCTTCCTCAATATGCCAGCTTGTGAGTGTGATCAATGGTTGCGCACCCTCAATTTACTGATCTGATGTTTAACTTTGTCCAATATTTTCACTCTCTTGCTTCCTAGTCAACTCATTATATCCATAAATTTGACTTAATGAGTTCAATTTTCTTCTCTCTCTCAATTGCTTACCTGAACCGAAACACGTTCCATATATAAAACCTGTTTTTTAAATGAGTAAATAAGCTATTGCCTTCAGAATTTTGCCTCGAAAACAACAGGATACTTCCAAACAATCTAATGTAAATGTAAACCACTGCATTCTTAACTGGGAAAGCCATTCTCCTGGGTACGGTGTGTACAGCTGTTCATCAATCTCTGCTAGTTGCTGCCTAGGTCCCCTTCACTTCTACACTCGCACACACACTCCCCCTGCAACTCTTGATGATGCTGTAAGGTCCAAGAGTTCCTGCACTCTCTTCTAACGGGATCTGTGCTGTCAGTACAGACTTGGAGTCCCTATCTGTTCACATCTGCATGTTGCTTGCAAGCGAATTGAGAGGAGTATGGTTCACTTACATCTATGCTACCTGCCCTCAGCCTCCGAGGTGGAAATCAGGGCTGGCAGTGTCCCTCTGAGTTTCAGAGTTTGGTGAAACTGATACTCTAGAGTTTATTCGCACTTCTTGTTCTCTCTGGACAGTCCACACAATGCTTTGCCTGAGAGAACCCAGAGCCCATGCTGCTTTGGAAAAGACCAGAAATCTGGATCATGTCAGTGTTCTCCAAGGTTTCTGCTGCTGCTCCTGCTGCTAAGTCGCTTCAGTCGTGTCTGACTCTGTGCGACCCTATAAACGGCAGCCCACCGGGCTCCCCCATCTCTGTGATTCTCCAGGCAAGAACACTGGAGCGGGTTGCCATTTCCTTCTCCAATGCATGAAAGTGAAAAGTGAAAGTGAATTTGCTCATTCGTGTCCAACTCTTAGTGACCCCATGGACTGCAGCCTACCAGGCTCTGCCATTCATGGGATTTTCCAGGCAAGAGTACTGGAGTGGAGTGCCATTGCCTTCTCCACTCCAAGGTTTCTATCTTCTCCTACTGAGTAAAAAGATTTTTGAGCATGAAGATCCAGAGTATATATTTATGTATATGTAAATTAAATGCATGTACTAAGATTAAAGGCAAAAGGAGGAGGGGATGGCACAAGATGAGATGGTTGGTTAGCATCACTGATTCAGTGGACATGAATTTGAGCAGACTCTGGGAGTTAGTGGAGGACAGAGGAGCCTGGCATGCTGCAATCCATGGGGTCACAAAGAATCAGACCTGACTTAGTGACTGAACAACAACATGATTCTATGACAAAGCTTATATGGATATAGGAATTTTAAAAGAAAGACATAAAATGAATGCAATGGAGATTCTAATATTTTCTTCCTGCGTCTTAGTGTATTGTCTTGTCCACTCTAACTGGTGGGTTTCCCCATTGGGAAGTCTTATTGCTAGTGAACCTCCACCCCTCTCTTGTCAGGGTGTGCGTGGGGAGGTGGGAGGAAAGCAGGGGTGGTATCTCCAGGACCTAGATGTTGTGTACTTTTGCTTTCAGCCTTCAAAATCTGCACGGACAACCTTGAATTCCAGGTAGATTCAAGATTCGGAGAAAGGTATGGTGCTCATGATGGAGTTCCTTCCAGAGAGAGAAGTGGCTCATACTACATTGCCTTATTTTTTATGTCAGTTTCCTTCTCTTGTTCTTCTTTTCCTTTTAGACCATGCTATAATGAAATGTAACAGACTGCTATTAAAGAAGTGTTCAGTTCACTCAGTTCTGTCTGATTCTTTGTGACCTCAAGAATCGCATGCAGCATGCCAGGCCTCCCTGTCCATCACCAACTGCCAGAGTCTACCCAAACCCATGTCCATGAGTTGGTGATGCCATCCAACCATCTCATCCTCCGTCGTCCCCTTCTCCTCCCACCTTCAATCTTTCCCAGGATCAGGGTCTTTTCCAATGAGTCAGCTCTTTGCATCAGGTGGCCAAAGTGTTGGGGTTTCAGCTTCAACATCAGTCTTTCCAATGAACACCCAGGACTGAACTCCTTTAGGATGGACTGATTGGATCTCCTTTCAGTCCAAGGGACTCTCAAGAGTCTTCTCCAACACCACATTTCAAAAGCATCAATTTTTTGGTGCTCAGCTTTCTTTATAGTCCAACTCTCACATCCATACCTGTATCATACTCTAAATACTTTCAGTGGAAAAATGACCTTTTTTTTTTCTTTTGCTGAAACAGTAATATGTGCCATAACTTGGTGGTGGAGGAAATAATTTATACTGGGGACATCATCTGGATGACCAATGAAAAAGATTCTTTCACACAGGTTGTATGATGTAACATAACAGAGGAAGCATTTAGCCTGCACTGGTTGTGGAGAGCAGTATCTGTGTGGTTTGGGAAATACCTCTCTGCCTCCAGGTCCTCATTTTTTACTTTGGTGACCAGTCTACAGAAGAAGCTACAGTCAGTTTTGGTAATGGTTCTTCTTTATTGTCTTCCTTCTCCTATTCCCTCCCCACTCCTGCTTCTTTCTCCTTCTCCTCTTTTTTTCTTCCTGTCTTCATCTATTTCATCTTAAGTCCCCAGTAAATCCCTAGTAAATGAGGGCAGGCTATCGGGTGTGGGGATGGTGAAGAGCAGTGTCATCTCTGATTAAACAGAGTGAAGGAGCAGCACCCATTGCTTTGGCCAAGTTGTGGCTCCTCCTTAAATGATGGACAAACTTTTAGATGATGTCCTGGCTGTGGGTAACAGACACTAGACCTGCCTGTGCTTCGTGATCTGCTCCCTGCAAATCCTTTCATCAAAACATCTTGGGAGAAGCCTTCCTGTTTTATTAGACTAAAACTTATGTAATTGTTTGCGGAATGAGCTGATAATCTGAAGGATCCACCTTTCTTTTCCCTCTACTTGGAATGTTCAAGAAAATGTAAATTATTCTTCCAGGAAATGTTTGTGCTGGTTATTCTGTTTACCGTCATGTTCCATTCCAAGAGGGATAGGAATGACTATAGCAAGTAACTCCTAAACCACATATCCTATGTAACACTTAAATAAAAATATTCTGACCCACAAATCTTAAAAGAATAATATTTATACAACCAATCTACAGGATCAGCTAAAGCACACATACGAATATTTAGACCAAAGAGCTGTGTCACCCACATTTCTTGTTATCAGGAGGAGATGAAGCAATCATGTTTTCTTATGAAAGATACCAGTATTTATTATGAAAGATACAAGAATTTAGTTTTATGTCAAACACAAAGTTTAGACATACTGGCTTAAATTCCCAAAAAGAAAGAATCATTTTCGTGATTGTGAGATGTTGTAGGTGTGGATTTCTATAGGAAGATGAGCAACTCTAGTTAGTAAATACTATTCATTGGCCATTAGAGGACTCTGTGGCCATTTTCCATAGTTCTGTGATTCAGTGACATAAAATATCACAAAAGTAGCAAATCTCAAAAATTTAATAGCTATGATTTTGCAAAATATTTTACAACCTGAACTTTTTTCTTACTTAAAAAAATACACCCACAGAGGCTTCACAGTAACTCATTCCTCTCTTTTGAGAGAAAGGACAATGACATTATTATCCCAAGGTGTGACCTGAGAGACATAAGCACATATATACTTGACATCTGTTCATTATCTAGATTTTACCATGTCAAGGGCAACATAATTTTTATGACCAATGAGAAATAGGTAGTCATAACTGAATGCACAATTTGGAAAGTTTTATGCCTACAGTGAGACCTCTATTCTTGTTATAATAGAAATGTTTATTAAAGATATGCTTTCTTTAACAGTTGCAAAAATGCCAAATCTTAAGTTTTTGATGTAATATATATTTCAAACACCAATTAAGTGACATACTTTCTAAGATTTCAAGATTCTTTTAAGCAATGCATTGTTTTGATAGCCCTATAACAAATATACATTTCCTGATTCTTGGAAAATTCACATTTCTTACAATTATGTAAGATGTGACTCCTTCTAAATGGCCGAAAGGTTTAAGCCATCACAGATAAACACTAGGATTTTTTTCATATTCTAGAGGCATGCATCCCATACAACTACCTGACTGTACTCCTATATTTTAAGAGTAAGATAAACAGCATCATTTAATATTAAGCAGTAAGTACAAATATGCCAGAGGATGTAATATATTGCCAAAAATCTGTCTCATTTGTGAATAAGCTTCATGTGTTTGATAAGATGGCTTGTTTCATTGAAAACTACAGCAAACGTCACAAGCCTAACACAAGCTATTCTGTGTGAAGTCACGTGCCATCTGCACAGCTAGCAAGCAGGTGTCAGATGCCTCTTGGCTGGTTCATTTCATCCTGGATCCCACTTGCTGTAGGCCTCTCTACATCACGCATCCAAAGGAAAGGAGTCACTCTGCGTGCAGGAAGTTTCCCCAACACAACAAAGCACATGACCCCCTAATGCCATTTGACTGAGTAATAACTAAAATTGGACATAGATTTGCCCTCATTAGACGCTGGAAGAGTTTTGCTTCTTTTCAAAGTTTGCCATTCTCTCAACTGTGAGTCAGTGTTCAAGCCCATGAAAACCCATGAAGGAAAGGATTTTGCGCATTTTCATGGGGAAACTTCTTTTTTCCAGTATTAATTTAAAAATATCCAAGAAGAAAACAAATACTGAAGAATTTTCTCTGAGGGACACTGGTTCTGATCTCCTCCTGCACCTTCATGTTGCTTCGTGGCTTAGGATCCACTTGGAGTGCGTGACCCTGGCTGGCTGCTCGGGCTCCTGTGAGTGAATGTGGGGTCACTGTTTGTGGGGGCTCTGTGGTCTGGGTGGGACACTGGGCCCCTCTGTGTGTGGGTCTGTATGAAGGGTCAGTGTGGGTCTGTGGGGGGTCCATGTGTGGGGTCAGTGTGGGTCTTCGTGTGGGGACACTAAGTGGGTGGCCTTCGATTTCTGTCTGTTCTGCACTTTGGGGCAGGAGAAGGGCTCAGGGACTTGCTGTTTCTTATTTCTTCCTGTTCTGTCGGTGTTCCTCTGTGTCACTTCTCCCGACAGGGGTTGGATTTCAACTCCCCTCACCCCCGGAACTCACCTCTCAGAGTCTCTAAGAGAACCAAGCAGCAGCCAAGCTCAGGGTCCATGCTCTGTGTCCTCTCTCCCGAGCTCTGGAGGTCACTCTGTGGCCTGGGCCCCAGCCCCTCCCTAAGACCCTGGCTGAGCCCCCACTGCTGTGCCCACCCTGGAGGATGGTGCCCAGGCAGAACCTGGCTCCAGGAAGAACCCACAGCACAAGCAGACCTGTGCCCTCTGCCCCACACCACCCCGGTCCTGGTCTCACATATGGGGTCCTTACAGGCATTGGGGCAGCCCCATTCGTGCTACCTCCTGGATCAGGGACCCCTCCTGGAGCAGGTCTCTCTACTGCAGTAGTGACTATGACACAGACCCTGAATCACTCTGGGAACTGCTCCTGTCTCTCTGGTTTCTTGTGTGGATGGGCCCAGGTACGAAAGCTGACAGCACCCTTCTCCATTGGTCACTTCCCACCTGCTGCGTGACACATCCTGTCTGCTGGTTTCTTCCCTCTCTGGGCTCTGGGGTGAGCAAGGCTGAGAGAAGGTGAGACTTGCTCTGACCCCTGCACAGTGTTCGGGCCTGTTAAGTCCCACCTGTCCCCTGGGAGCCTCCTTGGGCCACACATATAGGTAGAGGTCACAGACCACAAGTCTGTCCTGAGCTCCTGGTCCTGTGAAATCTGATTATTTACATTGTGGAGAAGTGAAGCTTCCCTTTTCAGAGGCTCTGCTGCCTCTGGGAGCCTGGCCCTGGTGACTGCACACACAGTCAGTCCCCTGCACATTCACCCGGAGAAGGTGAGTACTATGATCAGGGCTGTTCTCTCCTCCGGGGAAGGAGATGAGAGTGTGGTCCTTATCCTCACATCTGTGAAATCTGATTATTTACATTGTGGAGAAGTGAAGCTTCCCTTCTCAGAGGCTCTGCTGCCTCTGGGAGCCTGGCCCTGGTGACTGCACACACAGTCAGTCCCCTGCACATTCACCCGGAGAAGGTGAGTACTATGATCAGGGCTGTTCTCTCCTCCGGGGAAGGAGATGAGAGTGTGGTCCTTATCCTCACATCTGGTCCAGAGCACGAGAAAGACAGGAAGGGTGACAGACCTGGCCCATTTCAATCCCAGCTCCATCAGAGAGAGAAGGGGCTTCTAAGACAGGTGTCATCTAATCCCACCAAGATGTGGGGATGAGGTTTCTCCCACCCTGGACTTGGGGCGAGCACTGCCCCCAAACTCCTCTCCTTATTCTGACATGTGAGCTTATGTCTGACACTTTCTGAGCTGGAGGGCAATTTCAGCCTCTGCAAACCCCTCCCCTACAGCCCCACAAGTTCAAGGTAGAGAGAGAGGTGAAGAGGACTGAGCTGGATCCTGAGAAGGGAGAGGTCTTTAGGTTTACTTCACCTCAATACTGTTGCTTGTTTCTGTAATGCTGTGATTATGGAAACATTCAAGTGCAGTGAGGAAATTGGGGTGCACACTGGGGTCACCCTCCCTCCATAGCCCCCTCCCATCTGGAAGTCAAAGCAGGCAGCTTGCAATAGTGGACCCTGAGCCCTCCCCCTGAGGAGGGTACAGATGGAGGCCATCACCTATCATGAGAAAAAAAAAATTTATTTGGAAGAAATAATTAAAAAGTTGTGGTAGGAAGGAGACTTTAGCACATAGATGATGTGTAACATGGAGAAAAAACAGGTTTTCTCTGCAGGTACTAATTTTTTTCTTGTACGAAACATTTTCCTACCAGGAGACGCATGAGGAACACATTCCTGTTGAGCAGAGGAGACACATTTTTGAGGGCAGCCTATTGGGCAATGGGGCAGGTCCCCTAAGTCCCTTTCCACCCTTGGACCATGCTGGCAGGGTCTGACTGAGGACTATGGCTCCCTGGGTGGGAAGGCCCACCTGTCGCCCCTGTCTCTGGTATGCCTGCTCTTGCTAAGATGCCTGTGGTCCTTGGGATTGGCTTGGTGACTGTGCGCTGAATTTTTCAACATTTTTCTCTGTTCTGAGGAAGAGAGAGTCCTGTGGTGATGGGAATGCCCTCCCACTAGGGCCTGAAGCTGTTCTCTGTGGTGATTTACTTCTGAGGCGTGGGTTCCTTGTTGAAGCCCCAGTTTCTCTACCAGGACTTGTCCAACAACTGTTCCAATCACCTCAGGATCAATAATCCTGCCATCTACAATGAATTTGTCTTTGATCCTGCTCTTGCTAAGATGCCTGTGGTCCTTGGGATTGGCTTGGTGACTGTGCGCTGAATTTTTCAACATTTTTCTCTGTTCTGAGGAAGAGAGAGTCCTGTGGTGATGGGAATGCCCTCCCACTAGGGCCTGAAGCTGTTCTCTGTGGTGATTTACTTCTGAGGCGTGGGTTCCTTGTTGAAGCCCCAGTTTCTCTACCAGGACTTGTCCAACAACTGTTCCAATCACCTCAGGATCAATAATCCTGCCATCTACAATGAATTTGTCTTTGATTTGTTCCTGGCACTGAGCAACTGCTGATGCAGGCCTGCCTTTTTGAAAGGTTTCTTCTATGTGTTTGTCTTTTTTACTGGGGTTAAGACACTGCCGAAAGTGCCTCATCCTTTTTTTTAAGTAGCTTTCTGGTAAAAGTTGTTCCTTTTCTGGTGAGAACTGGAGGTATTTGCCCCCAAGAGACTCTGTTTCCCTCGCCTGAGGAGACTGGCTCATCACGCTGGCATGAGAAGCCCTTAGTCCTGAAATCCTATCTTCATGCTTTCGCAATTTGGGCCTCCAATGGCCCTTCCTCTCATCAGTAGGGGCCAACATCCTGGTGTGGCTATGCATTTCTTCATCTTCTTCTGGTTTGAGCCTCTCACAGATCTCCCCCTCATCGACTGAGGCAAACGGGCCCTTACATGGGTCCCTAACTTTTGTTTTCCTGGGNTTTATTTATTTATTTATTATTTTATTTATTTATTTATTTTAATTGGAGGCTAATTACTTTACAATATTGTGGTGGATTTTGCCATACATCGGCATGAATCAGCCATGGGTACACATGTGTTCCCCATCCTGAACCCCCTCCTGCCTCCCTCCCCACCCCATCCCTCTGGATTGTCCCAGAGCACCAGCTTTGAGTGCCCTGCTTCATGCATCGAGCTTGCACTGCTCATCTATTTCACATATGATAATTTACATGGTGGTGGTGGCTTAGTTGCTAAGCCATGTCCGACTCTTGCGACCTCATGGACTGTAACCTGCCAGGCTCCCCTGTCCATGGGATTCTCCAGGCAAGAACACTGGAGTAGGTTGCCATTTCCCTTCTGCAGGAGATCTTCCTGACTCAGAAATCAAACCTGGGTCTCCTGCATTCCAGGCAGATGATTTACCCACCAGCTACAAGGGAAGCCCAGTAATATACATGTTTCAGTGCTATTCTCTCAAATCATCCCATCCTCTCCTTCTCCCACAGAGTCCAACAGTCTGTTCTTTACATCTGTGTCTCATTTGCTGCCTTGCATACAGGATCGTCATTACTGCCTTTCTAAATTCTATATATATGCATTAATGAAACAAAAATTATTATATAACGATATTGGAGTGAGAAAGAAAAGAAAGAGGGTGTAAGAGATAGTTAAATGCTCATCAGCCTGAATCAAGAAGTCAATACTTAATGTCTAAAATTGATATATCAAGGAATAAACACAGCATATGTATTATACAACCACTCACATTGCCCCCACTGTCTCCTTTGTGAAGGTGCTGTCTATACCCTGAACTGTTCCACCACCCCACCTCCATCACTTTTGCCGAGGTCCCCAGCTGGCTGGCGTTAAGGTGAAGTCTAGCACTTGGATGGCCCACACAAGCCCTCGTCCCATACTGAGCCTGTCCATGCAATGCAATGCCACACCACAGGGTGTGGGATAAACTTCTAGGAGGTCACCCCCAGGTGGCATGATTCTGAACTATGGAAGAGTTAGCTCCCCACAGAGTGAACTCAGACTAAAGAGAAAAAGTAGATCAGAGCAAGCCAAGCAGAGGAACTTCTGTCCAAGAAGTATTTGAAGGCAGGGCTGCTAATCACATTCCGTGGGAACAAAACCACATGCCGAGTTGACATGCTTGCTAAGTATCCATCGTGTAATGATTACATGGCACTGCTTTGTAGCTTTCCTTGCTTCACTTCTCTTTCTTACCTTCATCTACTTGGGTTTATACCATCCGAATAAAGTATCAAAACACTAATCCCTGTGTTTAATCTTTTTAGAGAATCTAGGCCAAGACGGCATATTATTTTTAAATATAGAGATGTGTACTGTTGCTGGGGAATATAATTATATGATTACAGTATTGCAAGAATGAGAAGAAAGATTATTAATTTCTCTTATATATTTTCTGATATTACTGACTTTAAAACTATCTCCATATATTACTTTTATAAATAAAAATTAATTTAGAAAGAAAATGTGTGATGATTACCATTACATGCCTTTAAAATTGCTTGCAAAAGTTTATATTGCTTTTGTAAGTTTTCCCCATAGACCAAAGAAACAAGCTAACAATTATTTTAGTAGTAGTATAATAATGTTGTAACTTAAGTCTCTGTAGTCATACACATATTATAGATTTTTCTAAAAAAAAAAAAAACCCTTTTATGAAAAATGAAGAAAGATGTCACCTGAAGATCAATACTTTCTTATATCCTGCTTAAAGTGCTATATTCTTGAAATGACAGCAAGTGCTTTATGGCAGAGTAGCCATAAGTCAATCTATACTCATCTTAATGAATTATAGAGGAAAGAGAAGCAGCTAAAAAAAGAAACCATTTTATTTTTACATTGACTGTCTTTTGAAAGATGAAACTGAGGGTAGAATTAATGATTTAATTAAACCACTTAATGTTTTATTAAAGTCAATATGGCCTAGTGTTTCTGTGCAACCATCAGCTTATCAATAAAACCTCATATTTGTTTTTGCCAAAGAATTCATAATTTTTATTAGAAGTGCCTGTATTATAGAGCCTATAACTGTTTTCGGGAAATCACATATACCTTTATCTTATAAAACCTTTCCATTAGGGGATCACAAAATTCTACTGAAAAAAAAAAAAATAGGTCAGATTCTGAAGGCTTGATTTATTCAGCCTGGTTTACTACTCACCATGAGGAGCTTTATTTCTGATCTATTCAGCAGAATATCTGTTGAGCTCTTACAGCAAAGGAGGGACTCAAGGTCACCAGAGCAAAACCCACCTGAGGCTGATGTCCTCAGCAAGAAGGACTGAAGCGCCAAAGATAGTTCTCTCATTAGAACCTGTTAGTCTTTTCCATCTCTTTGGAGTATGTCTTTATTCATCTCTAACTCCCCCAATTCTATATCCAACATAAATTACTGACAGTAAATAGCCAGTTAAGGAAAGAGGAAAGTAGGTAAGAGAGGCCTCCAGGATAATTTACAAATGTGAACGCATCTATTTCATCTGAAGCATTGAGATCAGATGGGAACAATTCTAGCAGAGAGGAAGGGAGTGGAAATGCAAGGCCAAAGAATAAAATGTGACATACATTTATGCATCCCCTGCCACCCTGTTACCTTATACGACTTCCCTTACACATCTCCACTTATAAGACCTAGGACGGTGTGAGACTACAGATCAATGAGACAGAGGACACATCCCCATGCCTACGCCATCCTATTAGTACTTTTCCTTTGGTCTGTGTACTGCTGGAGGGCAACTTTGCAGACAAAAAGCTGCCTTTTAACTAGAAGAGAGTATCTGTCCCTGAAATGCTGACTTCAATGTTCACAGATCAAAGCCTCTGTGGGTGGGTCACATTCCCACCCTCTCTTAGGACAAAGCATCTTCTCAGGCCCCTCTTTTCAGACCCACAAAAGAACTGTTTTCATCACATTTGTTGCTGCAGGCCCACCCAATGCCACAGACTCATTTTCTCCACACTTTAGTCTAATGGATCATCATGACACAGTTCAAAATAAAAATTTGAAATTCACAAGTTTCACAAGATATTGACCAACTGGAATGACTGACTCTAAAGTAATTGATTTGCTATGTAATATAATTAATATATATATAGGCCTGTACCACAATACTCTTTATTTTCTTGTCTGCTTCATCTTTTCATCCACCGTTTGTCCCTTACGTGTTTCCACTCACCTTCAGTCCTCTGCCTCAAGGGTTTCCACCTGCTTATTCCTGTTCTGATTGCTCCTGCTGCTGCTGCTCTTCAGTCACTGAGTTGTGTCTGACTCTTTGTGACCCCCTGGACTGTAGCCTGCCAGGCTTGTCCTCATTATGGAATATGAAATAGGAATTCTTTTTCTCGTTCTTTTCTTCTCCTGGTTGCTGCTAAGGAGTATGTGGTAGGAAAGCAGAAGACTGGTGTTAATATTGGCATTTAAATACACTGAGCATGATATGGTGACCTTCAGTAAATGTTTTTTTCCTCTAAAACATACAAAAATTAACACATATATTCCTACTATCCATTTCCAAAATTATTAACTTTTAATACTGAATTAATTGCTCTAATATTGCTTCTGTGTGGATAATTTAAAATAAAACTGCACAAGCAATTTATGCTTGCTTTCTTTAGCGAAGGAAGGGAGGGGAGGGAAGAAATAAAGCAAACTCCTTTCTCATTTCTTCTCCTTATTCTCTGCCCCACAGGGAACTCGCCCACACCAAGCAACCAGTAGCACCACATTTTTTTCATGCTTATATATGTACCCAGAAATAACACACTCTGCATATCTTCTGTCGCTTGCTTTTTCACTCAGCATTAAGTTTTTGAGCTCCGTCCCTGATGATATTTATATATATATATCTAGGGCACTGTCATTTATAGCTTTGTCAAAAGTCCCCTCCCTACTTGCTAAGGAAGTAGTGTCATTTGCTAAGTATATAGAGATATGCTCAGCCTCTACCCACATCAAGCCCTCTCATAAGTATATTCACGATCACTGAAAAGTGGAGGCTACTTTGGCAAATTCATAGAAAGACAAATTTACAGTAAAGTCCAGATTTAAAACCAAAATGAAAACTTTCTGTTGGAAAGTTTAAATAAGTTTATACAAAAAAAAAAAAAAAAGCATTTTTCCAGCTGGCTAAATTAAGGCACTACTAAAGTTCAAACCAAGAATATTCCTTGGCTTTGAATCTATTGCCTTTTCTTATGGCTGGAAATCAGATAGATTTTTTTTTTTCCCTAAAAGCTCTTGCCAATGTATACTTTCCTCTAAAAGAGTTAAATAAATGTCAAAAGGCAAGCCAGCTCCCTTAATATTTCCTTTACTCAGATGATCTATTTTGGTTGAAGTTTTGCATATAGAGAGCACTCGCTCTTCTTGACACATTTCCAGAAAATATGCAAATAAGGCTCATATTCTTCTAAAGGCTTTTGCTCCACTGATGTTCAATATGTAACATTCCTTCCCTTCACTGCCCTGAAGGATTAACTGCTCTTTATCTTGATGCTCTCAGAGAAGGGAAGATGCTTTTGAGAAGTTCTTCCTTTTCATTCGTTGATCTAGTCCTACTAGTGACTGCGTTAGGAACTGTTCTCAGTATATACCTGTTTGTTTGTTTGTTTTTCATTTATTTCGCGTCTTCAAACTCTCTTTCTGGACCCCACTTGTCCTTATCCTTTAGAATTGTGATAAAAGTGCCCGAGAAAGGCACACATGTGAACAGCAACTCCAACATGGTGCATATATATCAGAAGGATGAGGGCTCTTTAGATACCCACCTACACTCCAGTCTTGGCTAATCAACACTTGCCTGTCTGCTGCTGTATCTGAGACCTCTTACCTGCCACAGGTAATGCTGCCTCTTCTCTTTTAATTCCTACTTCCCCAAGCTCTTATATTCTCAATCAGAAAAAAAAAAAGAAACTATTTCTGCTCATAAATGCATACAAGTTTGCTTGACAGTATCATTTTAGGAACCATAAAACCTGTCCTGTGTGCCCGAATGGAAATGAATGCTGCCTTTAGCCATCAGTAGGGTAAAAAGTGGCATTTGTTGATGAGGAACAGCAGCACAGTGAATGAAAACAGAGTAAATGCACCAGATACTGAAAAGTACACCATCTTTATACAGTCAGATGCTCTGGTTGACCCACTGCCCCCCAGATGGTTTCTGCCCTTCTGCTATTCACTCTCTACTCCAAAATATTTTTCCATTCCTTCCACAATATGAACTTGAATGACTTAAAGGTTAAAGTTTAGAGGTGTTAAAAGAGGAATTGCTGGTTATGTAAGCTGCCAAAAACCAGCTCACTCCAGATACTCTGGAGAATTCATTACTGAAAACAAAGAAACACGAGCTCTTGGTTCTGGGACATCACTTCTTCTGTGTATTTTTTCCAGTTTTACCAGGAATTCACTGTGAAAGCTGGAGACAACTGAGGTAATACCCAGACAGATTCACCTTAAACCCATCAATGACTCATCTTTGTTTCTACCATGTGTACAAGAGGGATAAAATATTGTGGTTTCTTAATTATCTCCATGTGTTATTCTTCAGGCTTCCCTGGTGACTCAGACAGTAAAGCGTCTGCCTGCAATGTGGGAGACCCATGTTCAATCCCTAGGTAGGGAAGATCCCCTGGAGAAGGAAATGGCAACCCACTCCAGTACTCTTGCCTGGAAAATTCCATGGACAGAGGAGCCTGGTAGGCTACAGTCCATGCAGTCGCAAAGAGTAGGACACGACTGAACAACTTCACTTTCACTTTCTTTAGCTATTCTTCTGTAAAATTTATATTTAATCTGATTTCACTGCAACATGCTTCTGAAGGAAATACCCCAGTCACCAACTGACTCATACTGAGAGAACCTATTTTGATATCAGTTTAAGTAAAACACACTGTAGAAGATGTGTATTTCGCCTAGAATTCTAAATGCATTCTGTCATCAAAGGTATGTAATTTAGAACTTAAAATTTTATTTTGGATGACTTGCACTTATCATCCATCCTATCTGGGTAAGTAATAGCCCTATTTTATTGCTTGTCACAGAGTTTCTAGAATGAGTGTTTTTAGTATCAAAAATGAAAACATACGTATGATGTACAGTGCTGCTCCATGTAATCCTGCCTCTGTGTCAGAGAGTAAGTTGTGGTAAGTCTCGGATGGTCCCAATTAGGCAGCTTCACACTAAGGTGAGAACACTGAACCCAATCTGCTCATCTCCTTTCAAACACAGTGTCTCACGTAACCCACTGCCTGTCCTGTGATCCATAAATCTGCCATCAGATCTGATCAGATCTTGCTAAACTCTTTAGCTGAAGTCCACATCTTTCTTGTTCTCATTATCATTGCCCTCATCTCCATCACTATGATTTTGTTTCCTGTTAGATTAGCATCTCCCTTCACTGTCTCCCTGGCCCTATCCACGCTCTACCTGACTGCTGAGATAGAAAGCAGAAGTTGCTCAGTTGTGTCCAATTCTTTGTGACCCCATGGACTATAGCTAGCCAGGCTCCTCTACCCATGGGGCTTTTAGGCAAGAATACTGGAGTGGGTTGCCATTTCCTCCTCCAGGGGATCTTCTCAACTCAAGAATCAAACTCACGTGTCTTGTATCTCCTGCCTTGGCAGGCAGATTTTTTACTGTCTGACTGAGAGATCTTCCTAAAATGCCACATTTATCATTCCAGGACCCATTCCTGAAACCTCTGCTTCCCAGAAGTGTAGGCAATACAATGTCCCCCAAGGCTGTTGCATGTCAGATGTCCCTGACATGTCATGTTATATGACAAAACATACTCTGTACACATAATTAAGGCTACTAGTCTTAAAAATAAGGAGTCAACCATGGTTCAGTTCAGTTCAGTTCAGTCACTCAGTCGTGTCTGACTCTTTGCGACCCCATGAATCACAGCGCACCAGGCCTCCCTGTCCATCACCAACTCCCAGAGTTTACCCAAACTCATGTCCATCGAGTGAGTGATGCCATCCAGCCATCTCATCCTCGGTCGTCCCCTTCTCCTCCTGCCCCCAATCCCTCCCAGCATCAGGGTCTTTTCCAATGAGTCAACTCTTTGCATCAGGTGGCCAAAGTATTGGAGTTTCAGCTTCAGCATCAATCCTTCCAATAAACACCCAGAACTGATCTCCTTTAGGATGGATTGGTTGGATCTCCTTGCAGTCCAAGGGACTCTCAAGAGTCTTCTCCATTACCACAGTTCAAAAGCATCAATTCTTTGGTGCTCAGCTTTCTTTATAGTACAACTCTCTCATCCATACATGACTACTGGAAAAACCATAGCCTTGACTAGACAGACCTTTGTTGGCAAAGTAATGTCTCTCCTTTTTAATATGCTATCTAGGTTGGCCATAACTTTCCTTCCAAGGAGTAAGCATCTTTTAATTTCACGGCAGGCCTGATTTAATCATGTGTGCTCTTAAAAACAGAACATTCTTAGGCTGGAAGCTAAAGAAATGAAACAGAAAGGAAGATCAGAGAGGTTCAAAACATGAAGACTCAATGCATCATTGCCGGTTCAAAGCTGAACGGAAAGATAAGAAGGAATGTAAGCAGCCTGGAGGAGCTAAGAGAGGAGTGCAGCGGACAGCCGGCAAGGATGCCCCCCCAGCACCATGGCCATGAGAAGCTGAACTCTGCCAACGACCTGAATCAGCTGGGGAATAGATTCTCCCCCAAGGGGTCTGGCTAACAGCCCAGCACATCCAACGTCTTGACTTCAGCTCTGGAAGATCCAGAGGAGCCAGATTTCTGATCCACAGAACCATGAGATAGTACATATGTACTGTTTTAAGCCACGTATTCTTTGGTGCTCAGCTTTCTTTATAGTACAACTCTCACATCCATACATGACTACTGGAAAAACCATAGCCTTGACTAGACGGACCTTTGTTGGCAAAGTAATGTCTCTCCTTTTTAATATGCTATCTAGGTTGGCCATAACTTTCCTTCCAAGGAGTAAGCATCTTTTAATTTCATGGCAGGCCTGATTTAATCATGTGTGCTCTTAAAAACAGAACATTCTTAGGCTGGAAGCTGAAGAAATGAAACAGAAAGGAAGATCAGAGAGGTTCAAAACATGAAGACTCAATGCATCATTGCCGGTTCAAAGCTGAAAGGAAAGATAAGAAGGAATGTAAGCAGCCTGGAGGAGCTAAGAGAGGAGTGCAGCGGACAGCCAGCAAGGATGCCCCCCCAGCACCATGGCCATGAGAAGCTGAACTCTGCCAACGACCTGAATCAGCTGGGGAATAGATTCTCCCCCAAGGGGTCTGGCTAACAGCCCAGCACATCCAACGTCTTGACTTCAGCTCTGAAGATCCAGAGGAGCCAGATTTCTGATCCACAGAACCATGAGATAGTACATATGTACTGTTTTAAGCCACGCAGCATAGGATCATTCATTATGACAGCAAGAGAAAAATTTTGCACCAGATAATCAATCCAAACCATTCTACTCCAAGAGCCGTCAAAGTCTAGGCCTCCTTGACTCAGCCCAGCTGATTGCCTTCTGCTCACAAACACTTATTCTGATTTCTCCTAGGTCAGGTTAAGCTTCGTACACAGAGCTTTTATTTTTTAGAGTAGGAAAGAAAAAAAAAAAAACAACAGTAGAGAAATACCTGAATAGTATGAATTCTGAGAGTGCGTGGTAGATGCAGAACTGCGCTGTGGCAACCGCCCTCCAGGGAGGACTTTCTGCCCAGCTGCAGCATGCGGTCAGCAGCAGCCCCTGCTGCCACCCCTCTGAGGATCCGCTTGAGCTGCAGGCAGCCATCTGCCTCAAGGCCACACTCTTCCCAAGGAAGTCTGTATCTGTGACTAAGTGGAGAAGTGGGGATAGAGGAAAGTGAAAGGCACTCAGTCATGTCCGACTCTTTGCGACCCCATGGACTATATAGTTCATGGACTTCACTGGAGTGGGTAGACTTTCCCTTCTCCAGGGGATCTTCCCAACCCAGGGATCGAACCCAGGTCTCCCACATTGCAGGCAGATTCTTTATCAGCTGAGCCACCAGGGGAGCCTGGGAATGGAGAGGCTCGGGCATCTGGGCTCACAGGGGCCACTCTAAGATGCTCTTCACGAGGCTGGCTGAGGCTCTTTGCGGCCCACACAGTAGTTTGACTTCTTCCTGTCCCCAAACCTGTGCCCCACTTTCTTCACAGATTCATTCCTAAGAAACGATTCAAACCCCACACTCCATCTCAGCATCTTCTTCTGTGACAGAATGATGAGTACTAATAAGAAAATAGGGCAGGTTATAAAGACAGTATCTGGGATAACAACTCAGAGGAAGAAGGTAGCATAAAATAATCATGCTACGAAGACTCAGAAAATGATATCAAAAAAGAGCTTTTACAAATTAGGTCTAAGCATATGTGAAAGTAAGAGATACCCCAGATTGTAAGAAATAAAAGCTAAACTGAAAATCAAAATAACAAAAGTGTAAGCTGACATGGATGGGATATGGGAAATAATTGTACCTGGAAATAGGACCTGATGGCCAGAAGCATTTTTTAATATAAACATAGCTGACTTACAATATTGTGTTAGCTTCAGCTGTACCAAATAGTGATTTTTTTCTCAATTATATTCCATTATAGGTTATTACAAGATATTGGGTATATAATTCCCAGTGCTATACAGTAAATCCATGGAATATAAAAAAATAATGCAAATGAATCTATGTATAAAACAGACCTAGAAAACAAACTTCTGGTTACCAAAGGAAAGGGGTGGGGTGGGGGGGAAAAATTAGGAGTATGTGATTAACAGATATAAACCACTCTACAGAAGTTTTGGTTGCAGTTAACACAGGGAGAGGAAAATATAGTTCAGGTCCACGTGAAACAGAAATTGGAGCTGAGACTCTGCATAAACATAGGACACTGAAAGAGCTGCATCCTCAGTAGAAGAAAGACTGAAAACATTCAACCTACCTGCCAGTGAAAATTGGCTCTGCCTTGAGTAGGAAAAAGAAACATCCCCCTGTATGAGTGATAGGCAGACAGAATGGATTATAAGTATAAACAAAATAATGCAAGGGATGAAAAGGTATAGAAATGACAGGAAAAGAGTAAGACATTAAAAATTTTAAAAAAACTAGATAAATTGAGAAAAAAATAGAACTCTTAATAGTGAAAATTTTATAAGTTGAAAGTAAAAATTCAATGATTAGATTAAACAGAAGATCAAATAGAACTGAAGAGAGAATTAGCAAAGTGGAAAATGGATCTGGGAACATTTGTCCAAGGCTGTGGAGGCCATGGAGGTGTGTCACTTAGATTTCCCTCTAAGATATTCTGTTGAAGAGAGCATAGTTGACCAACAGCCTCCTGTAACCTTTGGATTCACCACTCTGTTCAATTTGAGACCTAGTCTCAGGGGTCCTAGAGCCAAGCCTTCCTACTCAAGATGAAGTGGACATCTTTTTTTTTTAATGTCTTTTTTTTTCCAGAAACTTCCCATTATCCTGACCTAAACCTTTCTAAAACCACACTCCAGTCTAAGGTTCTACCTACAAACTCCTCCTTTCTCTCTCTCTTTCCACAGCTGTCAGCCATGCAGCACATTCTGCAGAGTCTCCTTGTCAATTCCTGCTCCTTCTCTATCTTTAATGTCTTTCAAAAGAAAATCTCTTGCATATATATTCCTGTCTTGCTTTTCTTTCTTAGAGAATCCAAACTGACACAAAAAAAGAATAAGTAACATTAGCATTGAATATAGGAGGACATGATCAACATTAGGACATTAAACAGTCTTTTTATTGTATGAAGACAAAGAGTTTGCCAAAGTGTTTGATTAGATTTGTATATTTTAAGAATAAATGTTTAAAATGTGAAGACAAACATTTTTTTCTTTTTTTATTGAAGGAAGATTGCTTTACAATGTTGTGTTGGTTTGTGCCACACAACAATGAGAATCAGCCATAATTATATATATGATTCTCCCTCTTGAGCCTCCTTCCCCTCACCCCATTAAAATTTTAATGACTGCAAATAGACTGCATTATCACAAATGCAGGTGAGTTAAGAAAACTTTATCAATCTAATAAAAGAAGAAAAAGCAAAGCAAGAAAAAAGTAAGATAATTAAAAGTTACAATTTATGATGATAATCAAAAGGTACTATTACTGCACAATTGAACTCATATCACATGCTAGCAAAGTAATGCTCAAAATTGTCCAAGCCAGGTTTCAACAGTATGTGAACTGTGAACTTCCAGATGTACAAGCTGGATTTAGAAAAGGCTGAGAAATCAGAGATCAAATTGCCAACATCTGCTGGATCATTGAAAAAGCAAGAGAGTTCCAGAAAAACAACTACTCCTGCTTTATTGTATGCAGGTCAGGAAGCAACAGTTAGAAATGGACATGGGGAAAAAAATTTAAAAATTAAAAAAAAAAAAAAGAAATGGACATGGAACAACAGATAGGTTCCAAATCAGGAAAGGAGTACATCAAGGTTGTATGTTGTCACTCTGCTTATTCAATTTATATGCAGAGTACATCATGAGAAATGCTGGACTGCATGAAGCACAAATTGGAATCAAGATTTCCAGGAGATATACCAATAAGCTCAGATACACATATGACACCACCTTTATGTCAGAAAGTGAAGAACTAAAGTGCCTCTTGGTAAAAGTAAAAGAGGAGAGTGAAAAAATTGGTTTAAAGCTCAACATTCAGAAAACTAAGATCACGGCATCCAGTCCCATCACTTCATGGGAAATAGATGGGGAAACAGTAGAAACAGTGTCAGACATTTTTGGAGGGGTGTCCAAAATCACTGCAGATGATAACTGCAGCCATGAAATTAAAAGACGCTTACTCCTTGGAAGGAAAGTTATGACCAACCTAGACAGCATATTAAAAAGCAGAGACATTACTTTGTCAACAGAGGTCCACCTGGTCAAGGCTATGGTTTTTTCCAGTAATCATGTACGGATGTGAGAGTTGGACTATAAAGAAAGTTGAGCACTGAAGAATTGATGCTTTTGAACTGTGGTGTTGGAGAAGTCTCTTGAGAGTCCCTTGGACTGCAAGGAGATCCAACCAGTCCATTCTAAAGGAGATCAACCCTAGGATTTCTTTGGAAGGAATGATGCTAAAGCTTAAACTCCAATACTTTGGCCACCTGGTGCAAAGAACTGACTCATTTGAAAAGATACTGATGCTGGGAAAGATTGAAGGCAGAAGGAGAAGGGGACAACAGAGGATGAGCTGGTTGGAAGGCATTAGTGACTCAATGGACATGAGTTTGAGTGAACTCTGGGAGTTGATGATGGGCAGGGAGGCCTGGTGTGCTACAGTCCATGGGGTCACAAAGAGTTGGATATGACAGAGCAGCTGAACTAAAGTAAACAATTTTCAACGGCAGAAAATTCGAATTCATTTAAATTAAAACTATTATATGAGCTTATTTAAAAAATCAAGCTGCATATGGTAATATGAGAAACACCTAACTACAATGTCCCCTCAAGATAGAAACTAAAATTATGAAGACAGATGTTAAGAATTTTAAAAAGTGGGATAGCATTTTAAATATCAGATAAAAGGTGATTTTAAGATTTTTTTTAAAAACATTATAGAGAAAACAAGAAACATTTCATAATGATAACTAAATTTACTGGAAATATAATAATCTTAAAACTGTAAGCACTAAGTAACATAGCTTGAAAATATCTAGGTGTGAGGGAAAGATCTCAAGAGATATAAAAGAATACACAATCATAATGAGAGTATTTGATACATCTCTCTCAGGCACTTGAGAATCAAGTGAATAAAAATTATTAAGGACACAGAAGACTTGAATATCACAATTAACAAGAACAAACTATATATATATATATATATATACACAAATCCACTGTTATTTGAGAATATACATTCTTTTTAATGTTTTCCTGGTGGCTCAGCTGGTAAAGAGCCTCCATGCCAATGCAGGAAATCCAAGAGATACGGGTTCAATCCCTAGGTCAAGAAGATCTCCTAGAGTTTGATACATCTCTCTCAGGCACTTGAGAATCAAGTGAATAAAAATTATTAAGGACACAGAAGACTTGAATATCACAATTAACAAGAACAACCTATATATATATATATATATATATATATATATATACACACACACACAAATCCACTGTTATTTGAGAATATACATTCTTTTTAATGTTTTCCTGGTGGCTCAGCTGGTAAAGAGCCTCCATGCCAATGCAGGAAATCCAAGAGATACGGGTTCAATCCCTAGGTCAAGAAGATCTCCTAGAGAAGGAAATGCAACCCACTCCAGTATTCTTGACTGGAAAATTCCATGGACAGATGAGTTTCGTGGGTCTATATAGTCAAAGCTATGGTTTTTCCAGTAGTCACATACAGATGTGAGAGTTGTACCATAAAGAAGGCTGAGCACCAAAGAACTGATGCTTTCAAACTGTGGTGTTGGATAAGACTCTTGAGAGTCCCTTGGACTGCAAGAAGATCAAATCAGTTAATCCTAAAGGAAATCAACCCTGAATATTCATGGGAAGGACTGATGCTGAAGCTGAAGCTCCAATACTTTGGCCACCTGATGCAAAGACCCAACTCACTGGAAAAGATCCTGGTGTTTGGAAAGATTGAGGGCAGGAGGAGAAGGGAATGACAGAGGGTGAGATGGTTGGATGGCCTCACTGACTCAATGGACATGAGTTTGAGCAAACTCAGGGAGACTGTGAAGGACAGGGAAGCCTCGTGTGCTGCAGTCCATTCTTCTTAACCGTACAATAATGCAATAAAACTAGAAATCAGAAACACAAATTCCATACACTTGAAAATCCTTTTAAAAACTGTTATGTAAACAATGTGACCAAAAAGGACTTCATATCCAAAATACACAAATAGCTCATAAGACTCAATAATGAAAATAAAACATACAACCCAGTTTTTAAAAATGGGCAGAAGACCTACATAGGATTTCCTCAAAGACATCCAGATGGCCAACAGACATGTGAAAGGATGCTCAACATTGCTCGTTATTATTAAAGAAACGTAAGTTAAAACTATACTGAGGTATCATCTCACACTGGTCAGAATGGCCATCATCAAAAAGTCTACAAATAATAAATGTTGGCAAAAGTATGGAGAAAAGAGAACTCTTCTATACTGTTGGTGGGAATGTAAATTTGTGCAGCCACTATGGAGAACAGTATAATTTGAAAAGATACATATACCCCAATGCTCCTAGCAGCACTGTTCACAATAGCCAAGTCATGGAAGCAACCCAAATGTTCATTAACAGATGAATGGACATATATATATACAATATCCTATTGTGCTCAGTTGCTTAGTCATGTCTGACTCTTTGAGACCCCGTGGACTATAGTCCACCAGGTTCTTCTGTCCATGGACCTTTCCAGGTAAGAATACTGGAGGGCTTGCCATTTCCAATTACAGGGGATCTTCCCAACTCAAGAACTGAACCCATATCTCCTACATTGACAGGCAGGTTCTTTACCACTGAGCCACCTGGAAAGCCCACAATGGAATATGACTCAGCCATGAAAAAGAATGAAATAATGTCATCTGCAGCAACGTGGGTGGACCTAGAGACTATCATACTAAGTGAAGTAAGTCAAAGAAAGACAAGTGTATGCTATGGCTTATATGTGGAATCTAAAATATAATCCCAATGAATTTATTTACAAAACAGAGACTCACAGACATAGAAAACAAACTTATGGTTACCAAAGGGAAAAGGGGATAGGAGGGATAAATTAGGAGTTTGAGATTAGCAGATATAAACTACTATGTATAAATAGATAGACAATAAGTTCCTACTATATAGCACAGGGAACTATATTCAATATGTTGTAATAAACTATAATGGAAAAGAATTTTAAAAACTTGTTCAATAATTTGTAGTCCAAAATTGAATCATCATGAAAATTTGAAAAAAAAATTAGAACTGAACAATTCAAAAAAGGTAAAAACTATGTATCAGAACTAGTGGGATATAGCTGTTATCATACCTGAGAGTAATTAATATAACCCACCTTAAATTCATGGGTTAAAATAATGAGTTAAGCATCCAACTTAAAAAGTCAGTGTAAAATATAAAAAGTAATCCTGAATAAACCAAAAGGAAATAACTGAGAAGAGGTAATAAATGAGTACAAGGGGTGTTGGTATTTATTTTAGAAAAGATGGGAAGAAATGGTCTCCCTAAAGAGAGGAATTTGAGCAGAAATATGCAAAGTGAAGATTTAAAATATCAATAACATACTTTTTGAAAATAACAATATGCACATTTTGCTTTCTCGTCTGCCACGAATAAAGACAGAAAATTGGCTTTCCAATCTGCAGTTCATAGCAGGTGTATATATAGAGTGGAAAAAATCATGCGTCTCTTGGCTCACGAATCATCCCTCAGGGATAAAGCCATGCAGCCTGTGCTGTGGGAATGGATCCTTGGGAGAGGATGATGACAGAATATATGAAGGAAATTTATCCACTTGAAAGTTGAGGAGTCTCCCAGGCCTGTCATCCAGCTGCCCCAGAGGAAGTCAGCATTTTCACCTTGCAGCCAGCCGCACAACACTGCCCCTCACGCGACCTGGCCTCGCACCAGCAATCGAGACTATTTGTAACACCAGGCCCAGCAGTGCCCTTGGGGGCTTGTGCTCCCAATCGTAAAGTTCCTTTTGCTTATCCTCGTTTCCCTTCGTACTCTGCTGATCACCTAATCCAGATTAAGTTGATTACTGATGTTCTCACAGCAGAGGACTCCCTCATCACAGTCACATCACTGCCACCAGCGAGGGTCATCCATCATCATGAGACCTTCTCACTTCCCACTATTCTGTAACTCCACTCAGTTCAGTTCAGTTCAGTCACTCGGTCGTGTCTGACTCTTTGCGACCCCATGAATCGCAGCACGCCAGGCCTCCCTGTTCATCACCAACTCCCGGAGTTCACTCAGACTCACGTTGACTGAGTCCGTGATGCCATCCAGCCATCTCATCCTCGGTCATCGCCTTCTCCTCCTGCCCCCAATCCCTCCCAGCATCAGAGTCTTTTCCAATGAGTCAACTCTTCGCATGAGGTGGCCAAAGTACTGGAGTTTCAGCTTTAGCATCATTCCTTCCAAAGAAATCCCAGGATTCATCTCCTTCAGAATGGACTGGTTGGATCTCTTTGCAGTCCAAGGGACTCTCAAGAGTCTTCTCCAACACCACAGTTCAAAAGCATCAATTCTTCGGCGCTCAGACTAGTTGGATCCAACTTTCCATACCCACCAGCCTTCCGAAAATCTGTCAAGGGACTCCCTGTCAAATCACTGTACTCCTCTAGAGAGTACTTGAAAGTGAAAGTGAAAGTGAAGTCGCTCAGTCAAGTCTGGCTCTTTGCGAACCCATGGACTATGATCTACCAGGCTTCGCTGTTGATGGGATTTTCCAGGTAAGAGTACTGGAGTGGGTTGCCATTTCCTTCTCCAGGGATCTTCCTGACCCAGGGATAGAACCTGGGTCTCCCACATTGCAGGCAGACGCTTTACCCTCTGAGCCACCAGGGAAGCCCAGTACTTAGCATCTGATCGTTTCCTTGTTTCTTTATTTGGTTGCTTCTTTCACGTCTCCCCACCATCACCACCACCACCACTGTCAGAATGTTATCTGCATGAAACAAGAATCTTCGTCTTGTTCACTACCACATACTAGTTGCCAGCACATTGTGGGAACTCAATAAATACTTTAAAAGATGAATCAAGTAATGAGTGAATTTTTCCACATATATCCAGGGACTCTTCTCTCTGCATAAAGGCAAGAGGGAGGAACATTAGCACCCACATCCATTCTTTAGCATGATGCTGTCATTTCAGAGTTTGTAAGCAACTCCAGAGATAACGTGGTCCAGCCCCCTCATGTCCATCCTTGCCTCATGAGAATTATGCTCCTGCTATGCTGGCCCCACTCCCAGATTCAAAGGACTGTACTACATTGATTTTAGCTGGGGCAAGATGCCAGCCAAGGACCATTTGGGAAGAATTTCCCACAGTAGGCAGAAAATGACACCACAGTTGCAAGCTTAAATGCCTCTCAGCAGCAAGTGATGCTAAACAGGCCCCATTTGAGGCTGCACTGTGGGAGAGCACACCTGGGCATTCTGGAACATGATAGCAGCAGCCAAAACTGCATCTTGTTTAAACCCCAACCCAGGCAAACCTAGGAAATCCACTTGCACAGCAAGAACCTATTGAACCTTGTTAATCCTGAACATAATTAATCCCTGCCTCCTGGGAAGTTTTTCTCTTTGGCATTTGCCTGCTTCAAAGTTGTCTAAAAGTTCAACAATTGGGAACACTCAGGTCATAGTCACTGTTTTTTTTTTTTTTGGCAAAGTTGTGTGTAGAGCCAAAAAATAAAATGTCAGCTGGGGAAAAAATGGCCGTAGAATGGAAATGTTACCTTAGTCAACCAACAATTTCCCTGCCAAATATTCACACCATGGCAGAGAACCATTCTAACAGTTAATAAGTAAATTTGACAGAAATTGCTAAAAAATAAGTTTTAACAGATAAAACTGTCAGAATTGCAACCAGTTCAGCTAATTTTTATTGAGTATCATAACACCAATCCTAGTAAGGTCTAACTGGCTACACCCAAGCTGTCCAAACCACCTTAAATTTTGCTTCTTCCATGAAAAAGAATCTTCTCTGATTCTTTCAGGACTAAGTGTCAATGCTGTTTGTTATGGAATCTTTCATTGACTCCTGCTAATTTTTATGAACTCTTATTTCTTCAATAAAATGTAAGCTCTTTAAAGATGAGGATCAGGATTGTGTCTTTAGGGTTTAGCACATGATCTGGGATAGACGGGTAACAATTAAGTGCATTTGGTTGAATAGATGGATGAACACGTGGATGGACAAATGGACTGATGAGGGAACCAGAATGCACATTCTAGAAGACTTTTTAGGTACTCTGTATCACAGTCCCCTGTGCTTCTAGGACAGCTGCAGTGGACAATATGTGAAAGCTCAGACTAAACCATCTCACTGCATTCCACTTCAATCTGCACGGCTTTCTGCTCTGCCCAGGCTCTAACACTGCAGTACCTCCCTCTTCAGCCCACACACAGGCAGTCTGGTCCGCAAGGACAGTGAATGAACCTTCTTAGGGAAATCCTCACCTGTGGGGTGCGAGAGTCAGTGGATGGATGTCCCAGCGTCCAGCCCTTCAGGCAGACAAGCCTCGGCTGTACAGGTCTCATCAAGTCTCAGCAGAATCAAGCCTCTGCTGCCCACAGCAGTGTCCTCGATATTACATCTTTATGTCAGCTTTCTCTCTGCTCAGTCCTTCACGTGTGCTTCCTAGGATCACCTTGCAAATAAAACGTCTTCAACCAAACCTCTGTCTCAAGCTTTACTTTCTTGGAAACCCAAAGAACTTGTGTCATGATGAATCTAGTGTGAGATGCTCAACCTAGGAAAAACGTCCAAGGACCTAAGTGATCCAAGACAGGATAGCCTCAGAAACCATCATGAGACAACATATCCCATATGGCCCACCAGCAACAGCGGAATGAAAGACGAAACAACGAGCACCGTCCCTAGAGAAGGCAGAGGCGTGTCAGTCGCCCCTCCCTCTTTCCACACTTGTATGCGCTGCTGCTTCTGCAGGCTCAGGAACCCAAGCACAGACGTCAGCCTCGAAGGCGCTCCCACCACCACCAGCCAGACAGGGGGCTCTGTCTGCCTCTGGCTTTCCATCGCCCTCTTCAGCTTCCTGCTACTAATAAACCTAAATGGGGTTATACCTATTGCCACTCAAAAACAACAGAGTGTTTCTTTAAATTATTAGCAGCTTCACTTCAGAGTGTCTCTGTGGAGTAATAATTAAACCCCAGGCTCTAAGCCTTTGGGAGGGTTGATATAAAACGGCTAGATAAAGCATCTTCACAGAAAATATAATGAACCTAACTAGGCCATGGACATGGGTTTTGCTGGTGATTCAGTGGTAAAGAATCCAAATGCCAGTGCAGAAGATACAGGACTAATCCCCAGGTCGGAAATATCCCCTGCAGAAGCAAACGGCAACGCGCTCCAGTCTTCTTGCCTAGGAAATCCCATGGATGGAAGAGCCTGGCGGGCGACAGTTCATGGGGTTACAAAGGAGACGGACACAACTCAGAGACTAAACAAGACCAACAATAAAGCCACAGAGGCTTGAAAACCCTCAAGAATTTGAATTTTGAACAGAAATGCGCAGAGGCAGAGGAAGTCCTAGCCGAATCACTTGGATGGCCCTGCCTGAGTTAAAGAGGCCGCCCGTGTCCTCCTGCCAGCATTCTCTGAGCTGCCCTGGTTTCTGCACATCTCAGCGCCTGAGTGCTCATCCTCTTAGTAACATGAGCCATCTCTCCAGAATTCATCTCTTTAATTTCTCTCTTTTATTGGCTTAAGCTACCGAGTCAGTTTTCATTGTCTTACAAATAAAAAATGCTAACATAAAATGTTATTACTGTAAATCATGTCCTCATTCCAATAAAAGTGCCGGGAATTCCTAATGCTGGTCACTCTTTACCCCTGCTAGATCCTCCTCCTAGAATAACTCACCTGACTGGTGACTCTTTCAGAAGGAGATAAGCATGCCCAGTTCAGACCTTCTTTGCCCCTCTTTCCCTCAGCCAGATGAGCTACAGCAAGCCCTGTTTAAAGGAAAATGGACTTGCTCCTCTGCACCACTGACTGTCTTGTAATCTCACTAATTCAGCATCAGCCAAGCACATGTGGCTGCTGTCTTCCCGGCATCTGCAAACAAACCTGATTCTTTGATATTCATCTCTCTGTCTCTCTATCTGTCTGACTTCTATCTCTCTGTCTCTATCTGTCTCTCTTTCGGTTCTGACTTAGATGGTAAGGAGCAGCACTGTTTACTAAGCCTCATCAAACCCAGACAGAAAGCTAACATCTAAAATGGTTTTGGGAATGAGTGGAAAGCTTCAGAAATTAATAGCGAGGGACTGAAAAGTAGACTTAATATGTTCACATACTGACCCTAAATTCAATGGTTAGGGATCTGGGCAAGAAAGTTACATGTGAAGGATAATCTCCAACTGTAAGTTAGTACACTTGTTTTGTGACTGTTAGTATGTTATGGTCATAATATTTCATTTCTTCCTCTGTTCTTTGCTTACCACAAGGAAAAACAGGTGTAAGAAAACAGAAGTCTTGATACAGTGTGTTCTTAGAAGCATTATAGCTCCTTCAGCTAAAAGGACCAATGAGTTACTAAGTTGCTTTTGAGATCTGCTAATAGATTTTAATGAATTCTAAATGGTGATACCTTTCTGTATAGTCTCAGGAGGCTTCTTATTCTAAAATGTGAGGCTAATGGTGAATAACTATCTTAGCTTATAAATCAAAAAGAAGTATTGACCAATAAAAGTTATAAAAGTTGATGTTTAGTGTAAAAAGTACAAATTATACTCCAGTGTTGGTATTTAGATCTTCGACTTTTACAGAAAGTATTCATTCATTAATTAATATTATCAGTTGACTAAATGAGCAAAATCAATAACAATTTACAAGTACTGGAGTATAGCCTCTGCATTCAGTCATCCTTGCCTATACAAAGCTTCATTGCTTAGTCCATAAAATTAAACATGGATGTAGCTCCCAGGAGGGTCACATATAGACAAGTAGCATAAATCTGGATTTGCAAAATGAGTGTAGACATCACAACTTCTCCAAGATTACATTTTCATTTTAGTGATTTTTACGATGTCCGCTATCTTGGAGTTTCAGTCACTGAGGGTAACCAGACGAAGAAGTTTGGTAGACAAAATGACCTTAAGACAAATATTCCTAGCATCCCACCTAACTGTAAGATCTAACCTTATTCTCTGACCCTTTGAAATGCCGAGTACATTTCATAAAAAAAGAGACTATAGTATTCCTGTCTCTTTACTGAGGCATCCAAACACAAAGTGAGCAACATCACAGTTCCTGCAAACACACTGTATCTTAGGAAAGAAATCACAGCACGTGCATAACTCTGATCTCACATTTGCAATTCTCAACCACTTTTTCAAGCACCTTGTTTCTGCAAAGAGAAAAATCGTTCCAAGTCTAGGAATTAGTGGCGAGTGAAGTTGGCAACATTTGAATTCTTCACATGTCTAATCTTCACACTATATTTTAAACAAATTCAACTTAAAACAGAAACGCTAAATATATCGTGGACAAAATTTATCTAAGTGGTGGCTAAAATGAATTGCAGTCCCACCTCTGTCTCTCCCAATACACTGAAACTGTTTATCCCAATAAACACACTGGTTAAGCAATAAAATTGAGTTTGCAGCTTCAGGAATGGCCCTAAATCTTCATGAGCTTCAAAGTTATCTCCAATAACTATGCAATCTGGATAAAAACAGTGGGCGTGCTATGCAAACATAACATCAAAAGGAACTCTAGTTTTTCCTTCCAATCTGATTGTTGTCCTAAACCTACTTATATAGATACTCTGGGCCCATGATTTATCACTTAATTTTCTAAATTTAACAAGTAAGCTGAGAAGTATAATAACAATACTTAGCCAGTGATAGCTTGGTGATACTATTCTTGGTACTTTGTTTTTTATTATTATTACATGAAAGTCTCCAAAAAGATCTTTGACCCTTTATAGAACATTTTTTAATTAAAATATGAGAAGATTTATATTGTCAAAATTAATAATTTAACACCATGAAATTTGATGAGAGAGTCAAAGCAATTTTGTCAAATGGATTTTCCAGCCAGTTAAATATATGCTCTGATCAATTTCAGGATACTTCCCCCACCCCCACATGTTCAGTTTTGGTTTTCCTACTCAATGAAGGGAATAAAAGAGAAAGTAAATTGAAGGTTTTCATCTGTGTTGGGTTCTGTGCTAACCCAAGGCCCAGTGAGGACTGAACTTTGCTTCTGTCGTCCTACTTAAGGAGCCTCAGGGTCAGAGTTGTTTAATAGCTTGCTCAGTATCACAGTGACAAAGACGGAACACAGACAAGAGAGGTTGACCATCACTGGCTAATACTTGCAGCTGATGTTACAGAAGACAATTACTGTGGATCAAACGATATATCCCTGTCTCTGTCTCTCTTTCTCATCTCATTGGAATTTTAGGAATAAGATGCTATGACGCTGTGTCTAGTATGTACTATATCACGTTTAAAAAAAATGCTCTGGGGCTTCAATAGAAAACTTCTTTTAAACCAGGAGTGAGAAATTATTAAATTTTGCCCAAACAAGGGATAATAAGATCTAGGAGTAAGCAGAATTTGTATCACTATAACCTTGGGCAGAAAACGGTAGAGCATCCAGCTAAAAGCAGGAACAGGGGTCCATGTGTGGGAAACACTGCAGTGGGAATTCAGAACCAGATGATGGTTCAGCTCACGCCCATCAGTGAGTTTCAAACAATCAACTAGGAAGGAAGAGAAGTAAAAACTGTCTTCTCTCTAAATTCTTCAGTAATGCACATTGAGCACAAATCGAAAGCAGAGGCTAACGTGAAGTCTGGGTTTGAAAAGTACAAGTAAGCTTAGTTACCTGAGAGTTGTTTCAAAAAAAAAAACAGCTGCTCCCGAATCAAACTTTCATTAACCATCAAGAGCAACAACTGCAATCAGTGGTCACCTCGCTTCAAGGTCCAAAGAATGGTGGAGGGCGCTATGAGCTGTATTCACGAGCGAGAGCTGGAAGTCTCCTCAGGTGACACGCCTGCAGAGACTCATGGCAAATCAGGGTCAAGAGCGCGCCAAGGAACGGCACCAGGAAAGGGGTGAGTGTGTCCTGTCTCTGTTTGCTTGTGAGTTTCGTCCCTTGAGAAAAATTATCTGGAAAAACCAAAGTACTTCCGGGGCCTGAGGACAAGGTTAAATGAAACAGAGTTTCTTCCTGGGGTTGGAAGGCATGGGAAGAGGATAACTGTGGAATCCTTATTCCTCAAGGCTGAAATATTAGCAAAGAGCAACCCCAAACACAGGCACACACCCACTGAAATGCAGAGAAATCCAACCCTGCATTTGTCATAAGCAAGCTGTATCTTAGAACTTGATATTCCTCAGCCTCCTCAGCCTGCCCATCTCTTTCACCCAGGAGTTTAATTTTAGTTCTGTGTTAATTATACATTACAATTACACACAGACTTGGGCACGCGCACACACTGTAACGAGTCTGCCGCTATCACGGACTCTCTCTGGAGCTCATTCGGGTCACCTCCGTCCCTGTGGGATACGATGTTGTTCACTGCCTACTGCCTCACACTCATTTTCCCCGGAGATGGTTGCCCGGAAATAAGCTTCCTCCAAAATGAAAGCTTTCTGCCAAGGCTTTTCAGGGGGAAGAGATAAGCTCTCTGCATCACAGGCCATGCAATGACAGAACGTGTACACGGCCACAAAACCAAAATTCTCCAACCAAATGTCTTCAGCAAGAGTGGCTTCGTGTGCCTGGAGGTCCACACAGGTGGCCACGCCTCACCCGGCTGATCCAGTTCGGAAATGCGGCTCTTGTGTGGCAAGGGAAGTTGGTGCTGAAGGCTTTTCCTGTCGTTGCCGCAGTGCTGGTGATTGTCAGAAGGGCTGGGAAACAAAGCCTCAGCAGAATATCTCTGCACTTCCCCCAAGCCCAGCTGCTTGCCCTTGACATCTTGAAAGGAGCACTTCAGTGAGCTCTTAGCCTCTGAGAGTGATGCCCGAAATGTAAGACCAGAAGCATCTATTTATTAAGCTCAGTCACTAAATGAATCTTGCCCCATGGCCAGCTACACAGTGGAGTTAATGAGGATAGAGCAGACGCTGAGCTAGGACATATTTAGCCAGGAGCTGCACCCCGAGGCCTGCCTCCCTGCAAAAGAATGAGGACAGCTCTCTCCTGACATCAAAAGGGCTTGAAGGGGACGTGCAGGCAGAGAATTCAGGCAACTTTTACTCCTCACACCCTCCCTTTCTCTATTACTGGAAGCCTGGCTGTGTGGTTCCTCCAACACCGTGCTGGCCTGACAGGACTGCAGGCTTTTCTCAAGAGTCAGGGCTCTTCATTTGCAAAAGGGTCGTATATCTACTGTGAACCTCCCACGTCTGAGCACTAGGCCGTGTGCTGCAGATACAGCTTGAACAAAGCCAAAGTCTCTGTCATGGACTCCTCTCCAGCAGTGGGAGTAGCCGGCAAGGACTCAAACAAATACACCTGTGATTTTCTGATTCTGATACTGCCTTGGAGGTGGCTGTGGTGTGAAAGAATAACAATCTCAGAGAGTGTGTCAGGGGAAGCGTCTCTCAGGAGGCATCGTGTCCCTTGAGCCCTGCCAAGCCCCGGTTGGAGGCCCGAGCACGTCCTCCAAAGAACATGGAGGAGGCAAGGTGTCCAGGGGATTAAACACATTTCTGCTTTGATAAATGCGCCTGCATTTTATCCCCCCAATCACCTAGGGGGAAGGGTTTACTACCAGGGACATGGCTGTGTAATGGATTCAGTTATTTGTGCACTGAAACTTTGAGGAGGCCACAATACTGAGAGAGAGATATGGGTCCAAATTCCCAGCACTCTGATGACTGTGCAACGTGAAGCATGTTCTTTAACTTCTATGAGCCTCGGTTTTCTCATTGGGAAGAACGGGCTGACATAGGATTCAATTACAGAGCATGCCGTAGTTCTGTGGCATGGTTCTTAGCACATAGTAGGTGCTCCAGGAGTGCTCATTAGAGTCAACAATTGTGCCTGCTCCAGACATGAAGGTAAGCCCTTTGCCGACTTTTTAAAATGTAATTCTCCCAGTGAAACAGATGCTATCATTATCACCATCTTAAACAGGAAGAAACCGGAGTCTAGAGGACCTAAGAATAAACTGCTCCATCCGTAAAGCTGGTCAGCAGGAGAACTGATACTCAACCCTGGATCGGCTCCTGGGCCAAACATTTAACTCACTTCCCTAGCACATCATAGGCATTTGGGGAGTTTTAACTGTAAGCCGAGTCGCACCTCTTTGGGTGGAATCAGAAATCACACACTGCTCTCTCATCTTCCTTTGAGGAGGTCACAAAGGAAAGGGAGTTCCATTCCAGCTGACCTTCTCTTTCTGGTTTCTTCTCAGCGAAAATGGTACAAGGCTGGAAGCTCTTTGGCTTACTTCTGTTTATTAAGGAAATAGGCTGGAGTGGGCGTAGCTGAGGTGAGATTCCTATTGCTCTGTGCACGGAGAGGTTTATCACATGAACACACCATGACAGATGAGGTCTGGGGATAGAAATGGCCCTTGAGCAGCCTACTGCTTCGCCACTATCACCAAAGAAAAGCTGTTTCTGTAAGGATGATAAAAACTTGGTCTGAAAAATCAACAAAGTAAAAAATAGCTCAAGTTCAATGAGACTGTCCATGAAAAACATCCTACCATCACTCTATACTCTATTGAGAATTTACAAGGACTTAGGCAGTCAACTGCATACAAACTAAAGGGGTAAGAAACCAAGAATTAGCTATTTTAATAATAATAATGACTATGTTATGTATATTCTAGGAAAGTAGTAAGAATATAGAAAGAAAGCCATGTGGAAATGTAAGGTTTTTCATTCCTTTGGTGCACAAAATTTATTAAGAGCATATTATTAAATATGAGATGGTTGGATGGCATCACTGGCTTAATGGACATGATTTGAGTAAACTCCGGAAGTTGGTGATGGACAGGGAGGCCTGGCATGCTGCAGTCCATGGGGGTCACGAAGAGTCGGACACAACCAAGTGACTGAACTGATGAAATATACTCAGCACTGTTTTAAATCCTGGGGATTCAGCAAGCAATAAACAAAACAAATAAAAAGACATACCACCAAAGCAATCGTAGCAGTAAATACCTAGCATCATGGAACTTAAATCTACTTGTGTAAATATTCATCATACAAATATTCATCATTTTTATCTCCTTAGCTTTGAGGTTGACTCCTAACAGAGTAAGTACCTAACAGTACATTCCTTCCATTAATTCTGTGTCAAGTGAGCCTTACCCCTTCCACAGCTGCCAGAGAGTTCAGTCTGATAAGAGAAGGGGAAAATGAAAAGCAACGTATGATATGAAATCAGGAGGAGTCCGTCCCAGGTGAGGCCGGGGGCAGAGGAGGAAAGAGGGGAATGGTAACCTCTCACAGTTTTGCCTACCCCAAACACAGGCAATATGAAAGTAACTTCACCATCATTCTAAGTAAACCACCTGCTACTCCATTCAAAAAGGAAAAAAAAAAAGAAAGAAATCACGTAACACATTTCAAAGTCCAGAAACAATGCATATGGTCTGAATTACCATTCCCTCTATTAGCATGGATAATCAAGAGTCCACTGTGTGTTCAGTTCCAGCTAGCCCCAGGCAGGTCCTGAAATACCGCGATTACACGGCTTCCTCCCACTCCTGGCCTGCAGAATGGATGCAGAAAGGGTGTTCAAACAGGCTGGAGCATCGTTTTTAGCGTAGGGGCAAACCTGGAGAAAAGCACAGCGTTTTTAAAACAGGTGGGAGAAAGGAGTTCCCCGCAACACCAAGAACAGTCCCGTTTTTGGAGGAAAGAAAGATGAGGGCAGAGTAACATGATGCGATCTGATTGGTCGGTTACCCTTGACTTCCAAAAGAAGATTCCAGGAGGCCGAGGTCAGAGGCCAATCCAAAACAGTAGTTAGCCAGGAGCGAGAACAAGTGAGTGAGAGGGGGGTGAGCAGGCTCCGGGGACTGTCAGATCTGCAATAAGGAATGGCACCATTATGCCTGCAGTTTCAGAAGTGGCCCTCCTCTCGTCCTGCTTTCAAAAGAAGCCCCTCCATTCACCTTCTCATTAAAACAGCCTCTCCAGAAAAAAAGTGCTGAGACCACACAAAGCAGGACATTCATCACCAGGGCAACCCGTGTGCTCAATGAGAGCTGGCAAGCACAAAAGGGCTCGCTTAAGGCTTTGCAAGGAAACTGGTTCTCTTCGCCTCAGACCATATTTCAGATTTAACGCTGGATTTCAGACAGGAAACAAATTCTTTTTGTGGGGGGGAGGTTTGTGCACTAGGAATAGTCATGAAGAATGAAATCATCCTTTTAATTTATTTTTTCAAAGCAGGCAAGTTCTTGGCTGCTATTAAGCACCAAATTTCATTTATCAAAACAACTAACACCATCTACATTCTATCCCATTTTATACCATCCCATTTATAGCATCTAAATTCAGTGTGGCTCATTGTCCCCCAAGATGTCCTGGACACTTAATGTGCAAGGACCATTCACATATACTTCTTCCCAGCTCTGTTCCAACCTGCTCCCCAAGCCCAAGTGCCTTTCACCCTATAAAAGACCACACACACACACACACACACACACCCCTCACATGTCTCAGGGCTGGTAGAAGCTTACCCAGCTATAGCCCAAATATAATGTGTGAAATGATGCAAGAATCTGGCTACAGCACTATCCACACATATAATGGAATTTACTGAAAGTCATTTTTGTCTTATAAATCCTTTTAAGGGCTTTGAGATATTATAGTTACAAAAAAAAAAAAGAAACCCTCCCCTCAGCAGAGGCAAGGGGGGCAAATTGTCTTACAGCCCACCATGTCTGGCTTTTAGCTAGTGTGGCTACCTAATCAACTCTACCTAATTCCTGGACATCCTTATATATAGCTGTTTCTTATCCTGAAGATGAAATAGGACCACTACATTTGACTGGGAACTAATATTTTATCTCAGTTTTATTTTAATCTGCTGTTGACAAAGCTTTTTCTCAGTCACTTCTCAGAGAAATATCATCTCCTGAGAAGTCTTCTTTAGCATATTAGAATCTCAAGCAGAAGTTCCATTGTGGACACCTGGGGCAATTTTCTCAGATATAGGACAGACTTCAGCTGGAGTGTGAAATTGCATCTTTTTTTGTTTTCAGTCTTTCTCATGTATTCCAAGGAGTGGGGTGAATTGGTTTAACACTCCTGTTTCATAAACTGTTTTTTTTTTTTTCATTTTGTTTAAAATCTATGCAAAGCACCTAAAAAAAAAAAAAACTTAAAAAGAAATGCAGCTGAAATACTAACTCTTTCACATTCACCAACAAAGAATTAGAGAAATCAGGGACATAACCAGACAGAGTTAATAATAACCAAAAAGAGTACCAAGTCCTGAGTCAGTTAACAGATTCCAAGAGTAATAGGACATAAATTCTGCTCTGGTGATATTCAGGCAAAAATAAAGAGGACAGAGTATTAATCCATCTACAGAGAAAAGTTAAGTGTCTAAGAATAGGCAATACCTTGTAGTTAACTACCTAAACAAAAGCTGTTTGCACTCTTCTCAATAATTCAATGATTTTCAAGAGTCTAAAAACATCCTGAGATCAAAATGTTTGAAAGTTGCTATTTTAATCAGATTGAGTACAAAGTGAGGAAACAGGGGCAGAGTAGAAGCAATGCTTTCAGCAACTCTGGCTCTGAGGGGAAAAAAAATAGGATTATTTAGAAGAGAACTTTGGAATCAAAGGTGTTGAGTATGTATGTGTTTTAAGATAGATGATATTTAAATTTAAGCATGTTTAAATACAAACAATAAGGGTCCATTAAAGAGAGGGACACTGTATATAGATGGGAGATGGGGTAAAGAGAACACAATCCCTGAGAAGAAATAAAGAATTAGTCTTAGGTTGGAAAACCTGTGAAATTTCTCCTTTTAACCAGAGAAAATTAACAAAGGATTGTTCCTGATCTGGGGAAACTAGTATTTGTAGCAGAAAGTGGAGGGCACTCTCATCTTATGGTTGCTATATACTCTGAATTAGGAGGTGAGGTTATGTGTTGAAGAAGAGGAGAAAGGTTGGGAGCCAGGGAAGAGAAGGAGATGGGAGAGACTGGAGAACGTCTGAAAGCATTCCTACGGAGGATGTGAGGGACACGGCTGGAAGCCACGTGGGATGGACCAGGAAGCATTGGAATATTGCTGGCGAAAGTTAAAGACCATCAGCTTACAGTGGACCAAATCAGCGGGTTAATTTTGTTTTACTTTGCTGTGAAATATAACACACATACAGAAATGCACATTAAATACATTTTAAAAGTACACAAATGTTTCTAAAGTTAATCAATACCTTTACCCTGCCAGATAGAAAGGCTGTCACTGAGTTTACTCACCCACCATTATGTTGTTATTATCATGTATTTTAACACTGTATTTTCCTCTATAATACATTATTATCACTTTATATAGTAAGTGTTGATAGATATGTACCTATGCATTTATTGTTTTCTTTCCTCCTCATTCCTTCTTTCATTTTAGGCCTTTCATTTGGGCTCACCTTCCATTAGAATTTCCTTTAGTGACAATACACTGGCGCAAACACTCCTTACTTTTATCTGCCTGAAAACAATCTTATTTAACCTTTATTTTTAAAAGATTTTTCTCAGGATATATAGAACTCTAACTTAGCGTGTATTTTCTTTCATCATGTTGGAGACATTGTTCCACTGACTTCTGGCTTTCATTGCTAGGATTGAGAAGTCAACAGTCAACTGTCACTCCTTTTAAAGTATTCTAACATTTTTATCTGGCTGCTTTGAATATTTTCTTTTTTGGTGCTATGCAGTTTTATTGTAAAATATCTAGGCATTAAGTCATATTTACTCTGCTTAATAGTTTTATTAGTTTTTTTTTTAATCTTTGGATTGGTATATTTCATCAATTCTGCAAAATTCTCAGTCATCAGTTCTTCAGTATTACCTCTGCCCCTATTCCTCTCTTCAATTAAATGATATACTTCCCTCTATGACTTTTAACCTTATTTTTATACTCTTGTCTCTTTAGCATTTATTCTGTATATTTTTTCTCATCAATATTTCTATTCACCTTCTGATTAAGTCTGTGGATAATTTACTGTTAAATCCAGACATTGAGTTTAATTGGGGTTACATTTTGGTTTTCATTTCTAGAAGTTTCACTTGGCTCTTTTTCATCTGTTAGACTAAATTTTAGAATTTCCTATGTTTGCCACTTATTTTATAGAGTACACAAAAATGTTTATGATTTGTGTCCAACGAATCCAAACTATGAAGTATTTGTAGACCTGTTTCTTCAATCTGCTATTCCTAATTTTTCCTCTTCACAATATTCTGTTGCTTTTGTTAAGTTGCTCAGTCATGTCCTACTCTTTCCAACGTCATGGACTATAGCCTACCAGGCTCCTCAGTCCATGGAATTCTCCAGGCAAGAATACCAGAGCGAGTTGCCATTTCTTTCTCCAATTCTGTTGCTTAATGTGATTGATTTTCTTTTTGACTATATGCTTTTAATTTTTCCTGGAAAAAAAATTTGTGGGGATTCCTTGAAGCTTAGCATCAAGTTACTTACCTCTAAAGAGATCTAAATTTACTTCTGCCTGGAAACCAAGGGCATTACAGTCTAGAACCACCTTAAATCACATTTTTAACTTGAGGTTTCCCTAGACACCCTTCGGGATATATGAACTTAGCCTGAAAATCTGCATACAGTTTGGCCTGTGGCCACAACTTTTCAAATAGTTTTTTTTCCTTTTTTTCTCTTCTATGCATAGTTCCAAAACAACTTTCCGGCAGTTTCTTTCTGATTTACCCTGAGAGTCTAGCCTTTTGTGATTATGGCTTAATGTGAGGAGAATCTGTTATTAGATCCCCCACTTACATTGGCCCTGGGTCTGAAATTATGATCCCTTACCTGATAAAGCTGCCAAAAACAAGTGAAATTTTTCCAATGTTAGAAACTGCTTCTGGGCCAAGTGGCTCAGTGTTCAAGTTACTTCTTTGAGTTTCCAGTCGGTCTTAAATTTCAGCCTGGTAATTCCTTAATATCTTAAAAATTCTTCAGTGTTTTAAATGAGGTACTTTAAATATTATATCCACATTTTAAAATATTTTCAGCAGGAGAAAATAGTCCAAATAATCTAATCAATCATTTCCAAAGTGAAAATCATGGTATTTCTTCAGGAATACTCATCAGTTCAAGTACAGACACAGGGGAAATGGGCATTTTATTTCATTCAGGACTGGGGTTTGTGGCAAGTCAGCTTAGGGAATTAATGTTTGAAGTCTTAAATCATAAAATGTGATCCGGATGAGAAAAATAGGACATATTTGAAAGTAGACTGATAAACAGAGTTGACATCTCACTGAGGTCAAAGAACTGATATGTTAGGAACCACTTAGTAAGCTGTGGATCTGATGAACCGGTGAACCTGAAGGCAGTACACCAAGTGTCACTTGCTTTGCAGAGCAGGATAATTTTCACAGAAGCAGAATTATGACCAGGCAGATCTGGAAAGCAACCAAATGGGACTTCAAGCTATGAAACGTTTCTTAGCTTTTATCATTTCACTGTGGATTCCAGTGAGAATTGAAGACTCACTTTCTTCTCTTCAGGGATCAAACCAAAGCGAGAAGGGAGGCCAGGAAACGGCCCCTCTCAACACTCAGAGAATCGGCTTCACTAACGGTCCAGGCAAGTGCTCCACAGCCTGCAACATTTGGAAATCTCTAGTGTGTCTATCTGGGATGGATTACATGGCTTAGAAGAACTCTCTGGCAGTATGGTATGCTTTACACTCTGAACAAAAAATAAAAATGCTTGAAGAATTTCCACAGAAAAGACCCAAGATGCCTGAGCTCAACATTAGAAGCAATCACAAAACTCACAAGTAGACAAACACCCTATAGGCCAATGAGGAGCGAGCAGCAGAACCAGACCTATAGCACCCCCACACACTTGAATCAGCAGCCGAGAATTTAAACTACATATGCTTGATATGTTAAAGAAGCAAAAAAGGAGATATGAAATATGAGTAAGATGTCCAGGCATGTTTAAAAAAGAAGCAAACAGGATTTCTAAATCTTAAAAAAAAAGTAATAATGAAATTAAAACTCCAATGATGTGTTTAAGAGCTGATTAGACACAACTGAGGAGTTAGTGAATCAGAGATATGGAGAGTTATCCAGAATACAGCATGAAGACCCTAAGAGATGGAAAATATGGAAGAGTTAAGATAAATGAAAAAAAAAAGAGCTATTCTAACATAAATCTAATTAGATTTTCAAGAGCAGAGATGGAGAGAGACAATCTCCAAAGACTTTATGGCTAAGAATTGCTTAAAGTACAGCAAACCCAAAGCACCAAAAAAAAAAAAAAAGAACTGACACCTAAACTCATTTTAGCAATTATAGGACACCAAAGAGCAGATAACCTACAAAGAACTATAGCAGACTTAAGCAAGTATTTTTTCTGAATTGAACCAAATAGCAAGTATTTTAGGCTTTACAAGTTTCACAGTCTTCATTTCAACTATTCAACTCTGCCATTTTTGTGTAAAAACACCCACAGGCAACATGTAAATAAATGACCACAACTGTGTTCTAGTCAACTTTATTTATAAAAACAGGCAGCAGGACACACTTGGTTCATGAGTCATAGTCTGCCAGTCCCTGAACTACAGAACGTCAGTCTGACTCTGGATATGCAATAAATGTCTCCATTTCCCTCCCTAAAGCCCTCATTGCCCACCCAACCTAATTAATCCTGTTCAACATGAGAAGTTAGAACTAAGAGTGACCCTGTCTGTTGACTGGAATCGGCCAAGCAGAAAACTGCTCTCCACATCTCCAGCAACACTTCCCCAGTGGGCCCCAATATGACCAGTGTAGACAAAAGGAGCTCACAGAAGGTTATTTCGAATCTGCTCCCCACATCTCCAGCGACACTTCCCCAGTGGGCCCCAATATGACCAGTGTAGACAAAAGGAGCTCACAGAAGGTTATTTCAAATCTGCTTTTAGTATGCTCAGTCGTTATGCTCGCCCCATCCTCAGGTCAAAGAGGGTAAGGCCCATGGACACATAGGCGTTGGTCCATCATTTTCATAGTGGGTACCAATATCACATCCAAGAAGCTAAATAATGGACCAGTTTATGAAGAAGGATTATGGCTGCATTTTCTGTGACTATCCCACAACAGCAATGCCAGGAAGCTGAATATACCTCAGGAAGTACCACTGTGGACAGTGCGTGAGATGACCAAGTTGGGGAAAAAGCGTTCTAAGGATGTCCTTTTGTATCAGTGCCCCAAGGGGCCAATGGAGACTAACAAGGACCTTGACCAAAACTGCAGCAGGCAGTGGAGGCAAAACAAAAAGCAAAGTTGTAAACACCAAAACACCCTGAGAAGCACATTTCTGCAAGTTTCCCAGAAGTTCGAGTTAGCATTAATCATCGCTCCTAATTGCTGTCAGTTAACTCTCCTGAGCCCTCTCCCGGCCAAGCCACCGTCCCATGAAACACGTTGTCTTCCCTTATAATGCATTTTCAGTCTTGCCAGTAACAGAATCTGTGGCTTTGGGGTTCTTTTACAAGAACACTGATCGAATTACCTGAAGACATTTTGGTGTGTTCTGGGTTACTGGGCAGAATTCCAAAAACAAATGCCTACATTACCTTCAAAGAGAATACCTAACTTTTCAAAACTGCACAGAAGTAGATGTCTCTCAGGCTTTTCCAGCTTAGCCACTGATAAAAGGTGCTGTGTATTTGACATCCTACTCTCTCCGCTAGGTTACACAGGCCACACGTAATCTCATAGCCTCTAAAACGTTTCCAGTAAAGGCCCTTTGTTGCCACAGCATCCGATGTTTGCCACTGGAGATGGAAACAGACCAAGCTTCTTTTAGTCTAGGCCTGCACGCTGCAGACTCCTTTCTCAGCCTTATAAATCTCATTGTGATTTCCATTCCATTAAATCCATTCACTTAAGAAACTCCTGCCTATTCTATTATTTAAGTGCTCAGAAAAAAAAACAAAAAACAAAAAAAATCAAACAAGCAAACAAAAACCTTGCATCCTTTTCCCCCTAGTAAGTTTCAATACTTTGCAACATTTCTGAAGCTCTTTCTAATGGTATCCAGAAAGCCTATCCCTTACGATATGAATGGCAGTATAGACTAGGCCAGCGCTGTAGTTTATTCTCCTGAAAGGTAGAGAAACTGAGGCCTACAATCTGAATGACTTGTCAAAGAGCAAACAGTGTCAGAATCAAGTACAATTTCATTCTAATGATTCATTTCCTGCCATCATATCTTAAAATCTGAGCTTTTCATTTGCACTATGATTCCAAGATTGCTAACTTCCTTTTCCCACAAACGTTGCTGACTATATTTATATATGTGTGTGTGTGTATATATATATATATATATTTAATGTGTAGCACTAATAGAAGCTGATAATTGAATAGCCATCAGGTCAACTTGACTTTCATTTGACCTTGTGTCAGTGTTACTTAAAGTGAAGAAATCAAGATGATAGCACAGCAGATGCTGCCAAATGAAGAAATTTGCTGCAATGAGCTTTTTATGAAATATTGAGGCTGAGCAGAAAGCCAGTGCCTCTGACAAAAATACTCTCCATCACTCTCCTCCCTAAATCACAGTGTGGAGGCTGCTGGCACTCTGGGTTTTCCACTGCCGTCCTGAATGTGCTGAGCTGGGAAACATCCAAGATCAAGAGATGACCTTTTTATTGCAGACTGTGAGATCATCTTCATTCCCATAGGTTTACATTCCAAACAAGCGTTTTGTTTTTGCAGGTTTTGGAAATTCCACACAAATTCTCATTTGTACGAAGGTTAAAAAAAAAAAAAAAAGATTCTCATGCTGAGCAGGAAAGGAGATTGCAAACCCTCTACCAGCAGCCGCAGGAGAGGCAGTCAGACATGGGTGGTGCGCTGCGTTCCCCCACCTCCATGGCCATGGTAGTTGCCCTTCATCCTCCCCTCCAGAGGCCAATCTAGCATCACACCCTAAACAGGCACACAGCTGATCATTTGGTCGAGCCTTGACTGGTCACTGAGTGAGGTCAGCCTCAGTTCAGAGAAAGGAAAGGAAGGCGTAGCTGGAGACGGTGCCAGCGGGACAGGGAGGCTTTTCTGGGCCTAATGAGTGGCCTAAAGACCACCTGAGGTTCCGTCAGTTCTCCTCGTGTCACTGGCTGGGGCAGTCCAGACCAGACGACACTGACTGGGCACCCACGTGATCACGTTCTGAGTTCTGCTGGACACCGTTACGCAAGGCTTCCGCAGGACAGGCTTAGGAGATAAGGGCCATGCAACTCTCTTCTGCGGACACACAGAGCCTGCAGCCCCTCCACTCAGTGGAACAGAGCCCTGGGCAGGGGGCGAAGAGGCATACGGTCTAGCTACAGTTGGAACACTCCTCGGCGACAGCACGGGAACCTTCCGCTTTGCCGACTGCAGTGGGCCCACTGTTCTATTCCCGGCACGATGCTCGTGCTGGCCAGGACTCGTTTCTCTCTATTCAGCTCAAGTTGCAGTCACACAACAAAATGCACAGTGACAAGATTTCCTGAGGCTTTCAGGTGCACTCGGCCTGGCAGGCTGTGGCTTGCTGCGTTTCCAAGTCAGGGGTGAATAAATGAAGGTACCGACTGCTTCCAGACTCCAGTTAGCATCCAACAGATATCTCAAATTAGTTACTCAGGAGACAGTTAAGGATCATTTGAGTCATTCATGCAACAAAATATTTCAGAGCACCAACTATGTCCTCGGCATATGCTCAGCCCTGGCTGATACAAATACAGACAAGACAGGAGGAGTTCGCAGGTGAGTAAGAGAGAGAAGCGCACACGCAGCGCAATACGGTAAGCGCAAGTCAGAGGTACGTGCAGGAACCTCAGGAGATCAGCGTCTACTCCGCTCTGAAATGCATGAGAAGGCTTTCTTAGGAAAGTGTGCCCAGGAAAGGAGGGCAGAGGGATGAAAGGGGGTGTGTTACAAGTAAAAACAAATACAGGCAAAGGGAAAAGAGCTTGACGCAGAACGCCACTGCCTGCAGCTGGTTACGCCGGAAGATGTCATGCCCGTGCAGTAGAGAGATGGGAGCCGGTCAGGAGTTAGGAACCCAGGCGGAGGTCAGGTTAGGAAATGTTAGGGTCCCATGGGAGGAAATGCATTCCACAGCAACTGAGAAGCCCCCGAAGGCTTTGAGCAGGGAGGAACATGGTCAATATACGCTCCTGAAACATCCCTGGCAACATCGTGGAGGAGAGCGCTTAGGGGGCCAGAATGAAGAAGAGGAGGACAGCAAGGAACTTATTGCAAAAGCCGGGATAAAGAGTGGTGAGGTCTTGACTCCCATAGCAGACACCAAGTCTGGAAACCCCAGGCATCCCCATTTAAACATAGTGTATAACCAACCTTGAACCCACTGCAAAAAATCTACTGTGTGAAGTGTACCTAAAGTTGGAATTCTTCCTAAAGCAGATGGAAGTAAGGACAGAAAAGGTTGAGACATTCCATTCACCTCCCCAGTTGCCCAGGCCTGCTTCTGACCCCATTCCATGAGGGCCCAGACCAACCCCCACCTCGCGGTCCCTGGCCTGGTTCTCGGGATGTAGCTGAGAACATCCGCATGGGTGTAGTGGCCGCATCCATGACCACTGCTCATTCTCCATGCTTCCACCAGCTTCTGAGGACTTGCTTCTCATCTCTTTCATGGGCATTGTCATGTCCGCCTTCTCATCAATTGACCTACAGAGTTGGCGCCTTCTTGACAGCTCAGCTCTGTGGTTGTTCAAATTCCATGTGATATAACGCTTGAGGAGGGTGAAGAGTAAATCCCAGCGCATTACAGAGGGATGTGCAGGTTCCTTCCTCCTAGTAAGATAACACCAGGCATTGCAGTCTCACGAGGAGAATGTCTTTCCATCTTAAGCATTGAAAGGCCAGTCCTGTCTCCTTTTTAGGGCATCTGAGACAAGGACCCACCCTCTCTTCACACTATAAGGGGAACTGTCATTCAAACTTGTCAAACAGCCAGCGCTCTTCAGCCTTCCGTCACCCTCAGGCAGCGGAGCCCATCTCGAGCTCTTGGCTTCTCGCCTAGACTGGCTGAGCAGAGGTCTCTCTGGGCTGCAGACTCTCCCTCGCTAGGTGACAGTTTCTCCTGCTGCCAGCCCCCTACAGCCCCTGGTGGCGATAAAAACTTTCCTTTTCTGCTTTCATTGAAAAAGTAAAGAGAAAGTATGCATGCCTGGCACGTTCTTGTACACGTTCAGCTCTCCTCTCCCTTCTCAACTCTAAAAAAAAAAGCCAAGAAAAACGCTCGCCTCCTTCCTGCTTCCCACTAGGAGCCTCAGCATTACTTTTTGGAAGCAAGCTTGACAGAGTAGAGGTTGAAACAGAAAACCTGTGCTTGCTCCCCTGGTCACAGTGGCATATGACGGTATAACTGCAGCTTTCTCATTGTTTCTTCCCCGAGACTATGCACTCCTTGAAGAAACTGCGACTGCTTCTTCATCATCCTCCAGCCTAGCAGTGTCTGGGGTTCCATGTTTGTGCCATTAATGTTGACCGAATAAATACAGGCTGTTCTTTGCATGATTTTGAGGTCAGTATTTTTTTCCTTCCAGGACAGTCATGACTCTAGGCAGCTGTTCTTGAATAGCAGGTGTTTAAAAACTAATCAAAAGAAGAGAAAATTCTGCACAGCTCCTCAAGAGTAAGCACTAGACACATGACCGTGAATAAGAAGTCAGTGCACGTACTGAAAGGCGGCATCCGTGGTGACTTTAAGTGACAAGACTTGGGCTGACCCTGGACAGAGTCATAAACGGCAGTTTGCCTCACGTCCTCTCTTCTTCCTGTTGGTATCATTCCCCACTACTGTTGCTGCCATGGAGCCCATGACACTGCAAAACACTCATAGCTGTATGCAACTTGTGGCGAAATCAGAATTGTCATGTCATGCCAGGCCGGGCATGAGGCTCAGCATTTGGACCTAGAACTCTGAGGACTCTCCCAGATAGACCCCAAGGTCAGTTGGTCAGTTCAGTTGCTCAATTGTGTCCGACTCTCTGAGACCCCATGGACTGCAACACATCAGGCCCCCTGTCCATCACCAACTCCTGGAGTTTAGTCAGACTCATGTCCATTACGGAGAAGGCAATGGCAACCCACTCTAGTACTGTTGCCTGGAAAACCCCATGGGCAGAGGAGCCTGGTAGGCTGCAGTCCATGGGGTCGCTACGAGTCAGACACGACTGAGCGACTTCACTTTCACTTTTCACTTTCATGCATTGGAGAAGGAAATGGCAACCCACTCCAGTGTTCTTGCCTGGAGAATCCCAGGGATGGGGGAGCCTGGTGGGCTGCCGTCTATGGGGTCGCACAGAGTAGGACAACTGAAGTGACTTAGCAGCAGCAGCAGCAGCAGCAGCAGCATGTCCATTGAGTCGGTGATGCCATCCAATCATCTCATCCTCTGTTGTCCCCTTCTCCTCCTGCCTTCAATCTTTCCCAGCATCAGGGTCTTTTCAAATGAGCCAGTTCTTCACATCAGGTGGCCAAAGTATTGGAGTTTCAGCTTTAGCATCAGTCTTTTCAATGAATATGCAGGACTGATTTCTTTTAGGATGGACTGGTTGGATACTCTTGCTGTCCAAAGGACTCTCAAGAGTCTTCTCCAACACCACAGTTCAAAAGCATCAATTCTGCAGTGCTCAGCTTTCTTTATGGTCCAACTCACATCCACACATGACTACTGGAAAAACCACAGCTTTGACTTGACGGACCTTTGTTGGCAAAGTAATGTCTCTGCTTTTTAATATGCTGTCTTTGTTGGTCATAACTTTTCTTCCAAAGAGCAAGCATCTTTTAATTTCATGGCTGCAGTCACCATCTGCAGTGATTTGGGAACATAATTTACTTTAAGCAGGATTTAGACAACAATTGGTATCAACTAAAATCTAGTGTGCAGGAGGATAACTTCTGGTATGGCAGAGTGAGGAGTGCTGATGACCCACTTCCGGTGAAACTGATGAAAATTTAAAAAAAAAAAAAAAAACCAGAAAACAATTCAGGGATTTTGCTTGTGGTCTAGTGGTTGGGAATTCCTGCCATTGCAGGAACACCTGCCATTGCAGAGGACACAGGTTCAGACCCTGGTCGGGGAACTAGATTCTACGTGCTGTGGAGCAACTAAGCCCGAGCGCCACACTGCTGAGTCCCTGTGCTCTCGAGCCAGTGCTCTGCAGCAAGAGAAGCCACTGGAAGAAGCAGACTGTGCTCCACAACTAGGGAAAGCCCAGGCACAGCAAAGGAGCCTGCGCACGGCAGCGAAGACCCAGCACAGCCAAAAGTAACAAACAAATAAAATAAAGTTGCCTTTAAAAAACACTGTAACGTCTCTGGAAATGCTCCTAGAAGCAAAGAGCAAATGGAATATCTGTTTAGGAAAACCTGTGAAGATTTGGTAAGAAAGGTGAGAATCTATGGAATCTGAACCAAGCCCTCTCCCTCCCTCCTAACTCTTAGCTCAGCAAGATGGCAATCCCACTCCAGACAGCTGCAGCTTAGGGCACAGGGCGCCCTCTCCCCCCAGCTCCCAGTCACAGGGCTTCCTTCCCTGGAGGAGTAGGACTTCGGCATTTCGGTGGTGCTCCAGCCACCTGTTGCTGAGGTTATGTCCTGGGTGAGTGGGGTGGAGCGGTGGAGACCCCCTTCTTCCATCAGTCCCTGCTTGCGGAACAGGAGCTGCACTTTGGGTGCCGCAGCCCAAGACAAAGGGAGTCTTGGTTGCTGTTGCTTTGACTCAAGAGGCAGTGGTCCCACACCAGAAAAGGCAAGCCTGGAAGACCCTAGACTGCGGCCTCTACCTTCACTTAGCACTGAACTCCTAACACAAAGGATCAGGTGGGTAGAAGCTTGCTGTTACCGGTTCTCCCATCCCTAGAGCCGAAGTTCAGAGACTTTCTGCCTGGAAGGAGAAGCAGACCGTACAGCTTGGAGCTCCGAATCCCTCCCAGAGCATCCAGCTTCCTCTGCAATGGAGGATGGAGAAATGCAGCTTTGAGGGCTCTCTCAAGAATAGTGGTGGTTTTGCTGAAAGGCAATTGAGAGGCGATCTGTGGATTTAATGACAATACATTCTAATTGAAGGCCAGCTAGTTTTTTGGCAAGAACCAGGGAATAAGACTGCAGGGGGTCAGAATGTGGACCTCAGAAACCACTCCATCAAAGGAGCCACAACTTGATTGGATTCATTTGTAAAACAATCTAGACCCCCCACACACACATTATTTTTGGAAAGAGTAACACAATCAGCAGTGGAGTTAAGCACCTGGGTGAGTCTAGGTCTCTTTCTAGATACCCCTACCAACACCACTGTCATCCCAGGGTGAGTGGGGAATATCCAAAGCCGCATCTTCCTGAGGAGCAACGTAAGAGACTTATTATTGTGGGAAGGAAATACACTTCCGCTTTATTGACTACACCAAATCCTTTCATTGTGTGGACCACAACAAACTGTGGAAAATTCTGAAAGACATGGGAATACCAGACTACTTACCTGTCTCTTGAGAAACCTATATGCCGGTCAGGAAGCAACATTTAGAACTGGACATGGAACAACAGACTGGTTCCAAATCGGGAAAGGTGTACATCAAGGCTGTATATTGTCACCCTGCTTATTTAACTTATATGCAAAATATATGATGAGAAATGCTAGGCTGGATGAAGCACAAGCTGGAATCAAGATTGCTGGGAGAAATATCAATAACCTCAGATATGCAGATGACACCACTCTTACGGCAACAGGTGAAGAGGAACTAAAGATCTTCTTGATGAAAATGAAAGAGGAGTGTGAAAAAGCTGGCTTAAAGCTCAACATTCAGAAAACTAAGATCATGGTATTTGGTCCCATAACTTCATGGCAAATAGATAGGGAAAGAGTGGAAACAGTGACAGACTTTATTTTTTGGGGGCTCCAAAATCACTGCAGATGGTGACTGCAGCCATGAAATTAAAAGACGCTTGCTCTTTGGAAGAAAAGTTATGACCAACACAGACAGCATATTAAAAAGCAGAGACATTACTTTGCCAACAAAGATCCATCTAGTCAAAGCTATGGTTTTTCCTGTGGTCATGTATGGATGTGAGAGTTGGACTATAAAGAAGCTGAGCACCGAAGAATTGATGCTTTTGAGCTGTAGTGTTGGAGAAGACTCTTGAGAGTCCCTTGGGCTGCAAGGAGATCCAACCAGTCCATCCTAAAGGAAATCATTCCTGAATATTCATTGGAAGGACTGATGTTGAAGCTGAAACTCCAACACTTTGGCCACCTGATGGGAAGAGCTGACTCATTTGAAAAGACCCTGATGCTGGGAAAGATTGGGGGCAAAAGGAGAAGGGGGCAACAGAGGGTGAGATGGATGGATGGCATCACCGACTTGATGGACATGAGTTTGAGTGAACTCCAGGAGTTGGTGATGGAAAGAGAGGCCTGGCGTGCTGGAGTCCATGAGGTTGCAAAGTCGGACACAACTGAGTGACTGAACTGATTGAACTGACTGTGATTACTTGAGAGATGTGTGATCATTTATTAAGATTTAAGGAGATCTTTTTCTGAGACACTGAGAAGAGAGAGCAGGAGTCGGGGAGGGGGGCGCTCTTTTTCTGTTAATTTTGGACCTGGAAACTTTAGGTCTGGAGTGGGCACTGTGCCACCATATGGAGATGAAAAATGAAGTCAGTTTTGAGGTGAGGCGAGAGCTGGAGAACACATCTTGGTGCGGTCCTTTCAGCCCTAGGTCAAACACCCCTGAATCTTGTATTGTCCTGTGAACCAATGAAATTCCTATTTCCTTTGGGCTTTGTCATTTGCAATTTTAAAAATGGAGGGAGATATTATGACAACTTAGCAACCAAGTGAATAGACAAAGCAGAACAAGCTATACGGCATAGTATGGGAGATACTGTTTCTGTGGCGAGTTATGAAGAGAGGCATCTATCTATACGCAACAGGGCAGACCTCAAAAAGGTAGTAGACCAAGACTGTCAGGGCTTCGTGTGACCACATGAGTACTCGGGTGGAAAAACAGGTATGAAGATTCTGCCAAACCTGATGTTCAGAGGAGCGTAGAAGGCAAGTAAGAGGGAAGGGACACAGAACCAACAAAGCACCCCAAGAGCAGCCCAGAGGTCCTCGGGCTCAGACCTGACCGACACTAAGGTGACTCACAGACCAGCGTATACACCTGCCCTCTGCCTTCCCCCTTTGTTAACCCTCTGATTTCTGGTCCTACCATTCTCTTCCTGCTGACTCCATTCCAGCCATCGTGGCCACCTCATGGGGCTTCCAAGTGCATCAGACATGCTCTCCCCGGGACCCCTGCCCTTGTTTCACATCCCCGGGAGGCTCTTTCCCCAGATATTTGCATGGCTCTTGCCTTCACTTCCTGCAGGCCTCTGCTCAGATGTCAACATATTAGACAGGTCTTTCTGGATCAGTCTATCCAAAATAGCAAAACTCCACCACCAACCTGATTCATTCTAAGCTCCTTTCCTGCTTTCTCTTTCTCCACAGTGCCTAATACTATCTGACACACTACGTGTGTACTGTTCATTTGTTATCGGCTTTCCTTAATATTAATAGAAAGTTAAGCACTGTGAGGACGCAGGCTTGTGTTTTTCGCTGCTATATCCCTGATACCTAGAACAGTCTAGATCACAGTATGTGCTCAATAAAATGCTGTGGAAGGAAGGCAGGAAGAGAAGGGGAGAGGAAGGAACCAAGATTTGGCAGCCGTATTTGGGGCACTGAATCCTAAGTCTGTGTGAGGGTGTTGACTATGGCTACCACTTAATGAGACTGAAGTGGAAGCTTGCCTCCCTCAGGGTGCCAGGCTCTGCTTCCTCCTACCAGTTCCATGAGTACCCTTTGACTACCACTGAACCCCTGCTAAAATAATAAAGGTCGTTCACTGATAGATTGAAGGTAAAATACATTTTAGATGTCTGCCCAATTTTTACTGTCTTCGGTAAGGATTTCCTTAGTGCCTGGGATAGGCATGAACTATAGTCCTGGGCTAGGAGCTGCTGGAGCGACAGAGGTTAGAATAGTGGAGAGGATGCCTGGTGAAGCTATAGTCTCGTTTACAATGTTCAGAAAGGACTGTTGGAGATCTAACAGTCTTCAAAACTCAAAGAATTGCAATTATGTTGACATAATTGCATCATTCTGATATGACATCAGAAGTGGTGAGGTTTATATCTGGGAGTAAGAAGTCTTATCTAGCCCTCTCAGTGGTAGGCTAGAGTAGGCTTAACGCGGCTCATGAAAGCCAATTGATTTTTCAGGAATTTTTTAAGGAGAGTTGTTAAACACAACCACTGTTTAAAATTAAATTACTTAAGCTGCAATTAAATAAATTAAAAACAAAGGTAGTAAAAAATAAGTAAAGGCATCCCTTTCTAGGATTTTATTACACCTTATTATTACTTTATGCTCTCAGGGTTGTTTACAGTTACTATTATCAGCACAGTCACGCTATATAACGGCAAGCTACTGAGCATCTTTCCCCAGCTCCACATTCCACCATACCATATTGGAGGCCTGGAATCTGTCATGGTGAAAGTATTTACACCATGGAAATCAGCAAATTGCTACAAGCCTGGGCTTAATTTATTGTTTTGATGATTGTCAAGACTTAAAATGGTGGAGGAGCGGCTGGTAGAGTTGATTAGAATTAAAAGTGCATCACATCTATAGCTGGCATATCGTGAAAACTCAAAATGTTCTTCTAGTATTTGAAAACTGTTACCCAAGTCAGCAAAATGTAACTGACGTCACTGAGAAGCGAAGTTTCGAAGTACAGCTTTGTTCGTTCACTGTATTCATGTCGTAACGTGACATTCATGCCATAACTGTACCCGCTCTTCAACTGCAGTCACAGCTGACTAGGGACACAAATGTTTGGCAGAAACCCATGAAAGCATTCTGAATAATGAAGAGGACTGTGTGTTTTATTACTTGCAAATAGTGTGCTACCCATCCTTATATCAGAAAAATGGATAATAGCTAATGGATATGCAAACTGGCATACTTTTTTTCAGCAAGCTGGTTGTTAAATATTTCCAGCACACTACTGCCCACCTTCTTCCCCGACCTGTATTAAACCGAGGATATTAAGTCACTTCTTATGACATAATAAGAAATGTAAATTCAGTCTCTATGCCAACTCTAGCACAGGGTTCCTAGAACTTTGTAATTTCCTGAATGATAGGACTAATGGAAGCATCTTTTATTTTGCATTTTTCCTTCACCCCAGGTTCCAGAGAACTTTTATTAAGCTGGAGTCCCTGGAGTGGCCAGAAGGTCTTTTTGTATGCTAATGAGGTAGCTGGGAGCTGGGGTCCCCAGGAAGCTTCAGGCTGAACACCAGAAAAACCAAGGCATGATTAGAGGACTGGAACTTTCAGCCCCACCTGCCAACCTCTGGATAGGGGAAAAAAGCTAAAGGTTGATTTGCTCACCAGTGGCCAGTAATTTAATCAATAATGACTATGGAATGAAGCCACTAAAAGACTCTAAAAAATGGGATTTAGAGTTCCTGGGTTGGTGAACATAACCACATGCCAGGAGTGTGACACACCATCACACTCCGAGACATAGAAGCTCCTACATTTTATTTTTATGTATAATGGCGATTCTATTTGTTATTATGGCAGAAATCTTTAGTGTTCACCAGAATTCATATGCTCCTTTGCACTTTCCAGCCTTTCTTTCAGTTAACTTAGGCTGTGTGAATAGTGCTACCCAGTGGAATATGCAGAGATGCGACATGTGACCTTCCAGACCAAGACAAGAGCTGATGTGTCTCCTTTCCTCTTCCCCTGCCTGCTCAACCCCAGTCCAGTTGGCATGGTTACAAGATAAAGTCAGTCCACACTGCTGAGTCATCTTTTGGGTGAGAGCCTCATGGGAATGTCAGCTGAGCCACATCAAACTTTGAGTGAGTATGAAATAAACTTTCTTTATGTCAAGCTACTAATATTTTACATATTATATATAGCCTATGGTTCAGTTCAGCTCAGTCGTGTCCAACTCTTTGCAACCCCATGAACTGCAGCACACCAGGCCTCCCTGTCCATCACCAACTCCCAGAGTTCACTCAGACTCAACATCCATAGAGTCCGTGATGCCATCCAGCCATCTCATCCTCTGTTGTCCCCTTCTCCTCCTGCCTCCAATCCCTCTTAGCACAGAGTCTTTTCCAACAAGTCAACTCTTCACATGAGGTGGCCAAAGTACTGGAGTTTCAACTTCAGCATCATTCCCTCCAAAGAAATCCCAGGGCTGATCTCCTTCAGGATGGACTGGTTGGATCTCCTTGCAGTCCAAGGGACTCTCAAGAGTCTTCTCCAACACCACAGTTCAAAAGCATCAATTCTTCGGGGTCATCCCAGTGTAGGATTGGGAACTCATATACATCCGTGGCGGATTCATGTCAATGTATGGCAAAACCAATAAGTATTGTAAAGTAAAATTTTTAAAAAAGAAAATTTGATATAAGGCTGAGGCAAAATAAATAATTCCTTTTAATCTTAATATATATATTTTTAAAAAATTCCTCAGCACTCAGCTTTCTTCACAGTCCAACTCTCACATCCATACATGACCACTGGAAAAACCATAGCCTTGACTAGATGGACCTTTGTTGGCAAAGTAATGTCTCTGCTTTTGAATATGCTATCTAGGTTGGTCATAACTTTCCTTCCAAGAAGCGTCTTTTAATTTCATGGCTGCAGTAGCCTATGATACACCTATGAAATTCCAATTTACCCCAGTATGAAATAATATCAAAAGCAATAAGCAACTGCAACAATGATAAATTTATATACATAATGTACCACCAAAAGGCATTGGACCCTGCTACCTAATTCAAATACCAGCTCCACTTGCATTAGAGCTTAGACATGTGACTGACCTGGGATGCATTCCTTAATCATTCTGTGTTTCTCATGTGCAAAATAGGACAGTGGTGATGATCAAATGAATAATGTAACCAAATCTGTGTGTTGATATGTATTGAGTGTATACAAAATGGGTTACGTATATGAAGAACAATTTGAACTTGTCAACATAAAGTTTTTACTATCATTCATTCAAATTTATCAAACAAACACATTTAATGAAACCATACAGCCAACACTAAACTAGATTCTGAGTGTACAAAGATGAAGGGAACATGGCTCTATTCTCGTAGAACTCACAACTTAGAGGCATACTAATGTGATTAGTGACAACATACAGAACTATCTTCTGGGCTTCATAAATATGTCTTGTTCCAAAAATATTTCATTTCCAGTGCCCTCTGGAATGCAACTTGAGTATCCTGGCACAAATAACCTAGCCTATATCAGTCAGTCAGTTCAGTTGCTCAGTTGTGTCCAACTCTTTGCGACCCCAACATCAATCTCCAAATGCACTTTCTGGATTCAGTTTCCTTTCTCTCCAAATTGTCTTGTTTGCCTCTTAGAACAGGGATCTGATTAAAATTATTCTACTTAAAAATCCTTACCATATCTCCATTGATTGCATTTAGAATAAAATATTATAGAGTAGCAAGACTTGCCTGCAACCCTAAACCATCTGCGCCTAGTATCCTCTCATGTAGGAGAATGGGAGAAATATAGTCTAAATAGAACTGGACTAGAAACCCTGACTACAGATCTATTTCTGCCTCCTTTGTCTTTGGAACCTTGGGTAAGAAACTTAACTTCTCTAGATCTCAGTTTCCTCATAAATACAAAGAAGATGTTACTTGTTCAAGGTTGAGTCAAATAACATCATAAGTGTTATGAGTTATCATTTATAAAATATAAAGATACACATATAGGTAATGCTTCTGAAACTTTAGTGTAGGGAAAAAGTCCTCTGAGGATGCTGTTAAATACATATTCATCTAGCCACCTTCCCCAAGGACCTTGATTCAGTAAGTCCAATCTAGAGACAGGAAATCTGACTTTTTGCTAAGCACTCCCAGTGATTCTGATGTGGGTAGTCCATGGACCACACTTCGAGAAACACTGATGCAAAGTATCATAGGGGCTTCCCTGGTGGCCAGTTGGTAAACAATCTGCCAATGCAGGAGACATGGGTTCGATCCCTGGGTCAGGAAGATGCCCTGCAGGAGGAAATGGCATCCCACTCCAGAATTCTGGCCTGGGAAATCCCATGAACACAGGAGCTTGGTGGGCTACAGTCCACGGGATCACAAGAGTCAGACCACGACTTATCGACTAACAACAAAAGTATCATAAATTCCAGAAGGAAGAGTCCTGTCCAATGTAACTATTACTCGACTCAGTAAAAATATATCTTCAGCAATATCTTTCATATTTTTATTATTATTCTAACAATGGAAACTGTTGTCAGACTTAGTAAACTGGAAACATATATTTACTGAGAAACTCAGAAACATTTACTGAGACACCCAGAAAATATCATCTCATTTTAGTCTTTTCATTTCATTTTAGTCCTTGGGGAAAAAAATTTTTAATATACATTTACTCCCAATTTAATGATAAGGAAACTGACGCTTAGATGTTGTAGAAACAAATTTCAAATCTCTGGTGCCGTCTGGACTGGAATTTGAGAATTTTGGAGCCTGAGTATAAACCCACGGCCTTTCCATTTCACGTGGCTTTCTCCTAGATGGAGCCAGAATTGGCCAGAAGCCAGATTCTGTAGCTGCTCTTGAGGTGTAAAAGCAGCTATTATCAGTCCTGATGAACTTCAATTTACAAATCAATATTTTTCCATTACCGGTTCTGCCTCCAGACATTTTTTGTATTGTATTTGAAACATAGAAAATATTACCTGTATTGTAGTTATTTCTCTTCTCCGAATTGAGCACGTGACCCAAGGCAACTTGTGGGAGGTGGAATGGAGGCTGGGGCTGTCCCTAAGAGAGTTGCCCACAGTTAAGAGATTCAGAGGAGACTGATGCTGATAATTCTTGAAGTCCTGTGGAAATTCCATTCTACCTTATAGTGAGAAATGTAAATAAGGAGCTGAATATATATGAATATACACATGTATTTACTGAAGCCCATTGGCAAAGATAAAATTAAGCTGTCTAAAGGACTTACACTTTTGCCACCCAAGTGTTCTTTGTTTCATTTTTAAGCTATCAATAAAACAGATGAGAAAGTATCACACAATTTACTGACCAAAGTACACAGAAGCCTTAATAAAAAGAGAGAACTTACCTCTCAAACCTAGTTTATCTTAATATTGTGATTAATAGCTATAATTAAGCACTGAAAATTCAGAGGTATATGATCATATAGGAAAAAATCATTTTCATATATGAAAATAATAATGCCAATATAATTTAAATTCCAAATAAATATTTATTTTAATAGAAGAAGCATTCCTATTTTTTATTTACTACTAGGTGTCTGCTTGAAGCTAAGTGGCTACAGTATATTAACCGAGGAGCTTTTAGGAAATGAGGCAAAGTAATAAAAATGCAGAAAAACATTTTAAATATAGGGGGAAAAAATCCCATGCACCATCCTATAACTCACTATTCACATACACACACACACAAAACTGTAACAGATGTGCAGCAGAAATTGAAGGAAAATTTTTCTTGTGCTAATCTGAGCTAACAGCTGTTATTAAGGCTGACTCTTTAATGCTTTTGTCATCACTTCTAAACCAGCTTTTCAAATGTAGAAAGGAGAATTCGCAAATAGGAAGGGAAACTTTAGGAATATAAATTTGTCTGTTCTCAGTACTGAAGTTCCTCACCTTTTTAAACTCAAAATCAATAATTTTCCATTACCAGCTCTGCCTCCATACACTTTTATATGGAAGCCTTGAAAATATCACTGCTGTTGTGGTTATTCCTCTTCACTCTATTAACCACATTTTTGACAGAGATCATATACATCTTGAATTCTTGTATTGCAGGTAAACTGCAAATGAATGTATCTCAACAAGCAAAGGTTCCAGCGACTCAAACGAAGGGCTCTATCAGTTCAGTTCAGTTCAGTCACTCAGTCATGTCCAACTCTGTGCGACCCCATAGATGGCAGCCCACCAGGCTCCCCCGTCCCTGGGATTCTCCAGGCAAGAACACTGGAGTGGGTTGCCATTGCCTTCTCCAATGCATGAAAGTGAAAAGTGAAAGGGAAGTCTCTCAGTCATGCCCGACTCTTAGCGGCCCCATGGACTGCAGCCTTCCAGGCTCCTCTGTCCATGGGATTTTCCAGGCAAGAGTACTGGAGTGGGGTGACATTGCCTTTTCTGAAGGGCTCTATGGGTAGTGATAAATAAGAGCAGGGGTGTTACAGTCAGAGGGTCCAGATCTAATACCACTCTCACCATTCTGTGATGCTAGGTGAATTATTTAAGCTCTTTGAGCCTCTATTTCCTTCTTTGCAAAATGGGATACTAAGAGCATCTACCGATATCAAGTAGTCATGTATGGATGTGAGAGCTGGACTATAAAGAAAGCTGAGCGCTGAAGAATTGAAAAGACCCTGATGCTGGGAAAGATTGAGGGCAGGAGGAGAAGGGGATGACAGAGGATGAGATGGTTGGATGGCATCACTGACTCAGTGGACATGAGTTTGGGAAAACTCCGGGAGTTGGTGTTGGACAGGGAGGCTGATCTAATACCACTCTCACCATTCTGTGATGCTAGGTGAATTATTTAAGCTCTTTGAGCCTCTATTTCCTTCTTTGCAAAATGGGATACTAAGAGCATCTACCGATATCAAGTAGTCATGTATGGATGTGAGAGCTGGACTATAAAGAAAGCTGAGCGCTGAAGAATTGAAAAGACCCTGATGCTGGGAAAGATTGAGGGCAGGAGGAGAAGGGGATGACAGAGGATGAGATGGTTGGATGGCATCACTGACTCAGTGGACATGAGTTTGGGAAAACTCCGGGAGTTGGTGTTGGACAGGGAGGCCTGGCATGCTGCAGTTCATAGGGTCGAAAGAGTTGGACATGACTTAGTGACTGAACTGAACTGAATCGATATCAAGGATGTCTTGAGGATTAAATAATATACAAATATATATGTATGTGGGTTTCCCTGGTGGTTCAGTGGTATAAAATCTGCCTGCCAATGCAGCAGATGTGGGTTCTATCCCTGGGTCAGTAAGAAACCCTGGAGAAGGAAATGGCAACCCCCTCTAGAATTATTGACTGGGAAATCCCATGGACAGAGGAGCACGGCTACAGCCAGTGGGGTCTCGAAAGAGCTGGACACAGCGACTAAACCGCAACAGTATATACATATGTATCTGTGAGGTATATATACGTGTGTGCACGTATATGTGTGTGTGTATGGCTTAAAGCCGTGACTAGTACATCATATGCGTTTTTTAGGGGTCAGATGCTATTGTTGTTATTTATTATTTTATTGTATGTTATTTATTATTAGCATCATTACAAAACTACCATACAACCTAGCCTACAGATCAGACTGGGGCATTAATTTAGAATCTGTGTTTCTGTAAACGTTAACTCATGAGAAAACTCCAGCTAAATATTTATATATATGTGTGTATATATATATATATATATTTTCCCCCCCACTGAGCACTGTTTTGAGGGTGTTAAATTTACTGAATGGACTGACTGACTGGTGCTGTGTACATGGGGGGAGAACGTGACCATGACTCATCTCGAAGCAGTTTTATCAAATTCACTTCTCTATCACGAGTCAGAAGACATCAAAGATTTCTACAATTTCACAGTCAGCTTGTGGCAACCGGGGGATTTGGTTGAGCGAATTGCTTCAATGACATTTCAGTTGGTGCTTATCCAGTACTTGGTAGCATTCTTTTCTGCATTCTTTTCTGCATTCTTTGGTGAGGGTTGTTTTAGGGGCTGAAACTAATTTCCTTAAGTCTCTGAGTTGAGTTGATTGTTAGCATGGGAGAGTGAAGTGTGTTTTCTAAAGGAGATAAAGAGATTATGTTTTCAACCAATTTTTCTAAAAACTAAAGAGCCATATTCTTTCACCATGAGTAATGCGATTTCATTTTTGTCTTCACTAACAAAAATATATAGTTTTGTCTTCACCAACAAAACTATATATTGACAAAAAAAAATAGGAAGTATACATAGCTATAGGATTATTACTCTTCCTTATGCTAAATTTAAAAAGTTCCAACTCTTCTTTTCAGAACATACCTTTACTTATTCTTTTCCAAATAGCTCTTCTATGTCTTCCCTTTTTCATCTATCAGCCATTAATATTTTTCAGCACTTAATGAAATGAAAATTAAGTGGCTCACATTGTATAAAATTAAAATGACTTTTTGTCTTATTTTCATAAAATATGCTCTCAAACACCAACATATCCAACTGGGTGAGCTCCAGCTTGGGAAGAAATACATTTTTTTCATTCCCTCCTTCTATAGGAGAAGGACAGCATGTGAGCTTTTATAGAAACAACTAAATACATGGATTCTTATAGTGCTTTTCACATTTCTCAGAAACTCAGTGGTAAACTTTTCCATATCTTTAAATTCTGCATGGCCTTGAGGCTAAAATATGAACCCTCGTTCTTTATCTGTCTTGTCATTGGAGATATTTTAAACAATGCATGAGTTTTAGGTGATTAACAAACAGCAACTGAAAGGTACCAGATAACAGAATAATAAAGCAAGTGATAGCACCCTTCCTGCCAGATAAACATGCCTCACAGAAAGCTTAACTGTCAGATACCTACAGTTTCATCTGTTTGAAAGAGATTTAATAATAGCCTGAAATGTCAAAATTCAGCTGCCAATACTAAACAGTGGCTTTCAAGATGCTCCATGGTCCCACAGGGCATAAATTCCAAGAAGCAACTGAGCTGCCTCACAGCCCGACAGCCTATCCTAGCCCTGGGAGAGCCTCGCAGCTGTGCAAGTCCAGTAACCAACTGCAGCTTTTTTTTTTTAAGGAGCTGCAATTGGGCTGCATGTTGCCTCTGTGCTCCGTCAGGACTCTTTGCAACCCCATGGATCATCTGTCCGTGGGATTTTCCAGGCGAGACTACTGGAGTGGGTTGCCACTGCCTACTCCAGGGGATCTTCCCCACCCAGGGATCGAACGCATGTCTGCTGCATACCCTGCATCGGCAGGAGGATTCTTTACTGCTGCGCCACCCAGGAACCCAACTGGGGCTCAACCTCTCACAAAATAGCACAGAAGCCATTTGGGTGCTAGAATATTCCAAAGCCTTTTGAGGTCTCTGGAGAGGAAACTAAATTCAGCTCCACAAGTTGGATCACAGCTGGGTGGAAAGCATTCGGGCACTACTTCGGCCAAGATTCTCAAGGTGGAAAATGATATCCTGGGACTGCTCCTTCCTCGCCAATGACCCTGCTAAGTAGAAGCAATTTCCCCGATTACAACTGCAGTTTCTCATCAAGCATTACAACCCATATCATTTCATCTGCCTAAAATAAATTATTCATGTCGTTTGGGAATTCATCTGGGAGCTGCAGATCAAATGCCCCATTTGCTGCTAAATTACTGTTAACATTTTTCTTTCTCTTTTTTTTCTCTGATTTATTAGTTGTTTACACAGAGTATTGCTTGCATATAACTCATTTTCCTCAGTGTTTTTTTCTTCTGTAAAAAATTACATCCTTATTTTCTTTTGAATCCTCAAGGGCAAGTTGAAGATTCTTTTTGGCCCTAAAAAAAGTAGAGTACCACCCTCAAAAATTTCCATTATGTACAAAAAATTTCTCAATTGATGCTATCCCATCAGTCTTGAACACGTAAAATGCTATTCTATGAAGACAGCAGTGTGATGGAAAGTAGTCTGATTGTGGGCTTTTACCCCATCTCCTCTGCTTCCTAGCTATGAGGCAAGAGGCAAAGTATTTTCTTCTCTTGGTCTAACTGGTTTAATCTCTATTACAAACATACTGTTAGCATAAATTTTGGCAACTACCATAAAAATTAAATTAACTAATACATAAAGTGTTTGCACCAGACTAAACATTTAGTAAATGCTTGTTAATGGAGTTGGTGATGGACAGGGACGCCTGGCGTGCAGCAGTCCACGGGGTTTTCAAGAGTCGGACACGACTGAACAACTGAACTGAACTGAACTGTTAATACTAACTGTTGTTTTTTATTTATTTAAAATAAATGTCACATTATCCTGATTTGATCTTTTTGGGAATTCATTATTTTACATGAATGATAGTGATAGTGAGTCCACAAACAGTGCAATTATGTGACTTCTGGAATGTGTTACTTACTTACTTACTTAGGCATGCATCTAGGAAAGGGATAAATTGCCATTTTACTCGGGAAGTGTCAGTAGAAATCACAGAGCTCCAGTTCTTATCGATACAAGTGAATATCCTCTGAGGGCCAGCCTGGACCCTCCTGGTTTGGGCTGTTATTTCTCCTTTCACTTCTTGTTATTTTGTTTATTTGGGTCCTCCCTCTTTTCTTTTTGGTGAGCCTGGCTAAATGTTTATCAATTTCATTTATCTTTTCAGAAAACCATCCCTTGGTTTAAATAATCTTTTCTGTTCTTAATCTCTATTTTATTTATTTTATCTCTGGGCTTTATTATTTCCTTCCTTCTATTGGCTTTAGGTGTAGTTTGTTCTTTTTCTAACTCCTTTAGGTGGTAGATCTGGCTATTTATTTGAGATTTTTCTTGTTTCTTGAGAAAGGCCTGTATCACTATAAACTGCATCCCATCCGTCTTAGAGTGTTGTATTTCCATTTTCACTTGTCTGCCGTATTTTCTAATTTCCTCTTTGATTTCTTCATTGACCCATTGGTTTTTGTTTTTTGTTTTTGTTTTTTTAGTAGCATGTTATTCAGTGTCCACGTTTGTTCTTTTTCCATTTTTCTTTCTGTAATTGATTTTCAGTTTCATAACATTGTGGTTGGAGAAAAGGCTTGATATAATTTCTATCTTCTTAATTTTCCTGAGGCTTTTTTATGGCCTGACCTCAGACGTCGTGTAGCTCTCGACATCTGAGGTCAGGGGCACAGCCTAGAGTGCCAGGTTGTGACGGCACAGGAACGGCCGAGAGGAGCTACCCTGCGTCTGAGGTCAGTGGCAGCTGGGAGGAGCTACTCCGCGTCTGAGGTCAGGGACGGCAGCCAGGAGGAGACACCCCACGTCCGAGGTCAGGAACGGTGGTGGTAAGGAGATACCCCTCGTCAAAGGTAAGGAGCAGTGGCTGTGCTTTGCTGGAGCAGTCGTGAAGAGATACCCCACGCCNTTTTTGTACAGTTCTTCCGTGTATTCTTGCCACCTCTTCTTAATATCTTCTGCTTCTGTTAGGTCCAGACCATTTCTGTCCTTTATCGAGCCCATCTTTGCATGAAATGTTCCCTTGGTATCTCTAATTTTCTTAAAGAGATCTCTAGTCTTTCCCATTCTGTTCTTTTCCTCTATTTCTTTGCATTGATCACTGAAGAAGGCTTTCTTATCTCTTCTTGCTATTCTTTGGAACTCTGCATTCAGATGCTTATATCTTTCCTTTTCTCCTTTGCTTTTCGCCTCTCTTCTTTTCACAGCTATTTGTAAGGCCTCCTCAGACAGCCATTTTGCTTTTTTGCATTTCTTTGCCATGGGGATGGTCTTGATCCCTGTCTCCTGTACAATGTCATGAACCTCATTCCATAGTTCATCAGGTACTCTATCTATCAGATCTAGACCCTTAAATCTATTTCTCACTTCCACTCTTCTGGTTGGTGGAGGCTTATTAGTTCCCTGTTCCTTACCAGGACCTCCTGTGGTAAAACAATGCATGCAAATGGTTACTATGGTGCCTGGCCAGGGTGGGCGGTTTCAATCAGTGTGCTTCCCCTAACAGAAGTAGTGTATGTGATGGAACTTTGGGTTATTGGGTGTGGTCTTGGTAACTTGAATTATACTGCATTATTTTTACCTAGTAAAGTATATTATAACTTCTCAACACTGCATGAAGTAACTTAGGAGCGACATCTTCCCCCTATATTTTATTCTGAAAATTGTGTCTTCTTTAAAAAAAGCATATATTTATAAAACCAGATCCTATACTATCTGGGCTCCATTTGCTTCATCGCACATTAAACCATCTAGACTTCCATCAATCCATCGTACTTCACAGTAGCTTATAGACATCAGATACTTCACCTCTAAATACTTGACCATGCCTATTATTAAGAGGAATTTCATCTATTGAAAGGTACAGATCTTCAGTGTATCATTCAAAGAGCAACTCATTCTTGGCTTCTTCTTCCTCTCACTCATCTCATGTTCAATCACCTTCTTTATTACTTAACTCCCTTCCCTCTCTTCCAGCCCCACAGCTTTGGTTCACACTTTTGTTATTTTTCATCTAAGTTACTGGAAAAATCATCCAGTTTCTTCCATTCTAATCTTCCCACAACTCTGTTAAAGTGATTTTTTTTTTTAAATCACAAATCTGATGTCATTTCCTGTCTAAATTTCTTCTCTAGTTCTACCCCAAACATTTAAGGAAAGCGTAATTTCTTGGGCATGGTACACAAGGATCTGACCCTATTTCTCCAGCCTCATTTCTTCCACTGTCCCGCTTCTCTGATTTCTTCTCAACCCCGGCTCACACAAGCACAAGCCACCAACAATGCGAAGTTCTTTGCAGCCTTTTGTGTGCCTGCCTGTCCTCTCCTTCTTAGATGCTGGGCCTCTGCCTGCAGTGCCCTGCTCCCCATTTCATTTCCTCTCGCCTCTCTGCTCGCTCTTCCTCACTGGGCTCAGGCATTGCCTCCTCTGCTGCTCTTGCACGTCCACCCTCCACCGCACTGTAGACATAGGTGGGTGCCCCTCCTAGGATTCCTAAACACCACATACACCTCTTTGCCTTGGAATTTTTGTCTTGGTTTGTCAGTCATCCCAACCAGCCTGCAGCTTCTTGAGGGCAGAGAACAAACCCTGCGTCTCAGCCCTTTGATCCCAGATACATAAATGTTCAGGGAATGTTTCCGGAAGCAAAGCCAACAGGAGGAAGACACGGGTATTAAGAGATGCCTGGGAGTGTGTAACATTCAGGGTAAATGACTGTAAATGTAATGTAATGTAAAGTCACTCAGTCGTGTCCGACTCTTTGTGACCCCATGGACTGCAGCCCACCAGGCTCCTCAGTCCATGAGATTCTCCAAGCAAGAATACTGGAGTGGTTTGCCATTTCCTTCTCCAGGTGATCTTCCCGACCCAGGGATCGAACCCGGGTCTCCGGCATTGGAGGCAGACGCTTTAACCTCTGAGCCACCAGGGAAGTCAGGGTAAATGACTGGACAGCATCAATTCAAGAAAACACTTTCTATAAATTGAAAACCAAAGGGGCCGTTTTAGGCTACACAGGCACTTGCCTGTGGCCTCTAGAAAACCATAAATAAGATCACACACCATTATTTCATTATTTCATCTTTAATTGTGGTAAGTGTAGCATAACATTTACAATCTTAGCCATTTTTCAGTGCACAGTTTGCTAGTGTTAGGGGCTTCCCTGGTGGCTCAGATGGTAAAGAATCTGCCTGCAATGCAGGAGATGCGGGTTCAACCCTGTGTTGGGAAGATCCCCTGGAGAAGGAAGCGGCAACCCACTCCAGTATTCTTGCCTGGAGATTTCCATGGACAGAGGAGCCTGGTGGGCACCAGTCCATAGGGTCACAAAGAATTAGAGGACTAACACTTTCACTTTCATGCTTTGGCAGTATGAAAGTAATTATATTCACATTAGTGTATGCACACTTTTAATTATATAAACAACAAGGTTATATTTCCTTTTGTAAGCAGGAAAACAAAGGCATCAAGAAAGCTATGGATTAACGAGGCTAGATTCCTGACTAAAGTATAAGGAGTAGCTATGCAGGGACTTAGCTATTAGGGCTTCCCAGATGGCACTAGTGGTAAAGAACTCGCCTGCCAAGGCAGGAGAACTAAGAGACACCAGTTCGATCCCTGAGTTGGGAAGATCTCCTAGAGGAGGAAATGGCAACCCACTCCAGTATTCCTGCCTGGAGAATCCCATGGACAGAGAAGCCTGGCAGGCTATAGTCCATGGGGTCACAAAGAGTCAAACACGACTGAAGTGACTTAGCACATGCAGGGACTGCTTGAAGGATGCACCACTAAATTATCTGACAGCAGCTTCTAGAGCTGAGAGTGAAAGTGTTAGTCACTCAGCCATGTCCAGCTCTGTGCATGTGACCCCATGGACTAGAGCCCACCAGGCTCCTCTGCCCATTGAATTCTCCAGGCAAGAATACTGGAGTGTGTTGCCATTGTCTTCTCCAGGGGATCTTCCCAACCCAGGGATTGAACCTGGGTCTCCTGCATTACAGGTAGATTCTTTACCATCTGAACCACCAGGAAAGCCCTGTAGAGCTGAAGGCAAAACTATCAAGTCATAGTAATCAGATGATGTTTTCTTCCAAAGAACAAGTACATCAGAATTCCTTTCTGGTGTTAAAAACCCCATGGGTTTTACACTTGATGGCAAAACCCAGTATACTTTAGCCCTGGTCCTGATTATCCAACTTATGATATATCTGGTGATTTCAGAGAAACACAAAAGATCCAAACTATACCATTAATTAAACTTCACATCACTTCATATCTTATCCAAGAAAGTGAATCTTCACCTAGTTGTAAATTTCTCTGGACTGGATTACTTGGCTGTCCTCCACAGCAGGTAAGAAAGAAATAATAAGCTTGAAATATTTAATATATTGACAGTATCTGCATTCAGGCAGTTGATAGATTTGCTGCACCAATTCTAACTAACATAGTCATATCATAGCACAGAGCAGGTCAGTACCCACCAAGAAGCTTTGCACCATATGAAGGACTTAGAAAAGAAGTCAAAATGAATCAGCCCACAGCTATTTATTCAGACTTTAATATGGACCATCAGTCTGTTAAATATTAATGAAAAGAAACTGGAAGTCATTCAGTCGTGTCTCTTTGCGACCCCATGGACTGTCCATGAATTCTCCAGGCCAGAATACTGGAGTGGGTAGCCTATCCCTTCTCCAGTGAATCTTCCCAACCCAGGAATCAAACTGGGGTCTCCTGCACTGCAGGCAGATTCTTTACCAACTGAGCTATCAGGGAAGCCCAAATATTAATAATATAGCATCAAAATTAGCATACTGACTCACATATTTCAGAAATAAAACTTTTAAACTATTAAAAAAAAGAAATCTGACTATAAATAATGGAAACTGGGAGGTAAATGATCTTCAAAACTTGGAGAGAGTATAAAGTGACAGGAAAAAACTACAGTTGACTACACAGGCAAAGTCATAGAAAGAAACAAGATTAGGGGTGGTTATTCAGAATTAGATGCTGACTTTCACAATTAATTACTGTTTTTCTTTTGCTGGGACTCCGGAAAATACTAGCTGATCCACACTGGGGAAGGAAGCGAAGATGTGGGAGTTAGGAGCCGTGGTTACATCCACCACTGCCCTGAAAGGTGAGATGTTCCCATCCCGCTGCTCTTGGTTTGTCCGCTTCTTTGCAGGCAGGCTTTCTCTGCCCTGGGATGCACATGACCCAAATATGTCACCCCTGAAAACCCGATTTTTCTATCCCCTCACATCCAATAAGGATGAACTAAAGCCTCTGAGACCCAATTTTAAATTTTTAAGTAGAAAAATGAATGACAGCTTAGGTCAAGTGTCCCAGATGTCTGTTACCTTTGACTTTTCCAAAAGACTAATTCTAGGACTCCAGATATGATACTGTATTTTGATGTTCTACCCAGGTCACACAGTGGTAAAGAATCCACCTGCCAGTGAGGTACAAGAGATGTGAGTTCGATCCCTGGGTCAGGAAGATCCCCTGGAGAGGGAAATGGCAACCTGCTCCCATATTGTTGCCTGGACAGTTAAGGGGGGTCACAAAGAGTCAGACACGACTGATCGTGCACACAACACAAATGCATACAACTGCAGAAACGCTTCAGTGCCTACAGAGCATTTTGATTCATCCGGTAGCCAAGTGAACTTATAGAAATACAATGTGAGAATATTCAGTTCCAAATTCTTAAATTACCAAATCAATATTGTTGCTTTTCATCCCATTCAACAAGAAGCACATGCACTTCTTTTTTAAGTGAAGAGTTTCAAGCACATTTTTAGGATACTCGGTTTATACTTTTTTTTTCCCCCCCACAAGAAGTAAACTCATCTTTACTTACTGGAAAAATCAGTCTGTGCAACTGTTCTCACCATCAATGTGGGAGTCTTTATCTGGAAGGCGAAGCATTTATTGACTGCTAAGACTGTGGCAACACGCAGACAGCATAAACCACCATTTCTTACCCCAGATGCTTTGTTTCAGAGAATCGGAGCTGCTCTTGGTAACAAATGCCGGAAGGCCCTGAAGTACCAATTACTCACTGTTTAAGACAGTGCCCTCTCTGGAATGGAATAAAGCTCACAGTCACGAAAAAGTTGATTCTGCTGCAGGGAGCCAAGTAGATCCACGCTCTCTCTAGCAAGCCTTTATAATCTGTACTAATCACAAGTTTCTTTGGGAATTCTTGTCTAGGGATAAGCTTAAACCATTAATTAAGTCACTGCATATGATGCTATTGTCGTTCGCTCCCTGTTCATAATACGCACTTGTCTGCTGGTCTGAATGTGGAAAATGGGATGCAGATGCCCAAGCTGCCTGCCTCTGCAAAACCCAGACTGCTGGGTGCTGCTTTGCTGTGGGCAAATTGTGTCCCCTCCACATGCTATACTGGAGTCCTAAACCCCAGCACCATCGAGGCTGATGGTGTTTGAAGACAGGACCTTTAAAGAGTTAATCAAGTTAAAAGAAGATCACTAGGATGGATCCAACCTGACTGGCGTCCTTACAAGAAGAGGAAATCTGGGGCCACGCAAACAGAAGTTTCAGCTCCAGGAATGCTTGAGCACAGAGAAAAAGATAATGTCAGGACACAGTGAGACGTGGTGGCCATGGGCAAGTTAAGGAAAGAGGCCTCAAAAGGAGCCAAATTGCAGACCCCTTGATCTTGAACGTCCAGTCCTCAGGACTACAGGAAAAAAAAAATTAACTTCTGCTGGTTAAGCCACCCAATTTGTGGCGTTTTGTTATGGTAGCTTAGGAAACTAATTTGGTCCTCCATGAGAGGTTTTAATATCAGAGGATTCTCTAATCCTTTTCCTCAGGGTGACCCGTTCACAGGTTTAACTCTGTGTGACCCCAATTTAGTCTCTTTCAGATACAGAGAGAAACTGCAAGAGCTGTTCCCACGACATAGGGGGTCCCGAATCCCTCAGGGTGACAACTGAATGGAATGGTAGTGACTGTCTGCCTTCTCTGAGATATACTCCCCAGTTTCACACAGCCCCTAATGTTCCCTGTAGACCTGATTGCTCCACCAGTTTATAATACCTGTCTGACCTCTGTAAGCATTTGAGCCCCCGAGATGGTCTGCTCAGAACCAGGCTCCCGGAGTCTCGGTGCTTCTATCCCTGGTGCAGAGACAGTGATTAAGCATCCCAGGGAGACTGGCAGCGGGTCCATTAAAAACATTTCCTCTAAAGCCAGTTGACATTGATTTTTTTGGGATACACCTCCAGGGGACAAAACGCAACTACAGAATCAAAGAAGCAATTATTCCTCTCTGGCTATTGCAATTACTGAAGCAGAGTCACCTTGCATAAGTACCAGATAACAAAAAATGGGGCTCTCTCCCCCTTTGCACTTACCTGTATAAAAATACAATCTAAGGAAGGAATATTTTTATGTTCCAAAGGGGGATGTTGTGCTTTAGTATGAATTAGGGGTTTAAGTTGTGGCAGGGCTTTCTAGTCGATGGTTGAAAAGATTAGTTTTGTCACAAATAAGGTTCATTGAAAGGTTGTTCTTTGCAAGTTTTTGATGCCACCCAGCACCACGTCAGTCAGTCTGAGGCAAATTTGTGGAAGTTGCAGATAATACAAGGGGTGCCTCTAGAGATACTCTGTTAGGCCTGGAACCCAGACTACTCCCATGGTCAAGGAGAATCCCCACAGGGAAAAAGCCAAGATCGTTCTAGGGATGTTGGAGCCACATGGAGGTCAAGAGTAGAGGAGCTCTCTCTCTTGTTCTCTGTCTCTCCCTAACCTCCTCTCCTCTCCCTCTCCTTCCATTCTCGCTCATTCACTGTCTCCTCCTAAAGCAGACGGGAAAGATTTTCAGTTGGTGGAAAGGGTGGAAGGCTCTGCAAGAGTTCAAGGGCAGCTTTTGAAGGAGGCTGAGGACTTCCCAGGACTTGCTGTCGAATCTCACTGGCACAGGCACCGGTGAGCAATAAAGCAAAGAGCCAGCATCTCAGCACTGATTTCCCCGTAAACTAAGGATGCAAAGGTTCACTTGTGCAAATGGCCAGATATTAATCAGTGGCTGCCTGGACGAAGGCTAAACCCATACTTCCCGTCAAACATGCACACAACAACCTTTCCTCCCACATAAACACACTAACCACTGTTCTCACACACAACAAGTATACACACTGTCAAGTACCACACATGCACAGAACATCAGCCAAAGTCCCCAACACACACACGTGCATCACAACAGCCATATTACAAAAACCCATTACAAAAATTCAGCCCTTACAAACAAGTTGAAAGAAATGCAAAGAACAACAACAGCAAAAAATCAACAAAATCACCTCTAGTCTCTATTATTCCCTTTGTTCTCTTGGATTCCTCACCTCTGATTTTCACTAACCCAGATGTTGACAGATTTTTGTGCAGAAATGGTTAGTACATTTGCTAGCAACCATTCTTCTACCTTTTCCCTGTTTGTTTGGCCTGGAGTCTCCTAAGTAGAAGTCAGTGTAGGGGAGACGGTCTGTTGCGATCTTCTTTGCTCAGGGTGTAACTCAAGGCACAGCTGCCCTTGATAACTAAGCACCAGCCCACATGCTCTCATCTGCCTTCATGCCCGAGCCGTGAAAGCCTCTGTACTAATGGAACAATTCAGCATTTAGTAATCAAGCCGTTTTGGAAGAGCATGTATTATGCACATTATGGGGAGTGAGAGAGGTGTTCAGCTTTTTCAGAAATAAAAATTGGACCCATTGCCTTCATCTAATTTGGAAAGAGATTATCCAAAAGCAGTCAACTCATGATGATACTAAATCTAATGCTCAAGCTGATGACCTTGAGCCCTTTTCTTCCCCTTCTGCTGACTACCCTTTCTGTTGTGTTCACTGCTCACTCTCTTCCTTATCAGCATGTAGAGAGAAATGTCATAGTGATATTCATTCAGTCCTTTTTGTTTTACCTTTGTAACTCGGCAAAAATTTGGAAAAGAAATAAGCCAAAATATATATGAGACCTAAGGATAACCTGAGAATTTTAATTATCTCTGTGCTCTTTGCCATCCCCCCACCCCCGCCACCAATTTATAATTATTAGAGTTGGTTATATAAACCTTTCAGTGAGATAAATATGTGTTTATTTCTCCATTTTGGGGTCAGTGCCAAAAATGCTCCAACAGGTAACTTGGCAAATGAAATGATCAGCAAGAGCTGCTACAAAAGGCTTGCTAACCCAAACATGATCTGTGTATATTCTTCTGCCATGTTGTAGGTCATCCACACCAGAGTTCTCAAAATTCAGTATCTCTGATAAGATTTGACATAACAGAGAACTGAATTTGAGTTGGATGTATGATTCTGTGATGCCATAATTGCACAGAAACTGTCATCTCTGGCCACTGATAAACTCTATTCGACTTTAAAGAAAGTCACCTAAATTTTATGAACTTTAGTAGAAGCATCTGCAACAGATTCACTGCTCAATTCATAGTGACATGACTGTGAGCTGAACATATGGGTTTCTCAAATAGTTCAAGAAGAATTTAAAAATTCTAATTTTTGAGAGTGATTAATGGAATCAAGGTTGGTGGGAGAAACATCAGCAACTTCAGATATGCAGATGATACCACCCTTATGGCAGAAAGCAAAGAGGAAATAACGAGCCTCTTGATGAGGCTGAAGAAGCAAAGTGAAAAAGCCAGCTTAACACTAAGTATTAAAAAAACTAAGATCATGGCATCTGGCCCCACTACTTCATGGCAAAGAGAAGGATAAAAGGTAGAAGCAGTGATAGACTTCCTTTCTTGGGCTCTAGAATCACTGCAGTTGGTGACTGCAGCCATGAAATTAGAAGACAATTGCTTCTTGGCAGGAAAGCTATGACAAACCTACACAGTGTGTTGAAAAGCAAAAATATCACTTTTCCAACAAGAGTCTGTCTAGTCAAAGCTGCCCACTCCAGTGTTCTTGCCTGGAGAATCCCAGGGACTGGGGAGCCTGGTAGGCTGCCGTCTATGGGGTCGCACAGAGTCGGACACGACTGAAGCGACTTAGCAGTAGCAGCCAAAGCTATGGTTTTTCCAGTAGTCATGTACTGTTGTGAGAGAGTTTTTATCATTGTAAAGAAGGCAGAGCACCAAAGAATTGATGCCTTCAAACTGTAGTATTGGAGAAGACTCTTAAAAGTCCCTTGGACAGCAAGGAGATCAAACCAGTCAATCTTAAAGGAAATTCACCCTGAATACTCATTGGAAGGATTGATGCTAAAACTGAAGTTCCAATCTTTTGGCCACCTGAGGCGAAGAGCCAACCCATTGGAAAATATCCTGGTGGTTAGAAAGCCTGAGGGCAAGAGGAGAAGAGAGTGACAGAGGATGAGACGGTTGGATGGCATCCCTGATGCAATGGACATGAACTTGGGCAAACTCCTGGAGATGGTAAGGGCTGGGGGGCCTGGCGTGCTGCAGTCCATGGGGTTGCAAAGAGTCAGACATGGCTGACTCTTTGTGTATACAATATTAATACATTGATTAATACAATATTACACATTGTATATAGTACAAATAGGTTGAAAGGGTATTAATGTTAATCAAGGATACTGTGCGTTTATGCAATTAGACATTTCATTATTAGGTGAATAATCAACTGGGCTATACTTCATAGAATGCATTGACTGCCAATTAACTTCAACGATACTTATTCCACTGTTCACATATAAAGCTTTTAGATTAATCGCTGAAGAATTTTCTGAGGCTATGTTTCTTTTTTCTGTCAATATTTTCCTTCTCTGTATTGTAACACTTTGGAAATTATCTTAAGCTTGACCAAGATTATTGGTCCTATTTCATCCACAGCTAAAAACAACAACAACAACTTATCATTTCCTTAATTTTGTAAGCCCACTACACTGCCACTCATTTGTGAGTAACAGTTGTTGCTTGTGGTATAATGACTTCACTCTAAACAGCATGGAAAAATCAGCTAAATATTTTTTCTGTCATCAGAGATCTCAGAGTCAAGATGCATACTGGCTGGGAGTTCAGGGTTTAGAGGTATGTGGAAGGAGATACATGGAAGGCAGCTTGCTGTTCTGTGTTTTTTCTAAGAACATGTTCCAATTCTGATGATTCTAGCTAAAAATTGGGTCAGGAAAGTTTGACGGCTCTAAATGAAGAGATTTATTTCATGCACTAGGTCAATATCTGAAGTCAGATCTTTATCTGCTCACAGTGATTTAATATGTATTAACAGCCAATGGTTAGATTTATTGAGCATTAATGCTAATGAACTAGTGAACAGTTCAGTTCAGTTCAGTTCAGTCCTCAGTCGTATCGACTCTTTGCAACCCCATGAACCATAGCACGCCAGGCCTCCCTGTCCATCACCAACTCCCAGACAGTTTTATGCAAATTAAAAAGCTGACTTTATATTTTGCCGTGTAGAATAACACTGATAATATCTCATTTATTAGAAAAATTTTTTAAAAAGCACCCATTAGTTAAAACTTTTGAAGTCCCGGACATTATTCAAGTGCTTTATATGAATTATTTCATTGAATCCTCAAAAAGCTCCATGTTGCAAGATTGAGACATAAAAAGGTTGAGTAGCAAGTTCAAGGTCATACAGTTTTTAAGAGGCAGAGACGGGCTCTAAACTGAAACGTACTTAGTTCAGATAGCCTATGTTAAACTAGTAGGTTTTATAGCCTCTAAACTGAGGTAAATCACACTGCTACTGAAACTGTTTTGGATTGGCTCTGAAAGAACAAACTTTTATGCCATTAAACAGTTTTATTTCCCTCCTACCCTTCAGCATTCAAAAAGCACAGGTGATATGCAGTCACCTTCTGAACTTCCTAATTCTTCTCACAATTAGAGATTTTTTTTTTAATTAACCAACATTAATTGGAAAACAATAGCGTATATGAGAGTACGTAGAATCATGGTGCAAAAGAATCACCTCATAGAAGCCAAATCAACTTGAGAATTAGAGCTAAGAAATTCTGCCTCGGCCAAGGAAATGAAAGGGAAGATGGAGTCAAGGAGTCTATAGTCTTATGTTTTTTCCCTCCAATGACTCATGGCAGCTCAATCTTAGACATGTCTGTACACATCCCAGTCTCTTCATCATTCAACAGCGCCACTAAATCTTTCTTCAGTGAAATACCAAGGACCGATCACAAACTTCTCCCTCAAAAATACCAAGCCACTCTCTGCCATTAATTTAAAATCTTTTAAAGTGTCATTTTCCCCATAAATCTATTCAAAATTGATCACTGAAAAGGTACGGCTCAGCTATTCTTCACCCTGGACGTTGGAGTTCAACAGCTACTTTTCCTAAATTCTAACCAACTTGTATCCACCTACAGATGACACTCTTTAAATGTCATATATCTTCAAAATTATGGTTGTGATAAATTAGCTAACGTTCCTATTGATTTGTATATAGTCCAATATCATTCAAAATTACCTTCTTGAATAATAGCTACAAAGCATATTATTATTAGAGTGGGGGGCTTCAAATTTCTGTCAATATAAAGAGTTGTTCATAAAAAAATATTTAACACCTTCAAGAGGCACGCCGACTGATGAGTTAAATTTGTTGAATATTTCAAAATATACTTTTTTATTTGTTGGATTGGTTAACTGTATCACAGCACTGATTTTGTTTGTGAATGTAAAGCAACAACACCCATTCACATGCACCTTCCCTTCACACTAGGCAGCTCTTTTCTCAGAGATAATGGTCTGCTTTGCAGAGTACCTAATTGAATGGTAATATGACAGTTTTAATAATACCATCTGCAGGCATTGAATTTCTTTGCTATTTAGATAGTTCATTGCATTTAATAAGAAAAGTTGTGTAGACATCAAGCACCTCTAGCAAATAAAATGGATTTTATTTGCCCTGCACTTTAGAAGTCTTAAATAGGCAGCATGTATCTTTTGTATGAAATATAATTTGGAAAGTGGCATGTTTCCTTTTAATGTAACAAATATCCTTTGTTTGGCCAGGTAACAAGAAGCTTATAGTTTTATAGATTTAAAAAAAAAAACCTGATGATACATGAAATACTGACAAGATAAGATGCCATATGAACAAAGGACAATGTGAGTCCTGGAGCCAGCAAGTGGGATCAGAAGAGGGCATCAATACAGACAGGTTGTGAGTGTTAGGAAATCATCTCAAAATGGAGGAAGAAATAAAGGGAAATCATTCATTCACAGGCCTCAGAGGCCCAGACCCTGGCCAGCGTTTAAGTGTGATGGTTGGTGATGGTATTGAGACTCGCAATTCTCAATAATGCTCCTAGCTCTGCAGTTCTACCTACCAGTCCTCTGGCTGACTTCCTCGTGTAAACAAAAATGGTGTGGTCGTTTGAGGCTATTCCCACACACACCAGACAAGAGCATCTTTTCCCAACATTCCCAGAGAAAGTTCTAAATTCATTCTGATTGGACAGGGTCATGGCATCCGTGAATCAGTTACTGAATCTGGGAAAAACAGCTTCCTAATTGGATTGAATCAAACATGGTTTATACCCCTAGCTCAGTATCACCTCCCTACATCCAATTGCTCCCTTATGGCAATCAGGGTTATTAGTTGGTGCAAAGGGAAGAAACTGTCAGGCAACCAATGGCTTACTTTGACTGTAAAATTAATTATATTCAGCTAAGTTTATATTGTCATTTCTATGTTTGCATATACAATGTAAATCCAGCATGATGCCGATCTAAAGAAGCCACTGATGACTAAGAGTTGGTGGGAGATTCTTCACATAAAGTCCCCAGTCTTCATGGAATGACAGCCAGTATTTCAAAGTCAAATAAAACCAGTTTCATTCTCAGTTCTGCCACTGCATAACCCCAAAGTAGTCACAGCTTATTGCACACCACAGTTTCTTCTCAATACACTTCAAGTCTTCTTTGTAAACTGGATATAAATGCTTTACCTTAGCGAACTATTGCAGAAATTGATGATGACAAAGGGAGTGTACTTGGCCCGTGGAGATGGTCAAAGAAGCTATTATTATTACTGTCATTGCTCTTATCCTCATCATCAAAAGCTACATCATCACCCCAACCCTGAACGGACGATGGTAACAGGGTCATAGATGGACAGACTTTTAGGGTAAGGAGGGTGCCTTAGAAATCAAATCATCAGCAGAGGCCTGTAGTAGAAGTTGACTGCCTTTGGCCTTTTCAGTATAGAACCAACGCTCTCCCTTTCAAACACTTCTTTGAAAAATTTGACCATTAGCTGTGCAATCTAAGGCAATTTATTTAACCTCTTTAAAATTAGTTTCCTCATCTGAGAACATATTAAAAGATCTACTTCATAGGGTTAAATAAATTAATATATGTATACTACACATTCCATAAAAAAAAAAAAAACCCAAGTAGTTTGCTACTATCATTGTAATTTTTACAAAAATATCCCACTAGATACCAGGAGAAACAGTATACTCTCCAAACTGAATGCACTTCCCTGATACTGTTTTGGGAACAGCACTGTTGCCTTAAAATGTTGTTCGTCCTCCATTTGCATCCTCATTGAGACAGGGTTGAGAAAGATAAGTCAGGAAAGCCACTTAGAAAGTTTCCACCTGCAGTGTTTGGGAAACAGAGTATGTGAACCACACTGTCATTCATCTATTGTATCTTTGTGTCTTAACATGAAATAAACTTGTTCTAATGTCTCTTCCTACTTATTAAGCAAAGGACACAATAAAGAGCCGTTTTGTGAGAAAGCATGAAGGCAAGGACAGCATGTTCTTTACAATGAAATGAAAAATTTTCTTTAAAAGACAAATCCTTCATTCCAAAAATTTGAATGGGAAAATATTTAGCAAATAATTTCTGGTAGCTGAATTTAACGAAATGAAAAAGTCCCATAAAATGTGTTCTTGGACATTTACTTTGTATTTATTAAATTTTCATTCACTGTTAGCCATTGCCTCCAAGTTTTGATCCTAAGATAGCTGATATAAAGAGGAATGCATTTGATTCACAGATATAGAGAACAAATGAGTGGTTACCAGTGAGGAGACAGAATGAGGCAGAGGCAAGACAGGGTAGGGGAGGAAGAGGTACAAACCTTAAGGCATAAAATAAGCTACAAGCATACATGTACAACAAAGAGAAAATAGTCAATGTTTTATAATAACTATGTGTGTGCTAATTGCTCAGTTGTATCCAACTCTGCGACCCCATGGACTGTAATCTACCAGGCTTCTCTGTCCATGGGCTTCTCCAGGCAAGAATACTGGACTGGATTGCCATGCCCTCCTTCAGGGGATTTTTCCAACTCAGGGATCAAACCCAGGTCTCCTGCATGCAGGAGGACTCTGCCATCTGAGCAGCAAAGAAAGCCTCCATTATAATTACTATAAATGGATATAAAATTGTGAATCACTATACTGTATACCTATAATATATAGTTATACAGCAACTACATTTCCATTTAAAAAATCATAAGGAAGAAATGTATTAATACATGCATTTATTATTCAAAAGACATTATCAAGAAAGTGGAAACACAATCCACAGAATGGGAGATGATATTCAGAAATCATATCTGATAAGGGAATACAGATATATGATATATCTTCACAAAATGAAGACATATGAAGATGTACTCTTCATACAGAATACATAAAGAATTTTTACAACTTAGTAAAAAGACAAATAACCCAAATTCAAAATGGGCAAAAACCCTAAAGAGACATTTCTCCAAAGAAGATAAACATATAGCCATAAGCACAGGTAAAAATGCTCCATATCATTAGCCATTACTACTACTAAGTCACTTCAGTCGTGTCCGACTCTGTGTGACCCCATAGACGGCAGCCTATCAGGCTCCTCCGACCCTGGGATTCTCCAGGCAAGATCATTAGCCATTAGGGAAATGCAAATCTAAACCACAATAAGATGTCATTTCTTACCCATGAGGAAGCTTGAATCAGAGAGATAGACAAAAATAAGTGTTTGCCATGATATGGAAAAATTGGGACTCTCTTACACTGCTGGTGGGAATGTGAAATGGTACAACCACTTTGGAAAGCAGTTTGGAAGTTTGTCAAAAAGTTAAATATGGAATTACCATTTGATCCAGCAATTCCATTCCTAGGTATGTATTTAAGAAAACAGAAGCATATGGCTACACAGAAACTTATATCAGAGTGCTTACAGCAGCATTATTTATACCCGTCAAAAATGTAAATGACCCAGTGTCCATCAGCTGATGAAGGACAGATAAAATGTGGAGTATCAATACAATGGAATATTACTTACTCATAAAAAGGAGTGAGTTATAAATACATGCCATAACATGGATGGATCTTGAAAACATTATGCAAAGTGAAAGAAGCCAGACACATAAGGACATGTATTATATGATTCCGTTTCTATGAAATGTCCAGAAGACGCAAATCCATAGGAACAGAAAGACTAATGGCTTCCAGGGCCCAGAAGAGGAGGAAATTGAGAGTGACTGCAAATGGGCATAGAGTTTCTTTCAGGAGTGATGAAAATGTCTGAAATAAGATTTTAGCTATGATTATGAAACTTTGTTAATACACTAAAACCCACTGAACCATACAATTTAGAATTATGTATTTTATATCATGTAAGATTTTTAAAAACCAGTTTTAAAATGTAGGCTTTATAATATTCTCCGTCTAACTTAAATAAGGTAAATACCCACTTTGTGTGGATTTTGGCCTTTTCGTCACCAAAGCACTAAATGCTTGTCAAAGAAATGATGGCATTTTGCAATATAATTTTGCATATTTACACATCAACCTGCCTAATATTGCTTCTTCCATTTTAAATAACTACATCTATAAGAGACCCTTTAGAATCAACGCTTTGGCCATCCATAAAAATCTAAGGACTAGATTTTTAGTCAGTTTAGGAGACAGTATTCATTAGGTGAAGCCTTAGGTCATCGTCCTACGTGGCCATTTTAACTGTGACTCTGCTGCTTGCTGTGACGGTGGGTGCTTTAATGTTGCCTTACCATCCTTTCCACATTTCTCCAAGGCCACCTGCTGTGTTCCAGTGCATCCATCCTAGAAGGACTTGGTAGGACCTTGAGGAAGAAGGGAGGCAAGTTCAATAAGCATTTTTGATGATTTCTCTGTACAACTGCATGCCTGCTTCTATGCCTTTACCATTAATAAATCCATAAAGTTTGTTCCTGCTCTCTTATCAAAACAATCTAAGCTGTAGTACATATACACAATGGTATATTCAGTTCAGTTCAGTCACTCAGTTGTGTCCAACTCTTTGCAACCCCATGAACTGCAGCATATCAGGCCTCCCTACCCCTCACCAGCACCCAGAGCTTGTTCAAATTCATGTCCATTGAGTTGGTGATGTCATCCAACCATCTCATCCTCTGTTGTCCCCTTCTCCTCCTGCCTTCACTCTTTCCCAGCATCAGGGTTTTTCCAGTGAGTCAGTTCTTCACATCAGGTGGTCAAAGTACCACAGCTTCAGCTTCAGCATCAGTCCTTCCAATGAATCTTCAGGACTGATTTCCTTTAGGATGGACTGATTGGATCTCTTTGCAGTCCAAGGGACTCTCAAGAGTCTTCTCCAACACAACACTTCAAAAGCATCAATTCTTCAGTGCTCCGCTTTCTTTATAGTCCAACCTCACATCCATACATGACTACTGGAAAAACCATAGCTTTGAGTAGATGGATGTTTGTTGGCCAAGTAATGTCTCTGCTTTTTAATATGCTGTCTAGAATGGTCATAGCTTTTCTTCCAAGGAACGAGTGTCTTTTAACTTCATGGCTGCAGTCACCATCTGCAGTGATTTTGGAGCCCAAAAAAATAAAGTCAGCCACTGTTTCCATTGTTTCCCCATCTATTTGCCATGAAGTGATGGGACCAGAGGCCATGACCTTCATTTTTTGAATGTTGAGCTTTAAGCCAACTTTTTCACTCTCTTCTTTCACTTTCATCAAGAGGCTCTTTAGTTCTTCTTTGCTTTCTGCTATAAGGGTGGTGTCATCTGCACATCTGAGGTTATTGATATTTCTCCCAGCAATCTTAATTTCAGCTTGTGCTTTATCCAGCCCGCAATTCACAAGATGTACTCTGCATATCAGTTAAATAAGCAGGGTGACAATATACAGCCTTGACGTACTCCTTTCCCCATTTGGAACCAGTCTGTTGTTCCATGTCCAGTTCTAACTGTTGCTTCTTGACCTGGATACAGATTTCTCAGGAAGCAGGTAAGATGGTCTGGTATTCCCATCTCTTGAAGAATTTCCCACAGTTTGTTATGATCCACACAGTCAAAGGCTTTGGTATAGTCAATAAAGCAGAAGCGGATGTTTTTCTGGAACTCTCTTGCTTTTTCAATGATCCAGCAGATGTTGGCAATTTGATCTCTGGGTCTTCTGCCTATTTTAAATCCAGCTTGAATATCTGGAAGTTCTCAGTTTCGTGTACTGTTGCAGCCTGGTTTGGAGAATTTTGAGCATGATTTTGCTAGCGTGTGAGATGAGTGCAATTGTGCAGTAGTTTGAACATTCTGTGACATTGCCTTTGTGTCATTGTACAAAATGAAGCAGGGCAAAGGCTAACAGAGTTTTGACAAGAGAACGCACTGGTTATAGCAAATATCCTCTTCCAACAACACAAGAGAAGACTCTGGACATCACCAATGGTCAACACCAAAATCAGATTGATTATATTCTTTGCAGCCAAAGATGGAGAAGCTCTATACAGTCAGCAAAAACAAGACCGAGAGCTGACTGTGATTCAGATCATGAATTCTTTATTGCCAAATTCAGACTTAAATTGAAGAAAGTAGGGGAAACCACTAAACCATTCAGGTATGACCTAAATCAAATCCCTTATGATTATACAGTGGAAGTGACAAATAGATTCAAGGGACTAGATCTGATAGACAGAGTGCCTGATTAACTGTGGAATGAGGTTCGTGACATTGTACAAGAGACAGGGATCAAGACCATCCCCATGGAAAAGAAATGCAAAAAGGCAAAATGGTTATCCGAGAAGGCCTTACAAATAGCTGAGAAAAGAAGACAAGTTAAAGGCAAAGGAGAAAAGAAAAGATAAACCCATCTGAATGCAGAGTTCTAAAGAATAGCAAGGAGAGATAAGAAAGCCTTCTTAAGTGATCAATGCAGAGAAATAGGTGAAAACAGCAGAATGGGAAAGACTAAAGATCTCTTCAAGAAAATCAGAGATACCAAGGGAACATTTCATGCAAAGATGGGCCCAATAAAGGACAGAAATGGTAGGGACCTAAAGGAGCAGAACATGTTAAGAAGCGGTGGCAAGAATACAAAGAAGAACTATATAAAAAAGACCTTCATGATCACTAATGTATGATCACTCACCTAGAGCCAGACATCCTGGAACACGAAGTCATGTGGGCCTTAGGAAGCATCACTATGAACAAAGCTAGTGCAGATGATGGAATTCCAGCTGAGCTATTTAAGCCTAAAATATGATGTTGTTAAAGTGCTGCACTCAATAATGCCAGCAAATTTGGAAAACTCAGCAGTTGCCACAGAACCAGAAAAGGTCAGTTTTCATTCCAATGCCAAAGAAAGGCAATGTCAAAGAATGGACTATTACTCCTCTATAAAAAAGAATGCATTTGACCTAGTTCTAATGAGGTGGATGAACCTAGAGCCTACTACACAAAGTGAAGTAAGTCAGAAAGAGAAAGACAAATATTGAATATTAATGCACATATATGGCATCTAGAAAGATGGTACTGATGAACCTATATATAGGGCAGCAATGGAGACAATGACAGAATGTGGTCCACTGAAGAAGGGAATGGCAAGCCACTTCAGTATTCTTGCCTTGAGAACCCCATGAACGGTATGAAAAGGCAAAATGATAGGATANGGACAGGGAGGCCTGGCGTACTGCGATTCATGGGGTCGCAAAGAGTCGGACACGACTGCGCGACTGAACTGAGAACTGAGAAATGGAGCCGCAGACATGGCGAAACAGACTTTCGGACACAGTGAGGGAGGGGGAAGCTGGCATGATTTGAGAGAGCAGCATTGAAACATTACCGTAGTTAAAGCAGATAGCCAGTGAGAAAATGCTGCTGAACAGAGGGAACGCAAAGCTGGTGCTCTGTGACAGCCTAGAGGGGTGGGATGGGGAGGGAGGTTTAAGAGGAAAGGGACATATGTATACCTATGGCTGACTCATGTTGATGTATGGCAGAAACCACTATAATTGTAAAGTAATTATCTTCCCATTAAAAAGAAGAGACTGAAAGACTGTTAAAAATCTAATCCTTAAAAACATATAGCAAATTTTACTGGGCTGAGTAACGTTTTAAAATATAACTCATGTACACTCATGGCTAATTCATGTCAATGTGTAACAAAACGAATACAGTATTGTAAAGCAAAACAAACTAAAAAATAAAAATTAATTTAAAAAAATAAAAAAAATAAAATAAAATATAACTCAGGATTTATGATAGATTTTTATATGCTAATGTGAGGTGTGCATGTCCAAGGGAGAATACATCATGTAACATTAGTGAAGCATCTATTAATTTTCATTGGAACACATTTTGGGAAATGCTGCTATAAGATTATGCCACTGAGGATTCCACCAGACTAAAAACACAAGAGTAGAGAAGGCATTTAATTTTGCTTTGAATGTGGGGACTAAGATTTGACAGTTGATTAGGAAATGTTCAGATTCTCTGTTTAACAAGCTGCACACCCTCATCCGGGCAGGAGAGAGGAAAGAAGCTAGACTGTATCAATCATTCTTTAAATCTCAGATTCTTCATGTGAAAATAAATCTGCAGGACTAGATGGTCTTTAAGTTCCTACAAAGAGGACTCTCTGACCCTAGTGCTGCTGCTGCTGCTGCCAAGTTGCGTCAGTCATGTCCGACTCGTGCAACCCCATAGACGGCAGCCCACCAGGCTCCCCCGTCCCTGGGATTCTCCAGGCAAGAACACTGCAGTGGGTTGCCATTTCCTTCTCCAATGCAGGAAAGTGAAAAGTGAAGTGAAGTCACTCAGTTGTGTCCAACCCTCAGCGACCCTGTGGACTGCAGCCTTCCAGGCTCCTCCATCCATGGGATTTTCCAGGCAAGAGCACTGGAGTGGGGTGCCATTGCCTTCTCCGACCCTAGTACTAATATAGTACAAATATGCTACCATTTGATGTTAAGAAATTTCCTCCCTTTGAATATTATCCTCAAAAAATATCTTGAAAACAATAATATACCTACTTTTTCCCCCTAAATATGCCAACAAGAACAGATCATGTCCTTTTTTTCTTTCAGAAGTAGCCACTGTGAGCCAGGTTGGGAGCAGTTAGGTTAGTTCCCAAGCTAACAGAACATTCAGGTTGCATTAGGTTCTTAAAGACAAAGTTGTCCTGGTGAATGGGATAGAAAATCTCAAATGGATTTTTCAGAAACTGAGAAAATATTTACTGTTAGTTTAATTCCACTTAAATCCAAATTTTTTTTATTCACTATTTACCCTTTTTCTCTAGACTTCCTTTCATTCATTTAGCTTTTTAAAATATTGACTGCAGTTGAAAGTAAAATGAGGATATCTTTTGTTTTATACCTGTTTTATGATTACGATAGCAAGATATACATATTAAAGAGACATCAAAAAATACTACATAGTGTAGAAAAGATCTTTTGGTCACTTTTAACTAATTCTTATCTAAAGGCACTTGTTCAAGAACTCCATTTTTTTTTGACAAAACTTCTACATTTTAGAGCTTGCTTATTCAGTTATTCCAAATTATGGTCAATCTTCAACCTTTTTGGAAATATAAGCTCACTGAACCCTCTGTTTTCTGTCAATACATTAGTTGCACATTAAGAGCCTTCTCTCTCTCTCTCTCTCTCTCTCTCTCTCTCTCTCTCTTTTTTCTTGGCATTTTAAAACTGGCTTAAATACTCATCAGAGCGCTGTGCAAAGGGGGCTGGGGTAAGAGCCTGTTACATCTATGGATGGGGGGCTCTGAGAGAAAAGGGACCCACCCATCAGGGCAGCCGGGGTGCCCTGGGATTAGGGAGCAGATAGAATTCCCCTCTGGAGGTCCCATGGGCCAGCTGGGAGCCAGTCCTCCCTTCAAGGCAGATCATCGGGGAGGGGACCCATGAGGAGCGCCCTCGGCGGTGGTGACAGGGGGTCACATCCTCAGTGGTCCTGCTGGTAACGGGGTAGCCTGGGGCGGGGCACCTTCCTTAGTGGGGGCAGCTGGCTGAGGTCTTCCCGGAATGAGGGTGCATTGCAGAACAGCTGGGTGGGGTGGCGCATGAGAAGGACGCCCCTCATCATCGCTGAGCCCCCCACGTCCAAGGGGCCACTGCGGACCGCCAGCTCCACCCGGGCCAGTGCTCCACGGGTGATGGAACCCCAGGAATCTTCTTTGGCCCGCAGCCACAGCAGACCACAGGCGACGGTGGAAATCAGCGCCCCACTACACTCCGTGAAGCCCCCCGCAATCCGAAGGGCTGCGATGCTTACAGCTGTGAGTGTCTCTCCATTGTGCCCACTTCCCACAGGACCGCCAGGACACACCCGTGGTGAAGGTACCGCCACGATCACCCACAGCGAAGGTACTCCGCAATCACCCCCAATTCGCCACGTGCAAGACTCCCCGAGCCTTCTCTCTCTCTCTCTCTCTTTTTTTAATATATGCATTCAGCATCGGTTTCTCGGTCCATCATCACTGAAAAATTCCCGCCCATGTTCTAAATTCACTTGCTCCTCACTGGTGGAGCCAAATCCCACCTCTGGAGGTTTTCTCTCCCCCTTCCGTGAGTGACCGAGCCCAGCTTTTGGAAAAAGTCCACCGTCAGGGCCAAGGAACATCACCATGGATCCATAGCAGCAACTTGAAATGAGCTCCACCCGACCACCCTCTACCTGACAACCTACAGAATTCCTGGGGACCTCGGGGTTACGCGTGAAATGACTGGCACCACCTTCCAAATAGTTGCTCAGACTGGAAACCTAGGAGTCCTCTTCAGCCTTCCCTGCTCCTCTGTCTCCATGTATAATCCATCATCAAGGCTGTTCCATGGTTACCCCCTAAATGTTTTCATTCCATCCCTTTGATGCTATGTCTCCACCTTCATCTCCTTAATCCAAAGTACTATCACCACTGACCTACGCTGCCATAATCCCCTGGCTAGGTTCCCTGATTGTGCTTCTGCTTCTAATCTCTTTTCTGCACTGCAGAAGAGAATGAAATTTTTAAGACACAAATACTATATTATGTTCCCTAACCCCTCTTCCCGTAACACCCCACTCATCTCCCGTCTTCAACTGCTCCATCCTACCACAGAACTTCTGTAAGTGATGTTTCTCTGTGAAGGAATGCTCCCAGTCCTCCCCACGCACCCGCTAAAATCTCCTACCCACACATCAGGCTTTCACGCACTTGTCAATTCCTCTTGAATTAAACCCCACATTATGCTAGGCTCCCTGTCATGGGCGCTCACAGTCTCCTTCCTTCTTAGCACTTATCCCAGTTGTAGTTTTATACTTATTCATGTTTTTTAAAAATTAATATGTCTTCTCCACTATATTAGAAGCATAATGATGACAGAGGCTATTTTATGTTTGCTCACTATGGAATGAACAGCTCTCTAGTATAGTGCTTACCACACATTAGGTTTTAATAAAGGCCTGTGACATTAATCAATTAATTAACAAGAAAGAAAACAAATCACTCAAAATCCCAGTGCCCCAAAATAATCAGTTATATTTGATGTATTTCCCTCTAATAATTTTAATGCTTGATATGTTGATATTTTTATATCTGGATAGATATTATATACATAAGTATAATTCTTACATCAAATTCCAAGAATTTTCTAATATCTTTATTCTTCAAAAACTCCATTTTTAATGGCTGCATATTATTCCAACTTCTGAGTCTAGTCTAATACTTTTGAGGATTCTGCTATTATTAGGATTTCATGAAGCATTATTCTTATAAATAATGTCATAGCAGCCATTTTGCACATTTTATGCATCTAAACATATAGCCACTTACACAGGACAAATCCCTAAAATAAGGTAAATTCTAAAGTTATGATGCATACATTTTGTTAAGACTTGGGAATACCTGAATGTTAAGAACATAAGAGAAATGAATGGTATCATAGTATTTACATATTTCTATGTTGAAATAAATTACTCAGATTTAGATGGCAAGGCATGGATAGACTAATCTGTTCGTTGCAAGCATGTACTCAACCTTTAAAACTATACCTGTACACAGCTTACTCTAGGGAAAGACTGACAAAATATTTTGCAGGATGGACTTATTTTTCAGCACTTTGCCCTAGTATCCTGAAAAGAACCCACTGGAGAAAATACTTTCACAGTTGGGGAATATTTTTTCTGCTTACAAATCTAGTAAGACAATTGATAGTTCAATGGAGTCTTTCACAATATTTTCCAGTAATAGTTACACTTTACAAAAGGAATATAAATACATCCTAAAGACTCTACTAATTGCATATGCTTAAAAGTTGTTCCAAATATTTCCTTAGATACATTAATCGAGGTCCAGAGTCCTGACATGGGGTAAGAAATCAATTAAAACACCAGGCGCTAAGGCTTCAGGAAGGTTAAATTATCTGGAATGCTGTATACGCTCTCTCTGCTTTCTCCAATTATAGGATTTCCTTTTGGGACGTTTCCACACAAGAGTCTCAATTAGAAGAGTCTATTAACAAAAACAAAGCCTTCTAGACAGGCATTTTTTGCAAGACTATTACATTCAAAACAACTGCAGCAATACTTTCAATAAATATGTTTACAATTTCCTGATGCTTGATATGAATGTCAGAAGCATCCACATTTCATTATGAGAAGATTCAATTCTCAGGCTACTGTGTAAGCACACATCAAGCGAGGGAAAGAAATCTATGCACAGCATGACCTATTTCTGACATACGGAATTTCTTCTTGAAAAGAATTAAAATCTGTCACTAAAAACCTAGACAGAGAAGCACTAATACAATAGATGTAAAAGCATATTTCAACATAGTAAGAATGAGTTGTATTTTTCATGAGGTTCTACAACAATAATGTTTAGGTGTATTTTGCTGTTATATACATGAATGTAAATCCTCTCAGTTCTCAGAATATATTTAAATTCATAGTCATATCCTCAGTTGCCTACTCTAGTAAATAATTCTTTTTGTAAATAAAACAGCAGCCTTTATTAATGTAGATTAAATTTTGGTACTATGACTATTCATATTTTTGTCATACTAATATGTTTTTCATTTAGCATGCTCAGAGATACTCTTGCTTCTACAGCAGAATTTTTACTTTTTTTATCTAACTCTTCTGCTTTTGTTATAAAATGCACTAAGATTTAAAAAATTTTTTTCTAACATTCACAACTCTATGACATATGCATATATACCTATTTTACAGATGAGGATATCCAAGTTCATAAATAATAAATAAGCTGCCTGGAGTTCAAAACTAGAAAAGAATAAAAGCCGAATTGGAACCAAGTTCTTTTGGGCTCTGTACCTCCGCTCTTTCCACCTCGTCAGGTAACAAATCACACGACTGTGATACCTATAGTTGTGAGCATCACTGATGATATAATTCTGGACCTATTTTTGGCATTTAGCAAATGACACCTACATGTCATCATCGCCATTTTTATAATATCTACATATGAGCATGCCTTACCAGAAAAATATGCTATCAAGAAGGCTTCTTCAATCAGAGCATTTTTTCCTTGCCTATGCCTCCCCTCTGTCACCTCATGAATGAAGTACAGTTCCACATTTTCTCCCCTAGACACACACAGTTAAGGACAGTAGCAGCAGAGCAGAAAGCACACAGGCTCTTGCGTCACCTGGGTCTGCATCTGACTCCCAACATCACCACTTGCAGCTACGTAACCATGGACAGTTACTTAACTTCTCTGAGATGAAGATCTTTCCATCTGTTAAGGGAATAGTGATGCCTGTCTAATAGTGTTTGCACATTAGAAGAATACATGCACATAGTAGGCACTCTGTCAATAAATTCTCACAATGCCCTATGCTTTGGTTAAATCAGACCACACACCACCCCCCTACCCTACCATCTGTGCTTTGCCACAGCATCGGCCTGTAATTCTTTCCCACTGTCCTCCAATTCTTAATTCAACCTTTGCTCAAAAGTCACTTCCATTAAGCTTTCCCAAGTCCTACTAACCAGAAAGCAGCTCTCCTTTTAACTTGCTTATTAGACCCACTGTATCTTCTGTCATGAATCTGAGCAAACTCTGGGAGATAGTGGAGGACCAGAGTCTGGCTACAACCCATGAACGCGCAAAGAATTGGACTAACAGGAACTGAACAACAACGACATCATATATCATAATGTTAATATTTGTCTATGTCTTTAAACTGTAAGAACTTGTATTGTATGTGTAACCATTTAATCTTCTCTGTTTTCTCCAAAGCACCTAGCTAGGATCTGACACTCAACAAATGGATGAATAAATCAAATATATAAAGTTTTTATGGATTCTATATTCTGTCTTTAATCATCTCAAAATCTCTTAATTTCAAATGTGCAGGAACTCTTGAGTTAAGAGTTTTAGACATACGACTCATTTTTAAAGTGATTAAGTCAAACTTTCTAGTCCTCGACCCTTCTCTAGAGGACATCCCTTTGAGGATGGGTATGAATGAACTGGAATTTCCAGAAGAGCCTTAAGAGCACTGAGGTGCATTGTAGCAATGCAGCCTGAAACAAAGGGATGAGAAGATTACAACAGTGCCGTCTAAAGAGGGGAAGCGATTCTGATGAGAATGAACATCTTTTGGTCAAGAAAACTTCTTAACGTATTTGTGAGAAATCAAACAATTTTATTCATTATTGACTCTTGTCCTAGGGTTTGCCACAGAATAGAACTAATAAGTGTGTGGTGCGTGTGGTGTGTGTGTGTGTGTGTGTGGTGTGTGTATGTGAAGTAAGGAACTGACTGACGTTTATGGAAGCTGAGAAGTCTCACAATCTGCTCTCTCAAGCCAGGGTCACAGGAGCGCCCATGGGGTAGTTTCAGTCGAAGCCTGAAGGCCTGGGAACCAGGCACCTCGGTGGTGTGAGTCCCAGTCTGAGGGCAGAAGATCAGTGTCCCAACTCAAGTGGTTAGGGAGAGAAGGTGAGGGCAAGGGAGGCAGGGAAAGAGAGAGGGAAATCGAGGCTGAGCACATTCTCCCTCCCTCTTTCTTGTTCTAATCAGGCCCTCAAGGCACTGGATGATGTCCACCTGGGGAGGAAAATCTGCTTTATCCTGTCTACTGATTTAAACACTAATCTCCAGACACACACTCACAGACAATCCTTAAAATAATGTTTGGCCAAATATCTGGCTACCCTATGATCCAGTCAAGTTAACAAATAAAATTAACCATCATAACCCTCAAGTCTAAAAAGATGTCATTTCGGCAAAAACAAGAAATTCAGCAACCCAAAACAGAGTGGCTGGTAGCTTGTCCATCTGTTGCTGATCACAGCCACCAGTCTGCGAGTGAATGACGGCAGGAAAGCCCTGGGTGAGCGACATGACAGGCACCAAAGCTCAGCAGGCGCTCTGCCTGCCAAGCCCTGCCGTGTGGGCTGGAGGAAGGGTGCCTTTTCCACATCTGTTGAGGACCTAAAACCCGAAGGGTTACAACAGGAGACCTGGGAAACTGTTCCAAACTGTCTGCTATGGTCAACAGCAGCCTGTCGATAAACCCTCTGAGTCCATATCTACTAGGGAAAAGAAGAGGCAGACTTTTATCAGAATGCCAGGGGGTGTATCGACAGGCTGCTGTTGACCGTAGGAAACCATCTGGAACAACTTCCCAGGTCCCCTATGTGTAAACTAGACAGCCAACAGGAATTTGCTGTGTGGCTCGGGACACTCAAACAGCGGCTCTGTGTCAACCCAGAGGGATGGGGCGGGGAGGGAGAGGGGAGGGGACATGTACACCTACGGCTGAGTCACGTTGAGGTTTGACAGAAAACAGCGATTATCCCTCAATAAAAAGTAAATAAATGCCTGCTTGTGAACTGGGGCTATAAATGCTGCTGCTGCTGCTGCTGCGTCGCTTCAGTCGTGTCCGACTCTGTGCGACCCCATAGATGGCAGCCCACCAGGCTCCCTCGTCCCTGGGATTCTCCAGGCAAGAACACTGAAGTGGGTGCCATTTCCTTCTCCAATGCAGGAAAGTGAAAAGGGAAAGGGAAGTCGCTCAGTCGTGTCTGACCCTCAGCGACCCCATGGACTGCAGCCCACCAGGCTCCTCCATCCACGGGATTTCCCAGGCAAGAAATGCTACAAGGTTCCAAATAGTCAGTGTGGCAAGACTTCACCTGTGCTTTCACTATAGAAAAAATTATTTGAGGGCAAGAAAAACACCCCAAAGTCTCCCTTCCCTCAAAGGCTGGAACAGTGTGGACACCTGTGCAGTGGGAACATGGGACAGACAAGCCCCTTTCCCTGGAGAGCCCGCTCTTCAGCCTATCCCCATGGGACTTCTACCCACTAAGGCCCAGCTGGGCTTCCAGCGGCCGCTCAGATGGCAAAGAACCCGCCTGCAGTGCAGGAGACTCGGCTTCAGCTCCTGGGTTGGGAAGATGGCCTGGCGGAGGGCATGACAACCCACTCTGGTATTCTTGCCGGGAGAATTCCATGGACAGAGGGGCTATAGTCCGTGGGGTCGCAAAGAGACACTGAGAGACTTTTTTTTTTTTTTTTTTGAGCGACTTCTTTTTAAGGACTGGATAAATAAATGCCCCTCTAGGAAGGCCTTCAGAATCTTCCTCTTTCTTTTCCCTCCTTCTCCTTCTCCTCCACTAGGACATGCTGAGAATTCAGCTTGACTTCCTCAGCAATACCAACTCATGCTGCACTTCTCGTTAGCAGTATTTGAGTGTCTTGTTCACTGTGGTGGGATCTTTGCGTGTTTATCTCTCACATAAACCACAGATGACCTGCAGGCGGGACCGAGCCTCCTTCATTGCTATACACGCCCAGCGCTAGGCACCATATATGCAAGGCACATATCGGCCCTCCCGTGGCGGCTCCACCCGCCCAGAAGACTTTTCCCTGTTCCTGACCCGCCCACCAGCCCTTGAACCAAGAGTTTCCCGCTGCTTCTGAAGAGGGGCCGTTCACCACCCGCGCCGCCCTGGCCCATCTGCGAGCAGCTCCCGCAAGGACAAGCATGGCCTTTGGTCCCGCTCTGACTCCCTCCTCCACCCGAGGACAAGGAGTGCCACGTGCAGGGTTTGTGAAAGGGGAATAAGTGCACCCAGCCCTGCCCTTGTCCTATTCCTTATTCCGGCTTTCACGAGCTTGTATTCTGGTCTCCAATCTTGTTTTCAGTCTTCAAGCATCAGTTCAATTCAGAGGCGTATTAGCAGGCTTACCCGATTACGTATGTAAACCATATTCTAAATTGTGTCGGCAATAAGCTGACATTTGGATTCCATCTGTCTGACTCCTTTGTCTTTCTCTCAACTGTTTCCAAACTCAAGCAGGAGTGGGTGTTATGTACTGTCTACCTAATATCTTTATACTCACAAGTCCTACTCCAGATTATAATATTTCACTTCCTTGGAAACTCTTTTCTGACCACTGAAACTTGGTTGGGTCCTCCTGTGATATATATATTTCTTCATGGAATTTATTTAATGGCATATTTGTCTGTAGGACTGCTTTCTTAAACATTTTATTACAGAACATTTCAAGTATACACAGAAGTAGAGATCCCCACACATCCATCAACCAGCTTCATCGTCTACTAAATTTCATTTCACCTACACCCCCATCCTCCCCTAAAAACCCAGACAACTGTGAAGAAATTATACCAGACATCACATCATTTCATCTGTAAATATTTTAGCATATACTTCTAAGAGATAAATGCTAATCTCTGCTAGTTTTTCTTACTTAACCCATTTCTGGGATCATTTATTTTGATGACTGTTTGTACACACACTCAGTTCCTCCCATAGAATTACAAATGTCAGATATATTGTCTGTTTTATCCCGACTATAAACCCAGGTAGCACCAGTGGTAAAGAATCCACCTGCCAAGCAAGAGACGTGGGTTTGATCCCTGGGTGGGGAGATCTCCTGGAGAAGGAAATGACAACCACTTTCATATTCTTGCCTAGAGAATCCCATGGACAGAGGAACCTGGCAGACTAAGGTCCATGGGGTTGCAAAGAGTTGAACACAATTGAACAACTGAGCACATATATAAACCTGATACTTCATAGGTGCTTGATAATGAAATGTAAAGGAAGAAATTTCAAAAGAGAATACAGAAAACCATTTGTAACTAGGGGGCCAGTCAGCATCTATTCTCCTTTTATTGGTAACCATACTCAAAATTTCCCTCAACTCTCAGTTCCTGTAATTCAGACAGTATTGGCCACACCCCCAGCTCCACGGGTCTGGCCCATGGCTTGGATCTGATGAAGCAAAGCAATGCAGCCTCCTGGCCAACAAAACTGGTTCACTGATGAGCACACGTCCCAGTCAAAAAGAAAGTAATGATGGAAACTTGCTGGGAAGCCAGGAGAGGAACGTATTTTCTCCAGCTGGACCTAAACCTGGAGAATGAGAGGCTCATGTCACTGCAAGGACAGAATGTGTGGTGGCTCAGAGGTTAAAGCGTCTGCCTGCAGTGCGGGAGACCTGGGTTCGATCCCTGGGTTGGAAAGATCCTCTGGAGAAGGAAATGGCACCCCACTCCAGTACTCTTGCCTGGAAAATTCCATGGACTGAGGAGCCTGGTGGGCTTCAGTCCATGGGGTCACAAAGAGTTGGACACGACTGAGTGACTTCACCTTCACAGAGGAAACAGAACAAGAGATGGAGGCAAAAATCAGGTCCTGGAGAAACCACTTGAGTACCTGAGACAAACCTCATGGGAGCTGAACCTACTTGTGAATTTTAGAGTTTTTTTTTTTTAACTCAGTAAACACCCTGTGGGCTTAAATAAGCTTCAGTTACATTTTTTCTGTAGCCTGACTGAAAGTTTTTATCTGATGACAATGGAAGAGGGAAAAGATAATGAGCAAAGAAAAATTCCAAAACCACTTGAGTGATAAGTATATTCTTTTTCAGTCTAGTACTGGCTCTGCTGCTGCTAACTCACTTCAGTCGTGTCCGACTCTGTGAGACCCCATAGAAGGCAGCCCACCAGGCTCCCTCGTCCCTGGGATTCTCCAGGCAAGAACACTGCAGTGGGTTGCCATTGCCTTCTCCAATGCATGAAAGTGCAAAGTGAAAGTGAAGTCACTCAGTCGTGTCCGACTCTTAGTGACCCCATGGACTGCAGCCTTGCAGGCTCCTCCATCCGTGGGATTTTCCAGGCAAGAGTACTGGCTCTAGTACATATATATCCTGAGTCCTCATGGCAAATCAAGCCTCTAGGGCTCAGATCCCTCATTTATAAGAAAAAGGGAACTAAGTGGTCTCTAAATTCCCTTTGACAAATTCTGTGAGTTCAGTGGGGAAAGCCTGGGAAAGTACATGAGGGATGTGGACTTCCTTGCTGGAAAGAGCATCTGCTTACTTGCATATCTTTTTTTTAGTTTAATTAATTTTTAAAGCATTCTATATCTTCTAGGGGAAAAGAAAACAAAACTCCCAAAATGAGAAAGATTTCTGCTCAGCAGTTCCTTGTTAGGCAGCACATACTTTCTAGGAAAAATAAATATTTTCTCACTCACTATGGCCTAAGATTGTATGATCAGCATGATGAAAACACATTCAGATATTAGATATGATCAAGGGAGCCAGAGACATGATTTGAAAATTTTCCCCAGCAGAGACTCTGCCTTCTGCGAAGAACAAGCTCACCTTAACTGCCATGGAAATTGCTTTTTTCCTCTTAAATATGTGTCTTTATTTCAGTGCCTCTTTTTGGACTAGTATGAAAATGTTCACCTGGTAGAGACACAAATTTCAGAATGCTTAAAGGAAATAAAACATTCAGCTATATTTAGGATTCTCTTGGCTTTAAAGTCTGACATGGTTCTTAAATTCTTTCAGGTGAAAATACATGTATAGAATTGCATCCAGGAATTTACTTTCTTAAAGAGGGTCAGAATAAAGTGTGGTGGGAAAAATGCCCTTAAGAAGCACAGAGACAGGTCCTTGGCTAGAGGCCCTCTTGCTACCTGATTTCCCACTGTTTCAGAAGGAAAGATACCGAGACAATGAAAGAACCCATTTCCCCTTTATATTCTCCTCCCCATGAAGACACTGGAAAGACACCTCCCTTGATTTCACTGTATTTACCCACATTTTTAAATGTAAATATCCATACAGTCCTTCTAGGGGGCAGTTTGACAATATAGGCATCAAAGCCCTAAAAGTAGGTAAACACTTTGCAGCATCTAAAATGGCTCCAGTGGTCTATGTTGCCTGTATCCAACCCTTTGTGCAGTTCCCTGCCACCAGGAAGTGTGGGTATGAGCATGCATTAGCACCCTATGACTGCTGTGATAAATTATGAGACGTTGAAACAATACAAAGTTATTATCTTAGAGTTCTGGAGGCCAGAAGGTCAAAATGGATCCCAGTGGGCTAATATCATGGTGTTGACAGGGGTCCATTTCTTTGGAGGCTTTAAGGAAAAATCCGTTTCCTTGCCCTTTTCACTATCTAGAGGCTGCCTGTGTGTCTTGGCTTGTGGCTTCTTTCCAGATAGCCATCACATCCCTCCAACATCTGCTTCGGTAGTCACATCTTCTCTGACTATAATTCTGACCTCTTGTTTTACTTCCCTGGTGGCTAAGACAGTAAAGAATCTGCCTGCAATGCAGGAGACCTGGGTTCGATCCCTAGGTTGGGAAGATCCCCTGGAGAAGCAAATGGCTACCCATTCCAGTATTCTTGCCTGGAGAATTCCATGGACAGAGGAGCCTGGCGGGCTATAGTCCTTGGAGTCGCAGGCAGTCGGACACAACTGAGCAACTAACACATTTCACTTTCACTTGTTTTACTTATAAGGACTCTTGCAATTACACTGGACCCACCTGGATAACCCAAGATAATTTACCTAATTTAAAAATATTTGTCAATTCCTGTTGGTATTCAAAGATAACATATTCACAGGTTCAACTGTTTCAGGACAACTTTGAGGGGCATTTTTCTGCTTACCACAATAAGCAATATAAAATGGCAGAACTAAGCAGTGTGTTATCCCTCTATGAGGTCATGAAAGGCATGCAACTTCTGTCTTGCTTTCTTGAATGTTTTGTTCTGTGGAAGTCAGCTGCCACATATGAGGACACTCTGCAGCCCTGAGGAGAGGCTCACACGGAGCAGAACAAAGCCTTCCCATCCACAGCTCAGCACCAATTTACCAGCCATGTACATGAGATACTCCATCTTTGGCCAAGCTTTTGGATGACTGCAGCCCAGCCAACATCTGACTGCAACCTCAGAAAAGACCTTGCCTAACCACATCCTGAATCCTTGATCTAATAATAAAAGATTTTTTCATTTGATATCTCTGAGTTTTGGGGTGATTTATTCTGCAGTACCTGCTGGTATCTTGATTTTGGACTTCCCAGAAATAAGAGAAATAAATGTTGATTGTTTAAGACTGCCAGTTCATGATATTTCATTATAGCAACCAATGGCCACTCTAATGTAGTCACCTAATGCAGCACCTTCTTTAAAGGTGCTATCACAGTCACATTCTAGGTACTAGGGGTTAGGATTTCAACATATGAACTTGGAGGAAGACCAATTCAGCCCATATCATTAAATACCTACCCCAATTTAAAAAAATAATGAGCTAAAAAATAATAAAATGAGGCTATGATTGCTATGGTCCATGATATTGAAGAATGTCATTTTATGATATTACATGTTCATACTGGTTACAAGACTTTTTAACATAAATGAAAATACAGCTTTCTTAAGAGTGGCTATCTACTCTTCACAAAAATTAACTCAAAATTCATCACAGACATTTTGTGAAATTCAAAACTATAAAACTCCTAGAAAGTAACATGAGAAAGCCTAGATGGCCTTGGGAATAGCAATAAATTTTTAGATAAAATACCAAAGGAATAATTAATTAAAGAAGTAATTGATATGATGGGCTTTGTTAAAATTAAAAACTTATGCTCTGCAAAAGACAATGCCAAGAAAATGAGAGTCAAGCCACAGGCTGGGAGGAAATATTGGCAAAGCACACACCTGGCAAAGGACTGCTATCCAAAATAGGTAAGAACTCTTAAAACTCAACAGTAAGAAACAATTCAATGAAAAACTGAGCCAAAGACCTAAGCAAATACCTCATCAAAGAAAATAAAACAGAAATCAGCCTATGAAAAGATGGTCCATATTATACATCATCAAAGAAATGCAAATTAAAACAAGATCCCACTACATACCTACTAGAATGGTGCTTTAAACAAAAAGCAAACAAAAAATACACACAACAACAAAAGGTTGAGGTTATGTCAAAAGCACACAAAAAGCCACCTGAAAGAGTTCCCAGTTGCCAAAGGTAGAATGTTTTAAGCAATAAAATAAAGCAGTATTGGATTATAATCCATTGTATACAATAAATATACATGAATTCATACTAATATAATAGATATATAGAAGAGACAAACCTTCCTTACAAAATTCCGAGGAGTATATGCAGATACACAGCCCCTTCAAGAAGTGAAATTTAATTTCCACCTTGCCTCGTTGAGTGTTGCCTGGACTTCGAGACTGCTTTCTTTATGGTGGCTGAGTGTGGCAGACATCACCTTGACCAGGTGCTGAAGTTTAACACCACCAGCAGCACATGAATACCATGTTCCCCCGATATGATATGACACAAAGGGCACCTTGCCTCTAAGACATTCTTTCCAGAAATCCATAACCATTGTATGACCATGAAAAAAAAGAAAACCAGATAAATCCAGACTTGAGATATTCCATAGGCTATCTGTCCAGTATTACTCAAGACTGTCAAGGTCTTGAGGGGAAAAATGCAAAGACTGAGAAATAGTCCAAGACCAGGAGAGACTAGGGAAAGGATTATGAGAGACAATGTGGTTCTCTGTAATGTACCCTGGAACAGAAAGATGACATCAATGGAAAAACTGGTAAATCCACATAAAGTCTAGAGTTTGGTTTTAAAGGGAAAAAGTAAGAAAAGACTGTCAAGAATAGAAAATATTTCTGATATCTAACTCAGGGGGGAAAAATTCTCACTCCCTAGAAGCAGGTAATTCATATTCTCAATACAAGAATGGCAAATGTGGCAATAACGTCATCAAATCCACAAAGGAAGTCTCTATTACTATTACAATTCAAAGCAACTTGTTGGAGTCCATGTTTGTGCAAAATGTCCTTTAAATGCAGTGATTTTATGGATGTATTTGGGAACCTTATTTATAAGGTCTACAGCTTAATAATAATTTTTTATTTGGATTACCTGCATTCCTTTTAACACATAATTCCACCATGGAATGCACTTCATTCAATGTGAAATGGAAAAGAGAAACAAAAAAGGCCAGTTGTTCCATAGAATGTGTTCATGAGGAGGCCAGGGCTTAGTAGATGATGCGTTTTGGTCATAACACTGAACTCAGAGAAAAAGGTTGATTCCATCAATTCAGGACACATTGGCCTTTGGAGTTAAATGACTGCCTCACAGGGGGATTTTCATCTTTAAACTGACCCTTGTCAATAGGGATGCAAAATCACACCCACCACCTTTTATTTAGGGGGTGCTTTAATTTTAAAGCCAATAGCTCAGTCCATTAACATGTGATCCTACAATAATTGGGATACGAAGGAAAAGGGTATTAGAAGAATACACAGCATTCTAGTGGGGAAGATAAATATGCCAGTAGGCTGAACACACGATATTCTAGTAAGTAATTCTAAATGGGAAAAATGAGGATTCTACTAATTTTGTTATCTTATTAGAGCCCTTTTGTAATTCCTTGAGATAAGTAAGGAAAACATCGCTATCTCCATCTGACAGAGGAGGAAACAGCCCCTCTCTTGAGTGAAGGGCTTTGCCTGAGGTCACACAGCTATTGTTGGCATGGCTATCACTGACCCCTCAGTGGGAGCTCTGGGTACTCTGTGGCACTGACCCAAAGGACAACCCAGTATTCTGGCATAGAAATGTGCTGCTTCCATAACTGCTACACAGTTGGTTCAAAGAAGATGCTAGCCGTCAAAAGCTGGCTGTTAAGAGCTTTCTCGGATGTGAATTCAAATCACATTTTGGAGGGCACATTTCAGATGGTCTCTAAATAAGGCATCCTTGGGGTTTTGCATTTTTATTAAAAAGGGACTAAAAAAAAGTAACATAGAAAATGTGGCTCTCATTCTGAGTGTATTAGAATCCTCCTGATGATTCTTGTAAAGATATATTAGAAAAATAAATTCCTTTCCATTTTCCCGTACACATGCCACAACCAGAAAGCCAATTGAGTTATAAATTATATGAAGAGAATATTATTATTTACTTACAAAAACACTCAAGTTGAATTAATGGAAATCTGAAGCTATTTATATAATATGCCCAATGCTAATACACTTTTAATCCCTTTAAGGAAGATTGTCAAGAGGAACAAAACGTCTAAGAAAAAACTGAGCTAATGATTTAAGAAAAAGTCATATATAATCTTATATGAGCATATCAGAAGAGGAATTCTTATGAATTTAAACTAATAAGCAAAATAATATTCTTTCATTTCAGGGGTACTATAAAAAGCCACCAAACTTAGAAACTTTTCAAGGACACTTTCAGGGACAGAGCTACAAAAAAACAAATGCAAGTATATTGTCTTTTGCTCAGATAATCCTTTACGTTATTCAAGCTGCTGCCCTCCTTTTCTGGCCTTTTCCCTTTCTAATTCCTTAAATCTATCTTTCTCCTCCATCTAAAATCAGAGAACAAATTAGAGGGCATGTGGCCCCACCTTTTATGGAAATATCTGTACTCATATTTGCATGTGTTTGGACCATTACAGCTGCCCATAAAAGCAGCAGAGTGACCGTTCCTCCTTGTTATCCAGGCAAATTCTGTTCAAAGCCAAAGATTAGAACTGTGCAAATGGTAGAAAATAGCTTTTTTTTTCCTCTGAAAAATACAAGAGCAGTTTAAAGTGAATAGAAATTAGTGGATCAGTGAACTGGAAGGAAACGTTATTGCCTCTGAAATAGCCTTGCTCCCACTCAACTTTGCATAACAATATTCGGTTGCTATTATGCAGCACAACTTCCAACCCACTTCCCAGCTCAGAGCAGAAGTTCCCCCTCTCTACCGTTAGCTTGGTGGGAATGAAACGCATAATGTGACTAAACATAGTCAAACCTTTCAGAGAGGGCATTTTTTTTCCATCTAAGTAATTATTTCTGGTATTAACAGGTGTAAAATGTCTTCTAATAAGAAAGTGCTAAACAGCAAATGTGCTTTTGAAATATGCAGCACAAGCTGCATATAAATAAGACATTCTAGGAGCCTGTCTGCTTCAGTTTTATAAAGCAGATGTCTGCTGTCCTAAGCAAATAGTGCAAGTTGTTTTCAAAATATGGAGGCGAAAAGCAATAGAGGCACCATTTACACACTCATTAGTAACAGAGGAAATGCATCTGCTTTGGAAAATTGCTGCTCACTAAAAAGCAAGTTTCCCTAGCAACGGGTACATCACGAAACTCTGAGACCACTTCTAAGCTATGAGAGAAATTACAGGAAAATAATGATTTTTTATCAAATATATTTTATCTTTGCCATGGGAACACTTTCCCTAAATTTATTAGTACCTAGGGAACTTAAAACTTTCTTTGCATTAATTTAAGAAAAAAGATGTATATAGTATCACCTCTCCTTGGGGAAGGGCAAAAGAGAAGAAAATCCCTCTCCATCATCAGGAGACAGAGAGAGAGAGGCAGGGAGAAGTGAAAACAGGGAAATGGATGGGGATAAGCTCTACAGCCAACTCAGCGTGGAGCAAGTTGGTCTGGTGACCTCTGACTCCATTCTTTTCTCTGCAGCTTTGCTGATTTCCTTCATTAGCCAAAGAACTGTTGCAATCAAAGAGTTTCTAACTGGATGATAACAGAGTCAACAGGTGGAGGCTTTAATCCCATAGCTCTGTTTATAATTAGTTCATTACACTCCCTGCCCCAGCCTCACACACAGCTGCCAGTGGTGACATCAGCAGAGGAGGTGGGCATCTCTGTTGTCATTCCTGCATTTAAAAGCTTTCATTACTCAAAGAGGATTTAGCATTCTCTCACAATTCATAAAAATCCAATCAGGAAGAAAAAAAAAAAAAAAAAAACACCTGTAAGTCTTTTGCCATGAGTATTGAAATATGTCTAAAAATCAAGTGGGACATCTGAATTTGCCAACATTTCCGGATGGTTCTGACATGTATGTGTTTCGTGTGAAACCATTGGTCCTCACTTCGGCACCCTAAGGTATGATTAAAGGCATGCTTCAGATGCAGGGTTTTTGAAACCCGGAGATGAAGTGATTTGGGTGATAGCACTTAGGAGGAACAGAAGAACTGAGCCCCAAACCCAAGTCTGTCTAAATCCAAAGCCTGTGCTCTTTCTGCAGGAGGTGCCTTAGTCAGCAGTTCCTTTTCTCCCTTGGACTTCTCAGCAGGGGTCACAGAGTGTTGAGGCTTTCTTTTCCTTAGAGGAAGGGGGAGAGTGGGAAACAATCAGTTTTATGTAGAAGTGTGAATGAATGGCCTATTTTACAGCCAGAAGATTTCATGTAAAGATCTGGGGTTTCTCCTTAAAAATAAAAGCATCAGGAAGATATGGCAGCATCAGGATTCCCTCCCAGCAGCTGACAACCAGGACTGGCTGTGCTTTCCTCAGGGCTGACTGTCTCCAGCTCACCCCAGCTGGTCACATGCAGATAAGTCCCTGGCCCCACAGAGCTTCTGACTCTGCCATCTCCAGTTGAGTGGTATCAAGTCAAGTCACCTAATGCTAATTGAACAGTGTCTACAAGCAAGGCCAGTGCCTTAAAACTGGGGAACAAGTTCAGGGGGAACGGCTGGGAGCTGCAAGACACAACAGAGGAAATAGGTTTGAAGAGCCAGACAGAACCTGTGAATTCATTGGGACCTGATCACGTTCTAACCAACGCAGACAATGGGTCGGGGCATTTGGAAATTGGTTATTAAAAAAAAGAAAAAAAAAATTGTCTGTAGCTGAATAATGATTTCCCTTGAATTTTAACTAAGATGATTAAAAAAGAACAGAGGTCCAAGAATCCAAAAAGTAAAGTCTCCTATTCACTCAGATACTAACTCCTTTTTCAACGTGTAAGCAGTGCTAAGCCTTGCCTGGCTTCAGGTCCCGTGTCCATACAAGGAGACAACAGGACTCCTGTGTGAGCAGCAGCCGCGCAGGTACAGAGGGATGGAGCAAGACTGCGTGATGGGGGACAGGGTTCACGCATAAGGAACAGGGCAGCGGCTGGTCTATCCTAGACCACTACTTCCAGGAGGACCTGCGCTTGGGCTTGCCAGGTTGTTCCCACTTTGCCAGAGCAGCCAGAAATGTCTATACGTTTTAATTTGAAATGTCTGACTTTCAAAACTACGATGGACTGATTCAAAATTCTAAAACCACCACAGAAGCCAACCCTGGACAGTGATGCAAAGTATCTCTAGGCGACACTGGCTCTCCGGCCCTCCGTTGTCGGCCCCTGGACCAAACTCTATTCAACATCAGGGTTCTCTTCTTTTAAGCACTTGAGGAGATGTGGTCATCTTTGGGAAAAAGAGAGCAGTGTAGGTGGGTATGTTTCCAGGGAAAAGGCTCAGAAAGATCAGCATTCGCTGAGGGGCCCGCTGTGCCAGCCTCCTCGGAGTTTCGCATTTTCCGAACAGGAAGCAAGACACATGGGCAGACGCGCTGTGCCAGCATTACTGGCGGAGCTGCTGGAGAGGAGAAAAGAGAGCGGGAGGTGGGGTTCCTCTCCAGGGGAGGAGGAGAATTACACCCATTTCCAGGAAAGCCTAAGAGGAAACAGGTAGGAACATTTTAAACACATATGCTATGTGACAGGTGCTTCCTCTATCTCATTTAGTGCCTACATCTTCTAAGGCAAAGGCTGGCATCACCTATCTTTAGAGAGGCAACAATTCACTGTGCGTTTTCATGTACCAAGAGCAGTGTGTGTTGGGCTTACAGCGACAACAGTTGACTGTGCTCTGTGCGTTTCTCATGTGACAAGTACAGTACAAAGGGATTTAAATTACGTCTTATCTTCCCAGCACTGTGAGATTCTCTTATGTCCCTCTACAGATGAGAAAACTTAAGACGAGAGGGACCCAGCAACATGGCCCCAAATCCTCAGGTAATTAATTAGCAGTGGGATTCCAACTGCGGTCACTGTCTCCACAGCACTCACTCATCACATTGTTCTGCTTCTCTAAAACGTCAGGGGAAAGTGATTCAAGACCGCACTACCAGAAAGCAACAATAAAGTGGAGATTCCATCACCACTTGGAGCCCTCGGGGCCTCTGGCTGCTTATCCTACTTTCTCTCCCCGGTAGCACCATCCCCAGAGGGTGAAGCCCTTGACAACTGTCCTCCTGAAATTTTCTTGGATTCACAAACTCCTATCCTTGAGTTTTCATTTCTGGAACATGGCATACACAATCCCTGGCTCCCCCTGAAAGTGAAAGCAACACTGGGCTAAGACAGAGAACGTTTAATAACCCATGTTTTTCCTTCCCCAAATGAGGCAAAAATATTGGAGGGTGTGAATGACACAGTACTTAACAACCAAACAAATGTCAAGCATCCAAAAAAGAGTGCTAGCATTGAGTATATTTTTCTACCCAGTTTGCCACTTGCTTCCAGCGTGAGAAAAATATTAAGACATTATTTCTGAGTACAAACAAGAAGTAAAAATAAGCTAAGTATAGAAGTCTACTTCGAGCTAGGTATCAACAATGAGCTAGCTAGCACCAACAATGAGCACGTACTATGTGCCAGACACTATTCTAAGCACTCTACTTATATTATCTCATTTCACCCTCACCACAGCCCAACTGCTCAGATGCACACTATGAGATACAAAACAGGCTAAAGAGCCTGCTCCAAGTGGCACAGTTAGAAGGTGATGGATCCAGCTTTTAAGCTCAGGCCTGTGCTCCCAACTCTTTATCAGCCTCTCAAAATTGTCAGGTGACCAAAAGCGAGGTCTCATTTCGCTAGGTACATCATGATTTGTAGAATTTAAAGATTCTTCCTTTCCTTTGGTCCCGTCCCATTATCCTAAAGCACATAATTCACCTAGAGTGATTCAAACAGTATTCTTAGTACTTAAACCGTACCTGTAGAGGTCTTTTTACCGTGTGTTAATTCTCATATATTGGTAGGGACCTAATGAACACAGATACTGAAAATCACAAGGGGGTGCTTAGAACTAAACGTTTAATAAACTATTAACTAAATGGATATACTCACAAACCAAGACAGGTATTTATATGAGGCAGAATCACACAGTGTCTTAATAAATGTCTGGTGAATGAAGGAATGTATATTGTATCTTTTAAAATTAATTTATTTATTCGTTCAACAAATATATACGTGGTATTCAGGCACTGTTGTAGGCAACGGAGATACAGCACCAAGCAAAGCAGACAAATACCTACCCTCATGGAGTTTACATTCTAATAGAAACAGAAAATAAACATGTTAGATATTTAACATGCTAAATATACAAACAAACAAAAAAACTGAGAGAAAAAAACAAAGAAAGCATACTGGGACGGTTGAAAGGAGTTTTGCAGTTTTACGTAGGTTTGCAAGGGAAGGCACCCTGATATAAAGAATGAGTGCTTTTTAAATTTTTTAATTGAAATATAGTTGATTTATTACATTGTATTAGTTTCTGGTTTATAGCCTAGTGATTCATATATATATATATATATATATATATATATACACACACACACACACACATACATATACATATAGCTTTTCATGAGCTTCCCTGGTGGCTCAGATGGTAAAGAATCTGCCTTCAGTGCAGCAGACCCAGGTTCAATTCCTGGTCAGGAAGATTCCCTGGAGAAGGAAATGGTAACCCACTCCAGTGTTCTTGTCTAGATAATCCCATGGACAGAGGAGCCTGGTGAGCTACAGTCCATGGGGTCACAAAGAGTTGGACACGACTGAATGACTAACACTTTCTTTCACAGCTGCTCATATTCTCCATTATGGCTTAGTACAGGATACTGAATATAGTTCCCTGTGCTATATAGTAGCTGTTGTTGTTTTTCTATATAGTAGTTTGTATCTGCAAATCCTGAACTCTTAGTTTATCCCTCCTTACCCCCTTCGGTAACCATAAATCTGTTTTCTATGCCTGTGAGGCTGTCTCTGTTTCATAAACAAGTTCATTTGTATCATACTTTTAGATTCCATATAAAGTATTATCATATGGTACTTTTTTCTTTCTGACTTACTTCACTTGGTCTGGAAATCTCTAGGTCCACCCATGTTACTGCAAATGGCACTAATTCATTCTTTTTATGGCTGAGTAGTATTCCATTGAGAGTCCCTTGGACTGCAAGGAGATCCAACCAGTCCATCCTAAAGGAGATCAGTCCTGGGTGTTCTTTGGAAAGAATGATGCTAAAGCTGAAGCTCCAGTACTTTGGCCACCTCATGCGAAGAGTTACTCATTGGAAAAGACCCTGATGCTGGGAGGGATTGGGGGCAGGAGGAGAAAGGGACGACAGAGGATGAGATGGCTGGATGGCATCACCGACTCAATGGATGTTGAGTCTGAGTGAACTCCGGGAGTTGGTGATGGACAGGGAGGCCTGGCGTGCTGTGATTCATGGGGTCGCAAAGTCAGACACGACTGAGCGACTGAACTGAACTGAACTGAGTATTCCATTGGGTGTATACATATACATATACCACACCTAGGTCCATTCATCTGGTGATGGACATTTAGGTATCTTCCGTACCATGTCTACTATAAGTAACGTTGCTATGAACATCAGGGTGCATGTCTATTTTTGAATTAGAGTTTTTTCCCAGATATATGCCCAGAAGTAGGGTTGTTGGATCATATAGCAACTCTATTTTTAGTTTTCTAAGAAATGTCCATACTATTCTCCACAGTGGCTACACCAATTTACATTCCTGCCAGTGGTGTAGGAGGGTTCCTTTTCCTGCACATACTCTCCAGCATGTTGTTTGTAGACTTTTTAATGACGGCCACTGACTGGTGTGAGGTGGTACGTCACTGTAGTTCTGCATTTCTCTAGTAATTAGTGATGATGGGCATCTTTTCATGTGTCTATTGGCCATCCATATGTCATCATTGGAGAAATGTCTATCAGCTCTTCTGCCCATTTTTTCATTGGGTTTTTTTGTTGATGGTACTGTTGTTATTGAGTTATATGCACTTTATTTTTTGGAAATTAATCCCTTTTCTGTCATATAATTTGTAAATGTTTTCTCCCAGTATGTAGGTTGTCTTTTTGTTTTACTTATGGTTTCCTTTGCTGTGCAATAGCTTGTAAGTTTGATTAGGATTTATTTTCGCTTTTATTTCTATTGCCTTGGGAGACTGTCAGTGCTTTTAAAATATTGACCTTGGTAAGTATTTTTTACTCACTACTAAACATTTAAATAATTAGTTCCCCTACATGTGTGGTAAAGTCAGGCTAATCATATATTCGATTAATAATGCTGGTTATTTGTTATGCTATGTATGAGAGATGTGATTTTTCTAGATTCTTCCAGAATAAATTGTGGAAAATTATAAAGCATGATAGAACATAGGATAACTTACAAACCACTAAAGACAGGTCCAGCTCATTATGTTTTGCCTATTTATATCTATGTCTGATGCATCAAAACTGGATGTATCTCTAAATCAACTCTAAATAAATAAGTAAAACGCCATCTGGAGCCTCCTTGAAAATAATCCACCCTTGCAGATTCTTGCTGTCCTTGTGTGACCCCTATGGAGCCTGAGTAGCGTTTGAGGCAAAGATTCTGTGACATGGTCTGTTACCCACACACAACCCTCCCTAGTGTCAGCAAAGCAAATCACGGTGGAAAGCACTCATGACCACCAAGCAGAATAAGCACTTTTGATTGTTTTCGTCTCTCTCTCTAAAATATGAAGATTCACTAATAAAAAAAAACTAGCACCAAATCAAAATAATTTCACAATATCAAGGCCTTGAAAATGGATATTATGGAACCTGGGTTATAATTGGGGCTGTGATTATCATTCAAGATACAACCATCTGCAGCTAATTTTATATGAATGGTGAGAAAAAACCTTATGTACCTTCTCAGGCTTCACCAGCCTTATCAGTATTTAGTATTGTGAAATTTCCCATTGGGTTGGCAAACATACTTAAAAAGCTTTATTTTTTTCCATTTTTATTATCATTTTATTTGTCCACAGAGAAATTTTTATCAAGCTTTCAGTCTATGAATTTATCTTCATTTGTTCATTGCTTCCTACAATATGTCTGCACTTCAAAAATACGTATTTGAAATTATTTTGTTTTTTAAACCAGGTGGTGAAGTGATAAAGAATCTGCCTACCAATAAAGGAGACACAGGAGATGTGAGTTTGAACCCTGGGACAGGAAGATCCCCTGGAGAAGGAAAATGGCAACCCACTCCAGTATTCTCGCCTGGAAAATCCTATGGGCAGAGGAGCCTGGCAGGCTACATAGAGTACACGGGGTCACAAAGAGTCAGACACAACTGAGCATGCACGCCTGCATGCAAGCATTAGTTAATAGTTTCTCCCTTTGTCATGCATTTCAGTTATCTTTCTGATTTTAAACTCACTTTCACATACAATATATGGTTGTGCTCTAATAACAGAAATGTCCAACTTGGATATTTAAAGATATATCCTAAACCTGATAATCAGAACTGTAAGCCTTCTAAATATATTAGAATATGTATATTTACCACTTAGAACATCTAAGTTCCTAATTTATAATTTTATAAATTCTAAACTTATAATTTTTATAATAATTCATAAGGCACATGGAGAACTACCCAAATTCATTAGCAATGAAACCATTCAAGTACTTAGCCCTCATCACTTCAGCTCTACTCAAGATATTTCACTCCAGTTTCTAATAGCTAAATGTCACAGTTCCATGCCAAACTACATCAAAGACTTTGCTGGCACCAGTGTGCCTACTTTAGAATGAGCAATACTTCAGAGTCATCAGAATTAACCATCCACTAAATTCAATTTAATAAGGCTACATCATCCTCTGTGTCTCACCTTCATGCACAATTTATTATAATTTTATATGAAAAGCTAAAAGCTCCGGACACACATATGCTATCTTGTTCCTGAAAAGACAGCCCTTTTCTTGAGCACTTTTAAGAGACTGATAGCAATTCCGACTGTAATTGGGTACCTTCTCAGAGCATCTGACAGACTGCACGTTGAAAAAGAGATTAAAAAGATGAAATGTCAGGGTATTCCAATTGTGAGAAGTCCCTGAATTCTCCTTCAGCCCTGACAGAATGAGAAGCTTCAAACGAGGACTCCCAGGGTTTTTCTGAAAGGAGATACAGTCCCTGGCTCTCCTCCAGAGCACCTACCTCAGAGCTGGGGAACACGTGAACTGCCTTATGTGATTTCAGAGTGAGCCTGGAAATGCATCTAGTCTGCCTGTATGTCTTTTCTTATTTTTTTATTACTTTCTTCTGTTTTGCAAGGAAGGAAGACAACAAATGCCGCAGTGCACACAGAAATTTAAGAATTCTTTACTTAAAGAAATAAAGTAGTAAGTATCTACTAGTCCCGTATTTCTGACCTGTCCCTCTCCTACTCCCTCGCCCCTTTGGTAACCACAAGTTTGCTTTCTGTGTCTCCCAGACTGTTTCCGGTTTTTATACTCACACATAAAATAGATAAGCAACAAGGATTTACTGTATAGCACCGGGAGTTATACCCAATACCTATCATGGAATATATTCTGCCAAAAAAATAAATGTGTTATATACCTGAAACTGTGGGAGCTGACTGTGGCTCAGATCATGAACTCCTGATTGCCAAATTCAGACTTAAATTGAAGAAAGTGGGCAACACCACTAGACCATTCAGGTATGACCTAAATCAAATCCCTTATGATTATACAGTGGAAGTGAGAAATAGATTTAAAGGTCTAGATCTGATAGATAGACTACCTGATGAACTATGGAATGAGGTTCATGACATTGTACAGGAGATAGGGATCAAGACCATCCCCATGGAAAAGAAATGCAAAAAGGCAAAATGGCTGTCTGGGGAGGCCTTACAAATAGCT
>SJXQ01008666.1:182757-216514 GCA_006408695.1 Aepyceros melampus
TATAGTCAAAGCTATGATTTTTATAAGAGACAGGTATGGATGTGAGAGTTGGACTGTGAAGAAGGCTGAGCGCCGAAGAATTGATGCTTTTGAACTGTGGTGTTGGAGAAGACTCTTGAGAGTCCCTTGGACTGCAAGGAGATCCAACCAGTCCATTCTGAAGGAGATCAACCCTGGGATTTCTTTGGAAGGAATGATGCTAAAACTGACACTCCAGTACTTTGGCCACCTTATGTGAAGAGTTGACTCATTGGAAAAGACCCTGATGCTGGGAGGGATTGGGGGCAGGAGGAGAAGGGGACGACCGAGGATGAGATGGCTGGATGGCATCATGGACTCAATGGACGTGAGTCTGAGTGAACTCCAGGAGTTGCTGATGGACAGGGAGGCCTGGCGTGCTGCAATTCATGGGGTCTCAAAGAGTCGGACACGACTGAGCGACTGAACTGAACACAATATTGTAAATCAACTCTACTTCCATAAAAAAGGATGGAAAGGAAAAGAAAGAAGAAAACCATAAGTAAGGACTGTCAAGAAAATCTACAGTAGAGACATTAAGAAGGATGTAACATCTTTTGTTGACCTCTAGGTAAAATGGTGCATCTCAGGTTATTTTAAATTTAGGGTAATGGCTACCTTGAGACGTGCTAGTTAGAGGTAAGTGGTGCAGATACAAAACTCCTACATTTAAAAAACAGAAACTCTAAGGATGGGGAGAATTGAATCTTTTCTATGCTGACCTAATTTATTAGGTTGGTCACTTGTTACCAACTAGATACACAGGTGTGCACTGATCTTTTTAAAAAGGGCTGTGTTTTCCACTGGAAAAGCAGACTAATCCCGAGAGAGTCATTTTTCCAACAGTACCAGTGTGCAAACAGGTATCTACAGGGGGCAAGTCAGCAGCCGCCACACAGGCCCGAGGTTTCCAGCAGTGCTGCTGTGGTACTCAGCCTAGTCTTACACACTGAACAATAACTCAAATCCATCACAAGATCACTTGTCAGTCCTCCTCGGTTAAAAGGGTCTTTATTTTTAGAGAAAATGGGAATTATAGGAAACTGGGAGGCCTTACATCACAGAACTATAAATAGTTGCTGTTAAATGCAGCCTCAATGTTTTTGTTTTTCAATTTCAAAATGAAGTTGATGTTTGAGAGGGGTTATTCTTCATCTGCTGAACAGTTTGTGATGTCATCTCATCTAGGTGATTAAGGACCTATTTAGTTTTTTCAATCAGACAAATCACTAGCTCTCAACAGGAATTTTAATCAGAAAGATTGCTGTGCTGAGATTGTCCCCAGCTGAACAGAATGCTACTGACCTTTCCTTCACAGGAAATTTAAATTTGTATCATTTGGCTGGTTAGGATTTCTGCCATTTCCCTGTGGATCAAGATTAGGGATGAACTTTCAGGTTCAGTCATACATTAAAAACACAAACACATAAGCTGTGAAAAGCCAGAAGCAGAATGATGTCTTTCCCCTAATGCAAAGGTCACTGCTGTTATTTCTCATTCATTTCAGCTGACCACAGGCTTCTACACTTACTGCCCCCATTTAGGGAACTCAAATTGGAAAATGATCATACTTACGGGCCTTCAGCATATTCACTGCATTAAAATTAGCTGCTATATTTAACTTGGCTCTCTCATTTGTGTGTTAAAGGAAAAATTTTTTCCCTTGTGATAAAGTAAACAAGACATTTTTTTTTTAGTGTGTAAATGAGGTTATATTTATTAGAAGGACTCTGTTTTGGCCTAGAAAGTTCCTGCTTTGTACCATCAAGGGAACAAGAAAAAAATATTAAGTAAATATTCCCTAGAGAAACCTGCTCCTCTCAGTATAAGCAATTTTTAGGGTACAAACTCATAAAACTGCCATGACATCAAATTATTAATTAAGTAGTTTAGGAAATCACACAGAAAACAGATCCTTGATCCCAAAAGGGTCAATAAAAAGTAACTTAGGAAAGCTAGTTACCATGATCTCCAATTTTAAATTTGCAATAGCTTTCATATTTCCAAAAGTGAATTCATAGGTATATAATTATGAAATACTGCAATCCTTAGGATCCTATAAAACACTAATTAATGATTTAGGATTAACAGAAAAAAGGTTAAAAAGTTTTACCCTAGAATTATACTAAAAATAAAGCAGATTTAATAACCAAAAAAAGGACCAAGGACCAAAGCTTTATTATACCTTATTTAAAATGTTGTTTGAAACCAAGATAGCTTACATTTATTTCTACCTCAAGCTTACATTTATTTCTACCTCAAACTGAGCCTCTAAATAAAATTTCAACTTAAATCTGTTTATCTACACTACCATAACTGATTCTAAGAGGGCACACATTTAATTATCACTACATATCAGAAAACATTAAGAATATACTTAAGAAGTCTAACCCATTATAACTAACCTACAGGTCTATATATAAGTAGCAATTTAGATATGCCTTTTTAAAGTTTATCTAAAAATTATGTAATTCCATTAATTTTGCAATTTTACTAAAAAATGCTTTGTGGTTTAATCATGGAAGGGCAGGGGTTTTGTGTTTTTTTCTTAAAGAAATTTAAATCAGTGAGCTAGAAACTGTTTCATCTTAATAAAAAGATTTGATTATGCATTGTTTTTATAAATTGACTTCACTATTAAAGCACACAAATTAGAAAGAGGAAAGTCATTTCAGCAATCAGCTAGGATCAAATGCACAACTTCTTGATATACTTCTTAGGAAACTGATTCAGATTTGACATTAGCCATATCACTTCTATTGTACAATAACATAAAGATATCTTGAGAATAATTTTTGCTTCATAACAGAAGAAAATGCCCCAAACTGTTTTTAAACCTAGTTTTCACGGTCTGTGACACATTATGACATTTTTTTAATTATAAAAAATAAATACAAGAAAATAAATAAAAGTCAATAAAAATGATTACATTCCAAAGGCAAATAGATGTCTGTTTATCATAAGTAAGCTGGGAAAAAAAAGAGTATTGTACCATACACTGTGCTAAGTGACTACATGTTAACCTGGTTCATATCTTCCACAATAAATTTTTAAAAACTGAGTCTCGAAACAGTACCTCAAGGTCATACAGCTGCAAGTGTCACAACCAGAGTTCAGCTCAGAATTCAAATCCAAGTTTTATCTTATTTCAACCCCCATGTTCTTTCCATTGCATATTCTGCTGTTTGGTTTCAAATTGACCTGGCTTCTTACAGTCAGGCAGCTTTCAATGCAATGACAGACCTTGGCAGCACTGTACAGCTAAACTGCATGCAGAACCAGATAATGCTTCCCTAAGTTCACCTTGCTCTTTCCCTGGAGGTTTCCTCCCACTGCCCTACTGTGGAATTCTGGGTAGGACACTCTGGTCCCTCTCTAAGCGATTACAAGAAATGCCAAGCTAAACAGTGCATGCAAAGAGATTTTAAAGTCACTCTAGCATAATTATCCTAATCAACAAAAACCAACTACAGCTCAATCAAACTTTTGAGAAGAAAAGCTTGTGTGGGAGTTAAATAAATTACAGCAGTAAGGTCAGGCTTTTATAAGACGTTCTAGATTCTATCACCTTGCTCTAATTCTTGCATATTTCAGCAGTCACTTTTTTTTTTTTTGGGACTGCTGAAATAACAAGTCATTTTAAAAAATCCCAAGATGGTTACAAAAGTACTGTTAACATACTGTGCATCCACATATAGCCCACAGCACTGAGGACATTGGAATAAACTTGGAACTCTGCAATTGAAAAGTTATTTTTAAATCTAAACCAGGCGATAATTTTTAAAAAGGGCGGGAGGGGGTAAGTGTAACTGAAGCAACTTAGATTTGTTTTCTGTTTCCATATTATTTTCCTTGCTCCTTTCCTTTCTGACACGAGTGGGCTTGAACAAATCTAGACCAATTATTCAGAAACCGTCACAGACGCTCACTTGAACATTCTGAGGCCTTTTATTCACATCATTTCCTCAAACGTTAAGTGAAATTATTTACTTGCAAAGAGTCTCTCTTTTCCGAAAAATAATTTCAAAGATTCCTGAATAGCGCTATTCAAGAACAGCACAAGAATAGCACATCAATAACAGCATATAACTTTATCAAGTTGTTGCACCAATGATAAAACTACAGTGACAACCCAAGTCTGTGATACCTTTGGTTATATGTACACAAAACAAAGAGAATGAACTATTTGACTAAAAGCAAACTCATATTCTGCACATGAACTGTTATCCTTAAGAGCTACCTAGTACCTGATTTGCTTCAGAGTCATAGCACTGTGTGTACACAGTAGACTCTCAGTACAGAACTTGCAGAAACCTAATCTAGGGAATGGCCAGAGTAAATAAATGTACTAACCCTGTAACAGTAACTGATTTCAAAACAAAACACGGATAGAATGAGTATGAAGCATGGCAAGTATGAGGCAGACATTGAGAAAGGACAACGAAATTTCCCAGGTACACTGAATGCAGACTGTGAATGAGGAGTTATTCATTAGCCAGCCCACATAAAGAGGCTTGTTAGTACAAATTTTTGTGGAGCAATCAACTGCACAGAAGGTTTTTATAAACTCTGATTGTGTATCTAAATTTATATGAATGGAATACTGCTTTGAAAAGCCTTTAGGTACAAAATGTTTTGAGAATTTCTGTAATTTCTAAAAGGTCCAATCACACACTCAGCAGAGCCCTCTTCCACAGCCAATTTTCCATTGCCTCAGCTGTTTTTATTAAAATTAGCAGCTACAGAGGAATAGTGAATGCAGACTTAAGCTAAACAGGCTATTTTGCCTTTCCATTTGCAACCAAGTAAAATTTGATTGTTAAATTTTTTTGCCAGTTTGCCCATTTTTCACATATATTACAAAGTCTCAAATGTAAGAATTAATATCATTTTGGGGGCTTCCCAGGTGGTACAGTGGTAAAGAATCCACCTGCTAGAGCCGCAGAAGACACAGGCTTGATCCCTGGGTCGAGAAGATCCACTGGAGAAGGAAACGGCAACCCGCTCCAGCATCCTTGCCTGGAAAATTCCACGGACATAGGAGACCGGCGGGCTACAGTCCATTGGGTAGCAAAGAGTCAGACATGACTGAGCACAAGATTATTTTGAAGCTTGTCACAGAATGAAGAATTCTACAGCTGTGCCTAAAAAGACAAATTTGCTCTTACTTCACAAAGTATGAAAAAGTAAGCTGCACTAGTCATAATAGATTTTTGGACAAAATATCAGTATAGAAGCATGGCTAACATGCTTCTATAGGAAAAATGAAGATAAGCTTAATTCTCAACAGTCCTTGTCAGGTTGCACAGGGGCTAGATGACAATAAGGACGTTGTTTGCAACTCAGGAAAACTCCAGCAGAAAAAATTGAAAATTTCCCCTCTGGGTTCTCAGCATATCATAGGCAAAGCAAAAACAACCCTAAAGAACAGAAATACACACTAGAAACAGGAAGGGGCATTGAAATGACAGCCACACAAGTCTAATGGAGACATACAAACATGCAGGTATGGTACATGCAAATATTTTCTTCCTCATAAGGAGAGTAAAGAAACAATGAAAATGGATCTCCTTTCTTACTAAGTAACATGTATGCCTTACAGAAGGTTAATTGGGCTGTCTGTAGCTAACTGCAGCAAAGTTGCTGCTGCTGCTAAGTCACTTCAGTCGTGTCCGACTGTGTGTGACCCCATAGACGGCAGCCCACCAGGCTCCCCCGTCCCTGGGATTCTCCAAGCAAGAACACTGGAGTGGGTTGCCATTTCCTTCTCCAATGCATGAAAGTAAAAAGAGAAAGTGAAGTCGCTCAGTCGTGTCTGACCCTCAGCGACCCCATGGACTGCAGCCTACCAGGCTCCTCCATCCATGGGATTCTCCAGGCAGGAGTACTGGAGTGGGGTGCCATTGCCTTCTCCAGCAGCAAAGTTAACTGCAGCAATTACAGTAATCCCACTTATCCAAGAATGTATTTCAAGACACCTCCCCGTGCCCCCCCTCCACCCCCGACTCCAGGAATGCCTGAAACCTTGGACAGTACCAGACCCTATTATGTACTCTGTTTTTTCCTATACATGATTGGCTACGAGAAAGTTTAATTTACAGACTAGACACAGAAAGAGATGAACAATAATAACTATACCACTAATAAAAAAAGAACAATTATAACAATATAGCCTAACAAAAGCTATGTGAATGAAGTCTCTCTCAAAATAGCTTACTGTGCAAATTCAATGCCTTTCCATTTTAACTAAGCACTTATCAGGCAATCACGACCATAACTTTTGCAGTTTGCAGTGTGACAGCTAAGCCAGCAATTTTCTTTTTCCTTATAATTTGACCAGTAGAAGATTTGCTCTTCCCGTAGATTTGTAGATCTCAAGTCACCTCAGTGTATGGTCTTTTTTTTCAAGTCAAGAACTTTAACCATTTCACTTGAAGGCAGCACTTTATAGCTTCTCTCTGGTGTGACTGAATCGCCAGCCATCACTAACTACTCTTGCATGTTGGGGCCATTACGAAGTGTAACAAATTACATGAAAATAAGGACACAAAGCCTCCTGCCCTTGCGCTGGGTAGCCAAGACGGCGGCTGTGTGGCAAGACCACGCGAGTTCGTTCCGCTACTCAGGACAGCTGTGCCACTTTAAACGCAGGAACTACTTCCGGAATTTTTCCGTTTAATATTTTCATACCTCAGGTGACCTCTCAGGGTGCCACTTTAAACACATGATCTACTTCCAGAATTTTCCGCATAATAGTTTCGTACCTCCGTAGATCTCTCAGTGAAGCTGCGGAAAGCGCAACCGTGGCTGAGGGAGGAACGGCTGCAGTTCTTTCCGGGGTGCATTACACTGTAGAGTGTGGGGAGAGCAAGATGGGAGTAAAGATGGACAGGACGGTGTGCATGACCTAGAGAGACCACCTGGGACCACACGCAACTCTGCCCTGAGCTGCAGCAGCTGAGCCTAGAAAGGCTGCGGGTCAACTCCAGCTCTTAGAAGTTGGAGCAGCGTCAGGGAGGAGAGGACAAGGAACTGGAAAGCAAGAAGGATGGGAGGAAAGCAACCTTCTAGACCCTGGCTGTCACTGTTACTTAGCCCTTTTGTTAACGAAATTCCTGAAAACAAAGTGTATCAGAACAGACTCCGGTTTTACTCTCCTTCTGTTTATTTCAGGAGAGGACCGTAATCATATGAATAATTTAGCTGTCACTGCCAGAGAGATGACCGCTGGGGAGACATATCCTGTAATGGTGTCACACATCAATGAGATTAGGAATTCTGCCAATCTTCTGTAAAAAAAAAAAAGATCTTCAAGTTATCAGACGGCTGCCTGAAAGAACTGGGGGATCCAAAGGAGAAAGCTCTGCAGGGTAGAGCAGTATCATGTTCTTAAAAGACATGACTAACAACCATTACCAAGAGCACAACCTCATTCGAGGCACAAAATAATGGATTCTGTAAATGGGATACTCAGCAAATAGTTCACCGCATGGTTCAGAAGTTCCTACCTGAAAACATCTTGTGTGCACAAGGAAAGGTTCACAGATAAAAAGTTCAGAAACCTATCTAGGTAGGTGGGTTTTCTTCTACTCTTTTCTTCCCCAAATTGTATCAAGACCTCAAATTAGAAAGCAGAAAGCAAATTGAAGAAACTGAGGAACTTATTGCACTGAAGAGAAAATTACTAGGAAAAAAAAAATAGAATAAGAATCAAAATAACACTGTCCACAATTATTTCTAAATGATCCTTACATTTTCCTAAATCTCAAGACTGTGTTCAAGCATTATAGATAAAATTCTAAGAAAATGTTCTGGCCTCAACAAGAATTTTCAGGATATAATGGTTGTGGCTGTTTAGTTCAGTGGTTTTCAAACTCATGGTCATGAGTTTAAAAAACAAGTTAAAAAAAAACTGAATTGTTATCTCCAATATAATGTATACTTATTCATATTTCATGCATTTACTATTATATTGGCAAACTATGGCTCTTGAGAAACCTATATGCAGGTCAGGAAGCAACAGTTAGAACTGGACATGGAACAACAGACTGGTTCCAAATAGGAAAAGGAGTCCGTCAAGGCTGTATATTGTCACCCTGCTTATTTAACTTATATGCAGAGTACATCATGAGAAACGCTGGGCTGGAAGAAGCACAAGCTGGAATCAAGATTGCCGGGAGAAATATCAATAACTTCAGATATGCAGATGATACCACCCTTATGGCAGAAAGTGAAGAGGAACTAAAAAGCCTCTTGATGAAAGTGAAAGAGGAGAGTGAACAAGTTGGCTTAAAGCTCAACATTCAGAAAACTAAGATCATGGCATCTGGTCCCATCACTTCATGGGAAATAGATGGGGAAACAGTGTCAGATTTTGTTTTTGGGGGCTCCAAAATAACTGCAGATGGTGATTTGCAGCCATGAAATTAAAAGACAGTTACTCCTTGGAAGAAAAGTTATGACCAACCTAAATAGCATATTCAAAAGCAGAGACTTTACTTTGCCAGCAAAGGTCCATCTAGTCAAGGCTCTGGTTTTTCCAGTAGTCATGTATGGATGTGAGAGTTGGACTATAAAGAAAGCTGAGCGCCGAAGAATTGATGCTTTTGAACTGTGGTGTTGGAGAAGACTCTTGAGAGTCCCTTGGACTGCAAGGAGATCCAACCAGTCCATTCTGAAGATCAGCCCTGGGATTTCTTTGGAAGGAATGATGATGAAGCTGAAGCTCCAGTACTTTGGTCACCTCATATAAAGAGTTGACTCATTGGAAAAGACTCTGATGCTGGGAGGGATTGGGGGCAGGAGGAGAAGGGGATGACAGAGGATGAGATGGCTGGATGGCATCACTGACTTGATGGACTTGAGTCTGAGTGAACCTCGGGGGTTGATGATGGACAGGGAGGCCTGGCTGCTGCGATTCATGGGATTGCAAAGAGTCGGACACAACTGAGGGACTGAACTGAGCTGGCAAACTATATACATGATGTATACAACAAATAAAGAGGTTTGGGGGATAAAACTTTAAAATATTTTAAAGGCAGGTCCAGTCTAATATTTTCTTCCCTCACTCAAGTGAACCGCGTTTGTACCACTTGGGATGTTAAAAGTTCAGAAGACACCAGTTAACTAATTGGATGTGAGGGGCAACATATGTTCATAACTTACACTCACATACACATTGGAGATTTTGTAGTAGTTTATCCAAAATGCTTAAATTTTAAATGTAGTGCTTTAATATTAGTATAACATACTGCTTTCTAAAGCAGTTGTGAGGTGAACAAAAATAAAGCAAATCAGGGTTTCGAAGACTGTTTTATTCCTGCCCATGCCTGCACTTTATTCAACAACTATTCAACAACTATTATGTGACAAGCATTTTATATTACATATATCTAATTCTTACAAGAACTATAAAGTAAAATTATGTTTCCCATTTTATCTAAAAAAATGAAATTAAGGTTCATGAGCAACCAAATCCTACAAATAAGTGGTAACATGGGGTAGGATCTTTAAAACTACAAAATCAAGATGATCACAATTATAGGACCTGAGTGAAGGGTCAAGAATTTTACCTGTTTTGGTATCTTCTTTACAGCTGACTCCTTAAAGCAAAGAGAAGGGAACTGAGAAATAAAATGTTAACTATTAAAAATTCTTTAGAGTAAAAAGAATAACAACAGCTCCCAGACATTTCCACCCGCTTCTCGTCCAGCAAACAGCACTTTTAAGTCCTAGAAAGAGGCCTGCAGAAGAGAATTCTGGGAGTGGTTACAGTGGCTAAGTTTCCACTGATGGAGTTGCCCGAAACCTGAGCTTCAGTATTGTTTCCCAACCAGGGGTTGAATCCTGCGTGGAGTCCTAAACAATGGACTACAGGAATTCCCTTAGAAGAGAATGTACTAAGGGTAAGTTCTGGAGCTTGCAGAGCAGGGCATTCATTCTGTCCTCAGCAGGACAGAGAAAGCAAGCTGGCTTCTCTCCTGCCCTTCTCAGCAGGCTGGCTGCGCGGAAGGTCAGTCTTGGACTTCCACTAAGTTTCCAGCCATGTTCCCAAACAGGGCCTGAAACCAGCTACGGGGCCAAAATGCTTATCCCTCATCCAGACCCATATGTAGCTAGCTATGAAGCCTCTGGACCAACAAAGTCTCACAACAGATGAGAGGGTCCACCAGCCTGGGGAAGCTACTTTACAATAAAAAGTGTGTCAAATTAGAAGTGCTAAGTGTAAAATTTTGTTTGCCAGTTGAAATACCATGATTTGAAATTCCACTGCTAAATTCTTCACCAGAAAACATGGGTTAAACTTACAGTAGTGATTCAGCATCATTTCCTTCACTTGAGATTTTTTTAAAAGATCTATGACTTTTGTCCACACAGGCATTCTTGTCTACCTGGGAAGGCCGCACCTCTCCTACTCACCTGGCAAACTCCTTTCCACCCTCCACACCCAAGCATGACTTCCCTGGTGAAGCCTTCCCCATACATAAGGTGGAATTAGGACCCTTCTCATCTGCATGCTCAATTTAATGACTATGGTTCTGTATTTACTCGCCTTGTATTCCCATGACTTATTCCTGTGCTGTGCTAGGCACATAACGTATCACAATAATATTTGGTAGATGAAGAAATGAAAGTTGAATCATGAATCTGAAGGAGCATTAATTCTTACAGATATAATAGATTGGTCTCAGTGGTTCTCAACTTGTTTGCCTTTATACACCTTATATAAAATCCATCATAGTTCTTTGAACATTCAGGTTGTAGCCTTATGACTCTATCTGACTGTCAATATACAAAGGAAGCTTCTCACATTACATTACATTACAGGTGTAGCCTAGCACAATGAGATAGCTCTTAAACAATTTTTCTATTCATAAATTAGGTATTATCATTTGCAGCATTTTCTATAATTTCTAAACAGAGTAACCTGGGAGCCATTGGGGAAAGTCATGTTTTCGATTGCCTGCTCTCTGGTATGTCTATTCTATTCAAAGGTTTCTCAAAAAAGAAATGAAAGTTTAAAAAAAATCTGAAAGACAAAAATGCAATCTCCACCTATTTACTTTGAGGGCTTGATCCAGCAAGCATTTTAAGAAATGAACTTCTGGTGGGGGTGGGGGGGGGAAGTAGTTAAGCAATGTTACACCAAAGGTAATGTGCCCTTCTTCCCTTAAAAAAAAAAAAAAGTTAATCTGTCACATTTAGCAAGATTACATTATGTGGCCTACCAGAAAACAATATTCATTCCTATAAATACCCAATCCCTTAAACATTTTCTCCTACAACTGCATTAGTTTCTCATTAGATGAGCATGCCACTAAAAATATATGTGATACGTAATAACAAAACTCAAACTTTATAAATGCTAGAGTAAAACACAGATATTTACCAACAAACTCAGGGTTGTTGGTGGTCATTTCAAACGACAATCTGTGTTAGGAAACCTCTTGAGTGGAACACCATATACTAGTTTCATTTCTTAAACTATGCCAAGAAGAAACATTTAAAAATATACTTCAGACCCAAAATAAAGTAAACCCCTCAGTCGGCCCCACTCCACTCCACACCAGGATAAAGGGCAATGCAAGAGAAAACCAATCACTAAAGTATCAGTTTATTTACTCATAGCTCTCACCTCCCCTGCCCCCAACTCCAATATTTCAGTTGTTTCACCACGCCTCCACGTTAACGCTTTCTTCCAGAAAAGGGGCCAGCCCATCTTAGCAGGCCAACAACAAGAAAGGTGGAGGTAACAACTGAACATTATTGGCATGCCCTGATCATTCTCAGATTCCAATACTATAAGATTGTGCCTTCTTCCCCTTATTTGTCATCTCCCCACACTTCCCCATAAAGGCTCTTTTTTCCACTTTCTACACAGATGAGCAATGTTAAATGAGCACATTCGGTATATAGGCCAAGTTACTAACAGAAAAATGAATAAGACAGTTCTCAGATTTCAGTCTTGCAGGATTTAGGCTCTTCTTTTAAAATAATATTTATTCTACAAAACACTCACTTGGCATGCCTTCCTCTCTCAGTAACAGGCATGTCCTTGGAGGGAAAAATCCACTTGAATCCCTTTTGTCCCCAGAACGCCTGCATGTTGTCAGTAGGGACCTTGTGGGTGAATTCTGCTCTTGTTAGAAGACTGGGTTCCAAATGGTCTCCTCAGAAACATTCAGATTATTTTTAAATTCACACTATAACCCATCACAGAGGGTGTGGTGTGCAAACAGGTTTTATCTCCACAATAATGTTGAAATTCACTAGCAGCTGCCTAAAGTGCTAAGAAAAATATGGAGGCCACATCTGGACTCAGAGAGAGAATGTATACTGAAACTCAAGGGTTAGTGACGTCTGCCGTGTGCACAGATGAGAAGCATGGTGGTATGTGTGCTCAGTATTTGCCATCTCGACTCTAAATCCTGAGCCAAGGTCTGAATTCCATGAAGTTCAAGTATTTCTTACTGCCTAAGTTCCTTACCCTAACTGAAGCATCAGACCAAGGACAGGTAATTCGAGGTTCTTCTAAATATACATTTCCATGTATAATCCTTTTATGTAAAAGTTTGGTGAAGAATTTTCTTCTGAGTGAATTAGACTTAAGGTCAATCACAGACCCAGTGTTCTCCTCCTCTTTGAACTAGCACACAGTAAGAACCCTTTTGCAAGAGTATCTGTAGCAACTTTTAAACTTTTCCAAAAAAGCCAAAGCATCAAAGCGCTTTGTTCCAGAAGTGACCTAGACACTTAAAGATGCCACTGCCTGTGCAGCAACTCTTTTCTTCTAGTAGATGCTGCGATCTTCTGTTTAAAGAGTTCTCTTTTCTCATCCTGTGCTCTCCCATAAATCTGTAACATCCCACACAACCCCAAATCGGGTGACAACATTTGGCAGACTTGGTTTCAGACTCTTCCTCTGAAACCATTTAACAAAACCTGGCAGAAAGTCCTTTTACAATGGCGAGAATACAAATTCAACATCCAGCCTCGCTCCTCAACTAAAGTGGTGACTGAGGGGGTCCAGCAAACTCAAATAAGAAACCAAAGCAAGATTTTGGTTTGTTTCTAGGAGTGTTCTCAGCTAGAAAATTCCTGAATGTTTTTCTAAAGTATCAAAAGATCTATTTCATAATTCTAAAAGCACACCGCAAAACAGAAGGTGCATCTTTAACGGCTGACAACCTCCACTTGTAGCTTTATAATCATATTTATTAATTTCCAAGGCAATCTTCCTCATCAATGTCCACTCCACTAATCAAATAACATTGTTTAAAAAGGCAAATTCACTTAATACTTGCTGCCCTCTCTCCATTATAGTAGCATACGCCTTTGCTGTCTCTCCACCCCAACTCTTCTAGAGCATTTATGCCTGACAGTCACCTCCTCCTTTCTGTAACTGAGAACAAACCATTTAGGCCAGAGTCATTTCAAAGTTCCCTTTAAAAAACTTGATGGTTATAATGGAATAAAAGCCTTCTCAAGACACAATTCTGTTAGAATGAGAAAATAAGTAAAAATAGGTTGCTTTTCTCAAGATCTCAAGTAATATTCTTTAGTGAAAGGTCGACTTGCCTTTTAAAGTTAACTTAGAATCTTCCAAAAGTTCCCAACACCCCCAATACTGAAATCATTTAAATAGACATCTCAGGGAGGGAAAGTCCCCTGGAGAAGGAAATGGCAATCCACTCCAGCACTCTTGCCCGGAAAATCCCATGGACGGAGGAGCCTGATAGGCTACAGTCCATGGGGTCACAAAGAGTCGCACACGACTGAGCGACTTCACTTCACTTCAAGGAAGGGAAAAGATACAGTGAGCCACGTGTGGGCATCAAGGGGCATAAGGGGCAACGGACAGGCCTTGGTGGGTCTCAACCATAGCCTGACTGAGCCCGAGTCAGGAAATGTGGGGCTCTGAACGGGTTTACATCTCAGTCCATCCCCACAGTCTTCTCTTCCTCGACTGCTGACTCTGGAAGCCCTGGAACCAGAGGTACAAAGGCAGCCAGATAGAAGTCGAGGAGCAAAAGGAGCTCACCTGGGACTGAGGCAAGGCTGAAACTTATTACTGCTTCAGTGCATCAGCTGAGCCTCTAAGAATGATATTTTTGCTTACAAAAAAAAAAAAGTTATGTGACACTGCAATGTATTTTAAGATAATGTCAGCAGGTTGTATAATGGCCAAAAGTATGCTCTGTTTAGTACAGAACAGTGAAAAAGGAGGGAAAGAACAATTTAAAAACAGAAATCATGCTAAAAGGCTAAAAGGAAAATGGGATTTTCGGGGTTTTTTTTTCCAGCTTAAAAAGATTTAGCCAAACCTTTTTTCTTGATAGGACAGCATTACCTACTACAGGAGCAAACCCACTCAAGTACAGGGAAAGCAAGACTGAGCAAGTACAGGGAAAGCGAGACTGAACCAGTGAGGGTGCTCTGCAAACACAATTTGAAAACCACTGACCCTAAGCTTTGAAACTCTTTCCAGGACACCAAACTTTAAATTATATATATCTACTTAATCAGATAATAGTAAATATATCACATCTCAAACTTTAACCCCTTTCATTTTTGTCGCAGAGCTTCACACGTGTTTTTAAGTAGAAACAAAACAAAACAAAAACTGCTATATATTTTTATTTAGCTTAAGAAATTATGTAGGTGCATGGACAGAGACAGACCTCAGTCACACAGCTGTGTGATCGAACATACATCATTGCCATGAATACATCCTTTACCTTGAAATGTGAATGAGCACCAAAGGCAAAATTATTATATTTTCTTTAACAAAAATGGAATCTAAAAATAAGTGCTTCAGCGAATCCTTGAAAAGTAAACTGGCTTGTTGATCAAAGTGGACCTCGTTAAAGCACAACACCACAATGTGTGTTTACATCACCCTTTTATTTCATAGTTAGAAATAATACAGTCCACAGGGTAAATCATCAATAAATAATGGTGTTTAATCATTAAACGTAAAAATCCCAACTCTTTGGCATCTGACAGGATTCTATTTCTTGTCAAACTAATGACTGTATAGATATAGTTAATCTTAGTGATCATCCGTCGATACAATATGTTACAAAGGTGCAATTTACTTTAAAATGTACAATAGCTGAAAATTTCCACCCCACCAAGAAATCTGAACAACTCTGTAAGATATGGGCCAACTTCCCCAAGGTTCTTTCACATGATCTGCCTCAGTGGAAGTTTAATAAATGTTGATTAAGAGATCCTAGGGTTTTCTAATACTTATTCTGCCCTATATAGTCTTGTCATTCATTCTGGTTAAAGAAAAGTCACAACTGCACCAGGAATGACCCACTCATTTAATTAAAAGGTGTTCTTATTTTATAAGCAAGATTGCTAACACCTTAGAAACTGACAGCCCTCAAAATAAAATTTAAAATAAGCAGGTCTATGCCGCCAGAAATGCCAATTCAGTAATAAATTGCACCTTCAAGAGTCAAAAAAGAAAAAATGCAATATCAATAGAAACTTTTACAAAAGGTAAGTTACATACATGTTTTTTTCAAAATATATTCAAGAATAGTTGAGCTGTATTTGTTACTAAAGCCAGGGCATTATTTCTTTAGCAACAAATTAAACCAGTGCAATTGACATAAATTGTTAAGTAATCCAGGATTAACCCATTAAAACTGTAGAAGCACTTTAGGCTCCTGCACTAATCCTAGAAACTAGAATTTCAACGAGTGCCTGTGCTGCACAGAACTAAAACTGGAATGATCTGATGACATGCTGAATGGTATCACTTCATACTTAGTTTAAGCATTCAATAGTAGAAATCATGAGTTTCTCTATTAGAGTTCCATTCACTTACAGAACATTCAGATGCAAACAGTATTTGCCTATAATCCACAATTTAAAGAATCCTTTTAAAGTTCCAGATGAATTTTAAATTAGAAAATAAGCACTAAAGAAACTTTTTCACTTATGAAAACTTCATATTGGAAACTTTCCGGTAAAGCTTCCCCCCACCCGTTGTAAAATAAATACTTTGTATCCCAAATTTAATTTTATTAAGACACACTTTAATAACGCTATAAAGAAATATTTTACAGCCATAGAGATCAATAACTTTCCATGCGGAAATAAAAAATTCATTGCTCAATAATATTACTGAGGCAAGTGAAGAAAGATTATTCTCTTGTCAATCTGAAATGTTAATTTTTTCAGTGCAAAACCAGTTATAAAATATTTAAACTCAATATTTAAAAATAAAAAGTGGTCCAATTTAGCAATGTTCAAGTTCTAAATTTCATAAAACAAATCATTACATATATTTTATAGTAAAATACAGAGATTAAAGAAGTACTTGAGTACTTAAGATATAAATTTCTAATCATACCAAGTCAGCAACAACCAAGCAGATAACATTTCCAATTTGAGTATCAGAATTTTAAATATGATATTACTGTACCAAAGCCTTTTTTTCCCCCCTAGCTAAAAAGCTATACAAACTAATGGTCAACCTTCTCTTTTCCTTGCAGTTGCGTACTCTAGAATGATCTCCCCTCAAGTACCTGTGATTCCATTCCTGTATTCAAATTTTGATCCAGACAATTTGTATGTTTCAGGAACACTTAGCTGATTTAACCATCTATAATGTAAAGAGTCCTGTACAGAGTACAACAGTGGAATTTTCTAGCCAAGTGTAGGCTGACCTAAACTGGTTTACACTCTCTTACAAGTCCCTCATGTATTATTCCTAGCAAACACACGGTCCCCTCTGAGGGTTAGGTGTTGAAGCTGGTACTGTAGCACTTCTGTGTCAGCTGGCTCCTTGATGTTCATTTTATCTAGATTGAGGTAGTCCAGAGATTTGGAGTGAGCCCTCTTACCTTTAAGAAGACAAAGAGGCAGAGGCCCATGGAGGGCTTTATAAGGTTCATACGGTAAAGATTTAGTGCACTTGTCTCCTGAGCTGGGCATCCGCCTCCGCCTCCTGCCGTGACAGCTGGAATCTCGTAGGGCTGGTAGTACCTACTTCTGGTTTTGTACAAACGAGAGGAACGAGCAAGTCCCACATCCAGCTGTTTGGAGCGCAGGGAAGGCATGGCTTCTCCCTTGCTCTCCTCGGCTCCTGTGCATTTCTGGGCTAACTTCAGGAGCTCCTCACCAGTTGTGAAGCCGACCAAATAGTTCGAGTCCATGTGGAGGATCTGGTAGCCTGACACAGTCCGGCGCATGGGAGAGCATGGCGTGCTGGAGCAGCGGGGCTTCTCCGCCTCTGCCTTGCCCGGGGAGCTGGCCTCCACGACGGGCAAGGGCAGGGTGGTCAGGGCACTTCTGGACTCGCCATTAACATCGACTTCCATTTTAGGCACCCGTCTGCACACTCCTGAAAGCAGACAGACTCAGATTAGAAGGGTAAAACACCCAGAACCTCGGGCCAAGCCGGATCGTTTTAGAAGGCTCCGGGAGCTTGAAATCACATGGGCCTGAAAAACAGCCAATGTACAACCCGCAGATTTTTATGTATGTCTGTTAAATGTTCCACAGCAGGCATGAAATGAGTGCTACTTCTTTGCCTTCAAGAAGTCAAAGGCAGGTTAACATCATCTCATGGAGAAACAAAGAGAAAGCAACAATACTTCTCTAAATGCAGCGCTCCATTTAACTACACACAGTTTATTCCTTGACGTGATTATTCAGCAAATTAAATATGGATCTCAAATGAAGCAAATAAAAGTAATCAAAACCCACAAAATAGTTCCAACATAAAAGTTAACCTTTAACTTCTCGACTGTGTTTAAGCGTCACAGTAAAAGATAAAAGTTGATCAATTTCTCCAAAGAATCCAACTTAGACCTAAAAAAGTTTTTCAAGGTATGGTAGAGTCTTAAGGGAAGGTTCCCACAAATCTTATCAATGTTCCTTCTTCCATATCTCCAATTATTTAAAGAAAATAATTTTGTAGTTTAAAAGTTAATCCTAAATCCAATAAATCAGGCCATTTTTAAATAGTAACATAATAAAAATCAGATGTTAGTTGACTATTTAATCATAAGATATACCATAGATTTAACAGCTATTTTATTCTGCAACACCTAAGACACTGAACTTTGGAACAGTTAGTAAACGGCAGAACAATTTACAATAAATATTAATATTACTCATTACAATGATCATATAACATAATTTGGAAAGTCTCAGCAACAAAAAGTTTCACAAACAATGACCAGCTTCCTAGAAACTCATAATTAAATCAAATTTTGAAAAATAAAATACAAAAGGAAATTGACAATGTCACTTCTGATAAACTTTATTTCTTGATCTTCAATCAGAAGTAGACAGAAGTTTTAAAAGTCTCAGATCACTAATTAAATTGATATAAATTAATAATGTCAAAAAATAATGTAATTTTAAGATTAAATATTTATTGAAAAAAGCTATTAAGTAATTCTCACAAATCCTTTTGTAAAACAAATAACCTTTTCCTAATTGAATCATTTTCTAAAATTTGGTTTAAAATCCAAGCAATTAGAAAGCTAAAAAAAAAAACAAAAAACTTATCCCTTCATTTACATGCTGTGTTTCCTTTTTGCTTCATTAGAAAATAAATAAATCAAGATTATGAAGAATCACCAGATGCCATCCTAGTCTCATTATGGTCCACACATTTCAGGTACAACTGAAAACTAATATCAAGAATGATTCCTGGGATAAAGCAAACATCAAAGGGGATCCATATAATTTTGCTTACTTACTTTTTACTCTAAATCTTAGACTATTTCCAATTTTAATTTAACCAAATTATCTTAGTCCCTCTTAATATTTCTAGATTTAAAGTAATTGGCTTTATTCTATTGATGTAAAAATAAATTTATATTTAATCATATCATTTATTTCTCTATTGAGAGGATGAAAATAGGAGGTGACTGCCACCGGCTTTGATATGTATGCAAAAGCCTAAACATTTCTCATCTAATAAACTTTAGAGAACCATATGAAGCCTCATCAGATAGTATGCTGAACAAACAATTGTTTACTCTAGCCAAATGACAAATTAATCCTTCCTTTCTCACTAATTTTGCAGTCCAGAAAGAGCACAAGAAGACAGATGCAAGGCCTCCAATATACCTAACTGAACAGGGAGCTACAGGCAAGAAGTCATTCTGAAAGAGAAGGGAGAGGAGGGTTCAGTGAGACTTAAACAGTCAGGGCTGTGGAGGAGATGGAGATCAGGCCCTCCACCCGAGGAGAGGGGCCCAGGTGGTGACACTCAAGCAGTTGGTCCACAATGAGTGACACAGTGCTCCAGGTTCTTCCTGCCTGGCAGTCCATGACAGCCCATGCATTTCCACCAGTCACCTTACTGCATCCCCATCTGGTACTTTATAAATGCTCTAAAATCCATGATTTCACACCCCACCCATTCCGAACTGGAGGATAATTCAAAAAGAGACTAAGAAGCTGGAAGTCATCTTATTAGCCCCTTAGTGTAAACACTGCTAAGCCAGCTGACAACGCACAAAGTCACAGTCAAGAAGAGTGAGTGCAGGTTTCTCTCAGCAATGCAGTCATCACAAGTTTGCTGCCTCATTAAGTCAATCCTGCTGCATCAAGGTGGAGAAGGCGATGGCACCCTACCCCAGTACTGTTGCCTGGAAAATCCAATGGATGGAGGAGCCTGGTGGGCTGCAGTCTATGGGGTCGCGAAGAGTCAGACACGACTGAGCGACTTCACTTTCACACATTGGAGAAGGAACTGGCAACCCACTCCAGTGTTCTTGCCTGGAGAATCCCAGGGACGGGGGAGCCTGGTGGGCTACCGTCTATGGGGTGGCACAGAGCTGGACACGACTGAAACGACTTAGCAGCAGCAGCAGGAGCTGCATCAAGGAAGACCAAGAGGGATCTCTTAGAATCTCTAGAGGGTGAGGATAATGAATAACAAGATACAAAGGTTTGAGAGAAAAAAGTCAGAAAGTATACACAAGCTTGAAAAATCAATACCTAAGAAATTAGAAAAGTGAGAGTGAGTGAGGCAAAGTATAAAGGTCAAAATTTGATGTACAAAAAACAGACACTACTTTTAGATGAGTATCTATGACTGGTTAACTTCCCATCAGCCAAAACACCATAAAAAATATCACTTGGCTTGAGCAAAACTATCCAACAGGATCTTCAGACATGTAACCTGATAGACAATGAATTAACCTAGACTGTCAAATAGAAGATGTGGTTTAAGAACTCTAGAAATTTCAACCAAGCAGCCTACTATACTTTAATCTACCATAAGTAAGAAAGCCTACTAGACTTTTTAAACAACACACCCCCCTGTAGAAAACACTACTTAACTAAAAAGTTTAAAAAAAAAAAATGCATTTCTAATATCCTCTTGGGCTTCCCTGGCAGCCCAGTGGTAAAGAACACACCTTCCAATGCAGGCAACCTGGGTTTGATCCCTGGATTGGTAAGATCCCCTGGAAAAGGGAATGACAACCCACTCCAGTATTCTTGCCTGGAAAATGCCATGGACAGAGGAGCCTGACAGATTACAGTCCATGGGGTCACAAAGGAGTTGGACATGACTTAGCGACTAAACAACAACAACATCCTCTTAGAAAAATAACCTAGTAACTAAGGATCAAATATGCAGATGACACCACCCTCATGACAGAAAGCAAAGAGGAACTAAAGAGCCTCTTGATGAAGTTGAAAGAGGAGAGTGAAAAAGCTGGCTTAAAACTCAACATTCATAAAACTATGACATGGCATCTGGTCCCATCACTTTATGGCAAATAGATGGGGAAACGGTGGAAACTGACTGATTTTATTTTGGGGGGCTTCAAAATCACTGCAGATGGTGACTGCAGCCATGAAATTAAAAAACGCTTACTCTTTGGAAGAAAAGCTATGACCAACCTAGACAGCGTATTAAAAAGCAGAGACATTACTCTGCCAACAAAGGTCTGTTTAGCCAAAGCTATGGTTTTTCCAGTAGTCATGTATGGATGTGCGAGTTGGACCATAAAGGGTGAGCACCGAAGAATTTATGCTTTTGAACTGTGGTGTTGTAGAAAGACTCTTGAGATCCCTTGGACTGCAAGGAGATCCAACCAGTCCATCCTAAAGGAAATCAGCCCTGAATATTCATTGGAAGGACTGATGCTGAAGCTGAAACTCCAATACTTTGCCCACCTGATGCAAAGAGCTGACTCACTGGAAAAGAGCTGGGAAAAACTGAAGGCAGGAGGAGAAGAGGACGAGAGGGTGAGATGGTTGGATGGCATCACTTACTCAATGGACATGAGTTTGAGCAGGCTCCGGGAGTTGGTGATGGACAGGAAGACTGGCGTGCTGCAGTCCATGCAGTTGCAGAGTCAGACACAACTGAGCGACTGAACAACAACAAGGATCGATACTCTATGTAAAACTTCTGAATGAGAGTGTTGCCATACTGAAACATGAAAGCGTTCATTTTAAATATTACATGCATAATAGCTGCTACTTGCTGAACCTCTGATGACAATTCTAAGAGCTGGAAAACTGAACTTTTTAGTTGTAAAACATCAGTACTTCTCCTCTAAACAACTGAGTATTCTCAAAACTAACACCTCTTTGAGGTGGTTTCATGGTCTACACAGCATACTGTCTTATATACAAGAACATCTTCAGATTTCGACATTTATATAGGAGCATAAATGGTACAACTAGGACCCTGCAAATTGCTTAGATTAAAAAAAAATCCTTTTTAGTTACATGTTGCCCTTCTAAAGACGATCTACTGCATGGCACTAAGAAAGCGATGTAGAGGTTAGTCGACTGACAAGTAAACATTGCACTTTTAGCTGGGGAGAATGCTGACTAAGCAGCATAACCTTTCATCCTTCAATGGGACCAGAAACAAAACTTTTTATGTTATCAAAGTGCTGAGAATATCCTGACGAGATTTAAATACTGGAGCAAGATTCTGAGAGCCGTTACACAATCAATGATTAATTATCTGTTCAATGGACAGAAGTGGTGTTGGTTCCGTCCCATCTGAAGAGGGAGAAGTACCCCAAGTCTAAAAAACAACAGGGATGACACAAAGGACAACGAAGACTGAAAGGTTCCAAGTCAGCATATAGGAATTTCCAATAATTTTCACTGCAAAATTTCTTCTTAAAAGGCAGTTATCAGGAAACTCAACTACCCTGACTACATCAGACATAAGCCGTGTTAGCAGGACATTCTTCACAAACTGCAATGAAAGCTCTGCTTACGGGTTTGTTGTTATTAACAATATTCATGACAAATCATTCTGTTTTATATAAGATGAACCTTGTATCCAAAAAACATACTGCCAAGATAAACAATCACAAAGCACTCTCTGTAAATACTGCAGGGGTGTGGACCAGGCACCATGCCCACTGCATTAGTAAGAATACATGTAAACCCAGAAACCATACCCAAGGCTAACTTTGGCACCGCAGAGCACTACAAATCAGAGACCAACAACAGAGACCCTTAACAGCTTCCATTAATGCCTTTCATATGTAGTTTAAAGCAAAAATAAAAACTGCAAACAGAAAACAGAAAGTGCTGTTATGATACCAGAAGCAGCAATATTCTGTAGAATAGTCAAACAGAAAATGCAATAAGTATAAAAAAGTCAACGTGTACAATACTTTTAAAACCGAGTTTCATAAACAAGGACTAGGAACAACAAAAAATTTTTTAAATGACACCTAAGGTCTTCAATAGCAAATTCCCTCACAATCCAGTCAGTAACAGAGGCACTGAAGTATATTTATACAGCATACAGAAGAACTGGCAATGTTCACAGGCCCCATTCTGATTCTTTGAAATATGACTGATGCATGTTGAGGTTTGACAGAAAACAACAAAATTCTGTAAAGCAATTATCCTTCAATAAAAATATAAATTAATTTAAAAAAATGAAATATATGAGATTCAAAACTAGACAATGCTAGACAAGGAAACGGGGCTTCCCTGATAAGCTCAGTTGCTAAACAATCCGCCTGCGATGCAGGCAACTCCAGCTCAATTCCTGGATTGGGCAGATCCCCAGAGAAGGGACAGGCTACCCACTCCAGTATTCTTGGGCTTCTCTAGTGGCTCAGCTGGTGAAGATCCACCTGTAATGAAGGAGACCTGGGTTCAATCCCTGGGTTGGCGAGATTCCCCTGGAGAAAGGAAAGGCTACCCACTCCAGGATTCTGGCCTCGAGAATTCCATGGACTATCCATGGGGTCACAAAGAGTCGGACATGACTGAGAGACTTTCAGTTAGTCAGTCAGGCAGACAAGGAAACACTTTATTTACTAGGAAAATTGTACACAGTGTACATTTTGAAAACACTGGGTACAGCATGCATTTGTGAAATATAGCTGAAACTAAAACAAAGGTCCAAACCACGACACACATGTAGGAAAACTTGGTGCATCGAGAGCAGCCCATTCAAAGACTGTGACTACATGGCAACTACTCAGTTCTGAACACCCTCCAAGACACCAAGCTGCCTATTCATTTGGCACCAAGAACAACATTTTGAAAATATAACTGAGATGCCTCAGCTCCTTAGACTAGCTCTGAAAAGAGCTGGTAAGTTTCACAACTATTATATGAAGAATTCTTTTTTGAGAAGTACTGCATTCCAGGAGTGTTATAAAATCAGGCTTATCAAAAAAAAAAAAGTCATCCTCAATAATCAAGAAACTGCTCCAATATGCTTGAACTGTTTTTTAGCAACACTATTTAAGACAAAACAGATGTAACATAACTGTTTAAATATACAGAACAAAAATACCATGTGAATAAAGGAAATCAGTCCTGAATATCCATCGGAAGGACTGATGCTAAAGCTGAAGCTCCAATACTTTGGCCACCTGACGCGAAGAGCTGACTCATTGGAAAAGACCCTGATGCTGGGAAAGATTGAGGGCAGGAGGAGAAAGGGATGACAGAGGATGAGATGGTTGGATGGCATCACCGACTCGATGCACATGAGTTTGAGTAGGCTCTGGGAGTTGGTGATGAACAGGGAGGTCTTGCGTGCTGCAGTCCATGGGGTCACAAAGAGTCGGACACAACTGAGCGACTGAACTGAACTGAAAATCCTTTTCAAGAGGTACTTGAAATGAACCACTCAGAAAGAATCAGTCCTTGGGAAATAGAGTCCTTCCTAAGCGTGACTAGTATCAGTCCAGTGGTATCTAGAATCATCCAGTTTTAGTGCCAGAATCATCTAGGAGGTTCACCTACATGGAACTTCTGATTACAAAGAGGACCTGTAAGCTGTTAAGCAGGGACCTGCCCAGAGCCAGGAGTGCAGGCCCAGGTGTCCCAGCTCCGAGCCCGCGGCTCCTTCAAAGCTATCATACTGTGCCTCTAGCTCATGGTTCCCAAACGTGTCTACACAGTGACACACCCAAGGAGCATCAATAAACACTGATGTCTGTGCTCCACCCCAGATCTGTGATGTAAATCATCTGAGATATAGCCTGGGCTTCGAAACTTTTAAAAGATCCCTCAAGTGATTCTGATATGCAGACATGTTTGGGAACTTGTCAGATAGAACTTACCTGAGAGAAGAATTTCACTCCTGTAAGTTCCTGCCTTCTTTTTCCTAATCAGTAATTATAGTCACATTAGTGAATATCATTTTTGGCTGCTTCCAACTGCTAACAACCTATCCCTAAGGCCTTCTAATTTCCTGTTTCTAATCCAATGCGTGCTAAAAAAATAAAATAAAATCTGCTAACCAAACTTGTTAAAGCTGGATATAAAATATAAATAAATCTGCACTGAATGAGAACTGGCTCTCTTCATCTGCACATACTTTGCTATAGTTATTTCAGACTCTTAGATGCCTCTGTCAGGTACAGCCACTTTGGAACATAGTTTGACAATTTCCTATAAAGTTAAATAAATGCTTATAAAACAATCCACCCACCTTACTTGTAGGTATTTATCTAAGAAAAGTGAAAATATATGTTCATACAAAGACCTGAACATGAATGTTTATGTTTCATTCATAACCCCACACATACACACATACACACACAAAAAAAAATTGGTAGCAACCCAAACATCCATCAACAGGGTAATGGATAAAGAGACTATGGCCCATGAATAAAATGGAATATCACTCAGCAATGAAAAGGAGCAAACCAGATTACACTAAGTGAAAGAAACAGAACACCTTATGCACTGTGTGATCCCATTTATATGACATTCTGGAAAAGGTAACACTATTGGGACAGAAATCAATCAGTGGCTGCCAAGAGCTGTCTGCAAAGGGGCACAAGAGAATCTCAGGGATGAAAATATCATACGCACAGACCCTGCACAATGGACACACTTGTCAACATCACGATACTACACCCCTTAAAGGGATGAGGACGAACATCAGACTTCAATACACTTGAGTTTAAAAAAAAGCCTGTCACACCAAAGCAGAGACATTACTTTACCGGCAAAGGTCCCTACAGTCAAAGCTATGCTTTTTCCAGCAGTCATGTATGGATATGAGAGTTAGACCATAGAGAAGGCTGAGCACCAAAGAATTGATGCTTTTGAACTGTGGTGCTGGAGAAGACTCTCGAGAGTCTCTTGGACTGCAAGGAGATCCAACGAATCCATCCTAAAGGAAATCAACCTTGAATAGTCATTGGAAAGACTGATGCTGAAATTGAAGCTCCAATACTCTGGCGACCTGATGCGAAAAGCTGACTCACTGGAAAAGACCCTGATGCTGGAAAAGATTGAAGGCAGGAGGAGAAGGGGTCGACAGAGGATGAGATGGTTGGATGGCATCACCAACTCAATGGACATGAGTTTGAACAAGCTCTAGGAGATGGTAAAGGACAGGGAAGCCTGGGGTGCTGTAGTTCATGGGGTTGCAAAAAGTTAGACATGACTGAGTGTCTGAACACCACCACCACTGAAGTTTTGATGGACCTCCACATTTTAAAATTCTTTAAAATAGTTCTGGGGACTTCTCTAGAAGTCCAGTGGTTAAGACTCCTTGCTTCCAATGCAAAGGGTCAGGGTTTAATCCCTGGTCAGGGAACTATAATCCCACATGCTGTACAGCAGAGCCAAAAAAAAAAAAAAATTCTGATACCGTGTAATCTCAGAATCTGAAGGAATCGTTTTTAGTGAAGAGAAGTATTAGTTGCTCAGTTGTACCTGACCTGTAACCCCATGAACCCACCAGCTTCCTCTGTCCATCGGATTCTCCAGGCAAGGATACTGGAGTGGGTTGCCATTTCCTTCTCCAGGGGATCTTTCCCAACCCAGAGATTGAACCTGGGTCTTATGCACTCAGTTGTTCAATCTATGAACATCTTCAATGACAGGTAACTTACTATCTCTCTGGTTGGTTCATTTCCCCTCTGGCAGCTCTGTTAGTATGTCTTTTTACTGACACATATGTGGGGTGGGGGAGTGCGTGGCTCAGTCATGGACTCTAGCCCACCAGGCTCCTCTGTCCATGGGATTCTCTGGTCAAACATACCAGAGTGGGTTGTCAGTCCCTTCTCTAGGGGATCTTTCTGACCCGGAAACTGAACTTGGATTTCCCACATTGTAGGCAGATTATTTACCATCTGGCCACCAGGGAAGCCCCATTTATCTACATAAGTACATCTATAACTATGCGTACATACATATGTACACATATATGTATACTGTATGGAGGGAGGCAGAGATATCTCACACACACACACACACACACACACACACACACATACATTTCTGCAGCTTCTATTCATTGCTCCTTATTTGTGCTTTACTTCAGGGGAATGAGTTAATGACCCAGTCACATTATTTCTTATTCAATAATCTCTAAAAGTACTTTCTACTTATAGTTCTCAAACCTCTTGCTCTTTGCCTCAACATTTTTCTCTTTTCCTTAAAATCTCCTGAAAATTTTAGTTATACTTCCATTTTTCAATATCTTAAAATACATTTCATAAATTTGACAGGTTGTATCTATTAAATGAAACAGGGTGTTTGTTTTTCCCTATCCTTCTTTTGAATCATTCTGCTATTAACTGCTAATCTGGAAATCACTTATTATGAAACTGCTTTTTCAAAAGCTTATAAACACTCTACGTGATTCAAAGCAAAGACCTACAAAGATACTGACCAAGTAGAATAACATACCAAAGCATGAACTCACACTAATATAATTTTTTAAATGCTAAAATTATTAAACTTGTCCCCTTCAAGGACTTGAGCCACAAGGACAACAATGTCAGTCCAGATACACACTGGAAAAAGACAGCTGAAGAAAGACAACAACAGCACTGCCTGTCTTTAACAGTTTAAATTCACAGTGTGATAAAAGGAACGTCACGCTCGCAGTGAACTTCGAAACAAGCACCTGAAAATGACATTCCTTTCAGTCATCTGTTTGCCATTCTTTACATATGATGATACACAACCAAACTTTCTGCATGCTATTTCACCAGTCTTTGGAGATTAACATTTTTTAAAGCTTTCCTGAAATCAGAGCAACTACCTCTTAACTACTATATTTCAAAATGTTACTCTATGAAATCTCCTTTATAAGAATAAAAAAAGGAAAATCTACTTGATCAAAATGTCAGACATCTCAAATATAACATTAGCATTTTGTAATAATAATCTCAGTTCTCACCATTAAAAATTTCAAACCTATAGTATATACATTTATAACAATATATTGACATTTCATATTCATCTGGTTTATATAGTCTTTAAAACACAGTGTAATATATGTTCATACAACTGGTTAACAAACAGAAAAATCAAAATATAACTCACCAGCCTAAATCCCAGAAGATGTCACTGTACAATTTCCAGTGAGTCCCAAGGGAACACAGGCATAATAATTTTTCTGCTCTACTCCAGATACTAAACATGAAATATAAAAATAAACCTTTAATTTAACAAGTAACACAACTTATAAAGCAGTTATAACAATTCTAACTGCAAAACAGGATGAAATCAGCAGGAGGTACCAATACCAGGTACAAGTTACATAGAATACATATTAATTTTGAGTTTGTTCAGCTAAACCTCAAACACTGTATCAGGCTTGTTCCCCTGTGTTCTGTTGCTTAAATTCTACCTGGAGACTAATAGTTGCTAAGTAGGTTAAATAAAGGGCGAAGAAAAATTAGAGGTTTAAAAGTGAGTTCCAGTTCCTATTCATATGCTCAACAGATGCATAGTATACCACGGGAAAAAATATGCTGAGACCAGTCAAAAGAAAAGCTCCTAGGCCTTGCCTTACTGCGAACTCTGCCCCTTGACTTTGCATAAGTAGCAATTTTTAAAATGAGGACAAGCCCATCCTTCCTCTCTCATAAAGTTGTTATGTGGATGAGATGAGAGGTAGGTGAACGTGTTTTGCATGCAGTAGAGCCCTTAGGAATGTGTGATATTATGCAATTAATTGTTGGTGTCTACTCCTTCTAGCCATAAAACAGCAACAATCCTCCCTAAGATTGCTCCAAGGAACACGATTGGAAGACTCATGGAAAACACTTTTTTAAAAGAGAGCAACCTGAAAAACACTTCTTGAGAGTTATTACGGTGCTGACAAGTTTCTAACATGGTTTCTGTGCCTTTCGCCTCTTATCTGGGGAGGAAATGTGTACGAAAATCTGTCTTTATCTCCTACTTCTCCAGTTAACTGGGTTAATTTCTTGAGATCAAGAAAACTGAGAAGTTTCTTCCACCTATAAAATTTCTTTGGTTGTCGGGCTTTTTGTGGTGTTGAACTTGTTATGAGCCCTGGTGGCTCAAATCAGCTGAAGAGATTCATTTCACCTACTTAGGTGCACAAAGCCTGAAGAAGTGGCAACAGTTTAACTTGTTCCCCAAAACATTTCATACTTTATTATTTTCCTTATCATCAGGGAAGAGTTTGACCCAAAGGAAACGGATTATTACTGAATCAATAAAAGCATTTACCAGAACTATCATTCCCAGAAAACAATATGGTTACTTTGGAACTTCTTCAATTTACACTTTCTCTTTCATTTATTTTTTGCCATAAACTATTTTCAAACTGGGTAACCAAGAAACCTAGATAACTAAGTCTGCTTCACAAATGAAGTCTCTGGTTTTAACATAAAATGAATTACAATGAAACAAAAATTGTTACCTAGTGATAATTTTTTATTTAATACAATTACCCCAAAGAATCTCCCCCATCCTAATGTTACAAGGTTCAAATTGATTTCTTATTTGAGTAAATGGATTTTTAAGGAGAAGAGAAATTTTTAGAACTTAAAAAAAATTTTTTAGCACTTTCAACAAGTCAAAACCATATGCCATTTATATCACTTTAACAACTATATATTCCCACCAGGAAAATATTACCCCTGTTTTTAAAATATTTAATCAAGTAATACTATTCAGGAGTTAGACAACCCCAATCTGTCTGGCTCCAAAGCTCACTGACATTGCTTTACATATATAATGGTTCTGTTTAGTGATAAGACCAGGTGTGTAGCTTTTTACAACAATATTTGTGTTCCTGAAAAATGTGCATTAATTTCTGTAAGTGAAATCCTATTTTAAATATGTGGAGGGTTATTTTATTTAAAACCTGTATTGCCACATTTGTGACATGGTTAGAGGGAGGTAACTTTAATTACTAACTCTAGGGTTATTTTCAACATGAAAAATGTTAGAATTCTAAAGCATATAGAGGACAGTCTTATACAAAACCATTCTGAATCGTGAACCTTTCCTCCTCAGAGCTTATAAGGTATTTTTTATCAAAAATTCCAAGGCAGGAAAAACTGTATTAGTCAATATTTGCTGTTTATGTGGCTGGATGCCACATACAGAAAGGTATCTCCCCTTAATTTTTCAGGCCTATATCTATCACAAAGTGAGACAGAGTTCAATTAGACTTTTAGAAATCTTCACTGAAAGCCCAGAAATAGGTACATTAGAAAAATTAAAAACTGTTTAAATTTTAAGTAAAAATAGTTTTAGACAACAGTCTAAAATCTCAAGCTTTCATATAATGTGCACCATATTTCTGGTGATAGGTTCTTCAAGCTTTCAAATGCTTCAGAAAAACATATTTTCCGATCTTTTTTCAACACCAAAAGGAAAACCAACCTAAAACTTAATTCTGGATTTGAAAGCAGAGGAGTTTTAAAGTAATTGTCCAACTCTTGCACTAGAGCTGATGTGGAAGTCTAGGAAATGGTTGGTAATTTCATAGTAAACAAAGTGTAGTAACTGATTATCCCTATTTAGCCAGTGCCAAGCTAAAATAGAATAAAAACAGAGTCCAAGGGAGCAGCAGACGGCAAAACCAAGGTGCAGGAACTCTGTTTCCTTTTTCACTCATTTCAGACTCTGCTTACTGTTGGGTGTGTAACTGCATGCTATCCTTGCACAGGTGCTAAGAGGATGATGAAGATGATGAAAAAGAGGAAAAGAATCTAAAATAGAACAAGGTCAGAAACTATTATAAGAAGACAGCTTCTTTAAGAGATTGCCTATAAGCAACTATACGCCAATAAAAAAAATTTTTTTTAATCAGAAGAGATTACCTATAAAGGAACCTAGTGAAAATTTAATTAGGATTTTACTATCATCTCCCATTAGAAACTAAAAAACTATAATCCAAAGGTCCCCAAAATACAGACCTCCAAAATAACACTTTAGAATACCTTAAAATCTATAAATCTCAACACTTGCAACTGATTTTGGCCAATGGTTTGAACATGAAGCTTAGGGAATGTATCAATGGATCCTCTCTCAAAGACAGAGGGAAATGAACTCATGAGAAATTCTTACAAGATGAAATAAATACTGCATAAAAAAAGAACGGAAGTAAACAGAGCAAAGGTTAGAGTATATAAACCTTCAAGCTATAAGCAGTTGCTACAAACATTATCCTGTAAGCAATGAAAATAGGATAAAGTAAGCCTGGCCAAGAGCTACCCATAGGCCTCTAGGTCAAGGGTGACTAAGCAAAAGATACCCATCATATGACTGCAAACGAAGCTTCTACAAACAGAAAAGTTTGCAAATATTAACTAGCAAGTGTGTCAAATTTTCTCAGGCAAGGTGACAGATACCATCACAAGAAAAAAAGAAGCATGTTCTTCAAAAGTAGGGTTGACCATATGTCTCAGTTCAGAGCCAGTACCCTGGGATAACTATTCACAGCACTTCCTTTTATCTGTCAAATATTTCCCAGTTTGGTAACTATATTGTTATCTCAAAAGTAATATATAACAATGGAATGACAATGAATTACAAAAGAAAGACCCTTCTGCTCACCAGTGGCTTTCCTTACAGTTTCAAAAAGTATTTCTTTGGGTGTATCCACTCAGCCATTCAACTATTCATTTACTCATTCAACAATATTTCTTGAGTCTTACTGTGTCCCAGCATTGTACAGGTACTGTGCAAGAACAAAAAGTGAAGCCTGAGACAAGAGGGGAGGACACACAAACATGGAAATATATAAATCTAATACATGTAACGATAAACTTGAATGGTATCGTGAACCTAGAGAAGAGACTGATTTTCCCAAAAATATAAAAGCTCCAAATGGAAATTTTCAAGGCCACACAAAATTCCTACACACAGAAAAGCCACAAATCTCCTACTTCACCATAGATCTATTAACAAAATAGCAATATGAAAAATTTTAACAAAATTTAACTTCCAAAAATCATAAGGTTGTAAATATCAAGGCCAACATATAGACCTCAAGAATTTTGGTAAATAAATCTCACAAATCATTAAAGAGTACATTATGAAAAGCAAGATAAATTTTAGGGAAAGAAAACTGGCAGAGCAAAAGTCATTGGTTCTAATTCTGGCTCCCAAAACAGAAAGAAAAATTTAAAAAAATGAAGCAGGCAGTTCCCTCAGAGTGGCTATGTGAAGACAGATCAATAATGAACAAGGACTTGGCAAAAAAAAGCAAATTTTAAAAATTCCATTCAACTAATGAAAATATTTTGCTACCAATGGTCTCAAAAATTAATAAAAAAGATGACTAAAACATCTCTCAAGTAACAAAACACTGAGCAGAAATAAAATGGTTTAACTGCCTAAGCACAATACTCACAACGAAAGTAAAATGCTTAGCTATACCTATATGCTCATCTTAAAGGTTACTTTAAAATAATCTTTCTTTTCTATTTGCAACTTATAAAAACCGAATCATCAATCATTTTTAAGAAAAGTTGTTAAAGTAGGGTGTGACTTTTCTGAAATCATCCTTGACCTTACAAACAAATCATTAACCACACCAAACTAGATAGACAACCCATAATTGGTTCAGAAAGAAAATATGTGCTTTTCTTTCTAATATCAGTTCTTTTAATAGCAAATTCCTTAAAAAGCAGCATTCATTTTCATTTTATTTCTACTAGTAGAAATTAAAACTAGATTACCAGTGTCATCCTTATGTGAAATCATCTTCTACTTTTAGAATTCAGTTTCACTACAAATATGACTGACAGTAACCGAACGGTCTACATGCAGTCTTTACAAGAAATTTCCCCTTTGGGAAACATAACTGAATTGGGACAGGTGTACACTGTGGGATTGCCTAACGTTCCAAATGAAAGCTTAAAACCAAGAACTTATTTTGATAGGAAGGTGACAAAATCAGAGCTCTCTCTGGAGGAAAAGCTGATTTCCCTCCAGAGAATATAAATCGGAAAAAAAAAAAAAAAATCCCGTATGTAACGTTGTGTTACTCCCACGACACTAAATACTTTCAAGGGTTAATGTGCCCTCTAGCTCTCCAAAGTATACAAAATGATACACAGAAAGTAAACAAAATCACTGACCATTATATAAGGTCAATAAACACCTTCTATCTTACATCCTGGAAGAGTTACTACTAAACAGTCTCATTTATACTTAAATAACCAAAAACGCAGGCAGAAGCATATTCTAAACAGCAGTTCTCATCAAATCAAGGTCTTTGGGCTTGTTAATCCTTGTATTTCGCCCTGGTCATTTTATTAAGTCTATAATGCATACAGTTACATAATGAAAACACTGCGAAATCTGTCAAATATTCATTAAGTGTAATTGCGTAAGCATAAATTATGATCTTCAATTAAGAAAGTACCAAAAAGCTTCACCATAATAACCAACACTGTATTTTGAAACGACTGGGAAAATAAACTTGGGGAAGAGGTCATTTCTGTTTCCCTAGCGTCCAATCTGCTCCACAGGGTCAAAAATAAATAAATAAATAAGGCAACTTACAACTCTAAACTGCAGTGTGGCTGAGAAAAACAATGCAGAATGAAGAGTCTAGAAACGTCCAGACACGTTGTGCAAGAAACTGCTCTTTGGCTAGGAGTAGCAAGCACACCATAAAATGCCTGCATTCTTCCTCTTTCCTCGAATGATGAGAAAGTTCCCAGCCTCAGTTCTACCTGAGCGCCCCAGTCGGACCACAGACACAACTCGAGCATCTCGGCTCGACAGAAATCAGTCGGTAACCTACCCGGGTGCCAACCGGCGCGGCTGGAGCAGCACCGAGACCCTGAGGATGCGGAACACCTGCACGGGGCCGGGCCGGCGGCCCTCGTCCCCGCCGCGCTCCCCATCTCCTCTCTGGCAGAGACGCGCAGATTCCACCACTAGAGAGAGTTTGGCAGCTTCACAATGGGGCCCGCCTCCTCAAGGTCTGACGGCCGCCCGCCCGGGAAGCCCTTCCCTCCGCTTCCCGCCGGGCCCGAAGGCGACAGGTGGGGCGAGGGCA
>SJXQ01008666.1:218615-281948 GCA_006408695.1 Aepyceros melampus
GCGTCCTCACACCCCCTGCGCGGTCCAGACCCGGCCGAGGATGCGAGAGCTGCCCGCTCGCAGGCCTGGCGAGGCTCAAGTCGCCCCACTTTAGGCGGTGTTCGTCCTGAGTCTCAGCCTGGAGGACGCGGCACTGAGCAGAGCTTGAGAAGTAGGAGAAACCCGTGGAACGCCAGCCTGTAGGGTCAGCCTGGGAAAATGCTGACTATCTGGTGAATGTGGGGAGGAGGGGCACGTTCAGATTCTCATTTGATGAGCCGCTCTTCACATCTTCAGACTTGATGTGCTCCATGCTTGTGATAAATGCTCTCCTGTGATCCTTCTCTCCTGTTCCCGAGGCATGGGCATCTCCTCTAACAAACTGGTTAATAGACTCAGAGATAAGAGTAGTTGCTGACATTCATTTGGCTCTCACTACGTGCCAGGCCTTTTTGCATGCATTTTCTGATTGAGAGTCCACAACAATTCTGTAAGAGAAGTGATCAATTATGAGCTGCATTTTAAAGATGTAGAAAATGTAAGTAACTTTCTCAAGGTCACACACACTAGCGTTCGTTGCAGAGCTGGGTTTGAACCCAAGCCGTGGAACCCCAGAATTGTTTGTAAGTGGTGCTAATTTGCAATCCGAGAGAGCTTGTTATTTTTGTTTTGTTTTCTTTTTCTTTCCCCCTAACAAAATGTCTTATCTGAACATAAAAAGCATAATCTTGGTGTAAATTAATACAAATTTAAACAAATGTTGATTCAAACTTGTTCCAAAATCTGTATGTGCCCCTGGAATGATATAGAGACAAATCTGAAAACCCTTATTTCAACAGTGATATCTGAAGCTAGAGCCCGCCAGCTCTAGCTGGCTCCACAGCTAGAAGACATTTTATACTACCTTGCCTGAGCTGGTGCTAAATCACTTCAGTTGGGTCCGACTCTGTGCGACCCTACGCAATGTAACTTGCCAGGCTCCTCTGTCTGTGAGATTCTCCAGGCAAGAATACTGAAGGGGGTTGCCATGTTCTCCTCCAGGGATTTTCTGGACCCAGGGATCGAACCCTGGCCTCTTTCATTTCCTGCATTGGGAGGTGGGATCTTTATCACTAGTGCCACCTGGGAAACCCTTATACTAGTTTGCTGCTGCTGCTGCTAAGTCGCTTCAGTCGTGTCCACCTCTGTGCGACCCCATAGACGGCAGCCCACCAGGCTCCCCCGTCCCTGGGATTCTCTAGGCAAGAAAACTGGAGTGGGTTGCCATTTCCTTCTCCATTATGTGCCCTAAAATACATATGGGAAGATCACAGAACAATTTTAAGAAAACATAAATTTCTTTCTTTCTGATACAAATATATAATTTCTCAAATACAGAACCTGGCATGACATAACATGCGTTGAATAAACAAACGAACGGAAATTTCTTTCATCAATACTTTAGGAGAATGCCAAAAGACATTTTGGATTATAATATTTGACAGAGTTGTGTACTGTTTCCATGATCATCCTCATAAAATCACCTCCAAAACATAGTATATTTTATATTCAGAAACTTGCTTTCATTTTGTTCTGTCTGAAATCTTGTAACCTTTGCAGAAGAATGCCTTGTTCTTGCCCTTTGCTCTGAAAGGTTGGCAACGTTCTTTGGCCAGAGTGGTAAAGTTCTGATTTGCCCTTAAATTTATTAGGCTCAAGGCCAGCCCGCATGAGAGGGCGTTGTGTCCACATTGCCTCGCTTCCTGGCGGCACTTCATTCTCCCACCCTAGCCCTGACTCTTCACTCAATCGAAACTTCAGTCAGCTCTTGAGTGTCACACACCCAGTAAACCACTGCACCAGGCAGTTAAAGGCTGATCTTCGCTTTAATGTGTGGCTCCTTGTTGATGCGGGCTTCCCAGGTGGCGCAGTGGTAAAGAATCCGCCTGCCAATGCTGGAGACGCAGGATCCCTGAGTTGGGAAGATCCTCTCCAGTATTCTTGCCTGGAAAATTCCATCGACAAAGGAGTCTGGCAGGCTACAGCCCATAAGGTCGCAAAGAGTCAGATAGAACTGAGCATGCAGCATGCACTCGTTGATGTATCTGTGGCACCTAAGACTGTGGCTGGGTGTTGTCTTAATTCAGAGCAATCGTGGCTTGCAAGGGCTGTGGCTGAAGCAGGGATATGGGGTGGGGGTAATGCTCAGAACAGAGCTTTTCTATGTTCTGTGACAATCTATTCAAGCTATAAAGAAAAATGAGATGCTAATAAAAAATTAGGTGCAAATGAAGATCAACCTTGTGTTCTCAAAGGCCTTCTGAACCTGCGGAGTCAGACACTCCATCTCGAATGCCCCTTTTGTAAGTTATATCTTTGCCTCAAGGCTCCTTCCCAAAAAATTACTTTAAAATGATGGTTGTCAGGAATTCCCTGGCTGGTCCAGTGGTTAGGACTCCCCGAGTTCGATCCCTGGTCCAGGAACTAAGATTCTACAAGGTGCAGGGTGAGACTGGAAAAAAAAAATGATGGTTATCTGGGAAGGAGTACGCTGCTGCTGCTAAGTTGCTTCAGTCGTGTCCGACTCTGTACGACCCCATAGATGGCAGCTCACCAGGCTCCCCTGTCCCTGGGATTCTCCAGGCAAGAACACTGGAGTGGGTTGCCATTTCCTTCTCCAATGCATGAAAAGTGAAAAGTGAAAGTGAAGTCTTTCAGTTATGTCCGACTCTTCGCGACCCCATGGACTGCAGCCTACCAGGCTCCTCCATCCAAGAAGGAGTATACATTGGTGTAAATAGCATTGCCTAGCAAACAGTCAGTTTGAGAGATCAGGAGAGGTAGATTTGATAACAGCACAGTGGATATAAAGCAGAAACTACAAAGCCAGGTGCTCAAGAAATGCCACATCACCACCTCGTTTCAGGCAGAAGCTAGCCGGGAAAAGAGACGACTTCAGATTTTTACAAAGACCACTGATGCAAGAACTCACGACGCTAAAGGTGGTTACTGAGGTGGTTCAGAAATTAGCAACTGCAGCCCTTAATTGGAGAAACAAAGGAGAGGAAGGGTTATGGAGCCCAGAGGCCGCCCTGGTGGACAGTCAGCTTCAGTATCCTGGATGTGCTGTTGAGCTGTATGGTACAGTACTATCTGGTACTCTGCTGTGAATTACCAGTGGGGAAAACTGGGTAAGGGGCGTATGGATTTCTCTGTATCCTCTCCTATAGTTGCATGTGAACACATGATCATCTCAAAATAATATGTTTTTAAAACCTAAAGGAGTTTAAAAGCAACACATCTGCATATTTAGAACATATCTCTAGAAGCATAGCCAGGAAGTGAAAAACATTAGTTGCCCCTAGGAAGGAAAAGCTGATGGCTGGGGAACAGAGGTAGGGAGTCAACTTTTTACTATATATATATATTTTTTTGTTTTTTTTGAATTTTGAACCATGCAAAATTAATGCCTAGTCAAAAAATAAAATTTCAGATATCAGTTTTTAAATTCCTGTGTCAAAACTTGATGCTTTTGAATTGTTCACAGACATTACACTGTTACTTTCTATTCAGAAATTACATAAAGGGGCTTTTTTTTTTTTCAACCTTTCTAATCATTAGCCTACTATAGTATTCAGGGACCTAGTATATAACATGGAACTCTTGTCAGTGTTATGTGGTAGCCTGGATGAGAGAGGAGTTTGGGGGAGGACAGATATATGTAAGGCTAAGTCCCTTCACTGTTCACCTGGCACTATTACAACATTGTTAACTGGCCATATCCCAATGCAAAATAAAAAGTTAAAAAAAAAAAGCCCACGATATTACTGTAATTTCTCATTATTCCCAAATAGCCAAAATCCTTCTTTTTTAATTACAAAGATTCACTTTTGTATAGGCAATCTTTTCCAGAATAAAAAGAATTTATGGAAAATCTTTTTTCCTGTTTGTTACAACAGCTGTGAACTATTTTTACATTTATGGGTCAATTGACATCCTACCTTGTCAATGAATTACTTTACAAGATTCAATGTGATAAAATCAAGATAGCCTGGAGTTTGAAATCATATAGTCCAGGATTTCTAGCCATGTGACCTTGTTAAAATTATTTAACCTGTACTTGTTCCCTCGCTAGAAAACAAGCATAATAATATCCATTTTTTTCCAGGTTGCTTTTGAGTATTTTGAGTATTCATGTAACTTATATACAGTACCTAATACAGGGTAGTGACTCAGGGTTACAATTCCTGAAAGCAAAAAGCTTAGTTGCAAAGAAACAGAGGCCCACCAGAATAACTAAGGGTGGGAACATTTTATGGACACATATCTCAGAAGATAAGGCCAGGAAACAAAAAGTGTAGCCAACTGTGTGGAAGCTTAAAAGTTAGCAGGAGCTTAGAAGTCTTGTCTCTCTATCAGAGGCTTCATTATCTGTGTCTTTGTTACATTCAGCTTCTCCTCCAGGAACAATATTGGGGGTGAGGGTCTCCTTCAAAAAGGAAGTAGCAGGTACTACGGAAGTCTGTGGAAGGGGCACCTAACCTCACCTTGTTGAAGCCACTGTTTCAGTAACAACGTAATGGTGCTCAGCTTACAGTGAAAGGACGTCTTCAGAATAGAGACAGGAAGTAAGGTCAAATTTTTCTCTTATGTGACAGATTCATATTGTTTTCTGTAGATCCTCATGCTTCTGTTTATAGTCATTTCTGACTCTTTTACAGAAAAATTTTCACCGGTATCTACAAACATACAGTTTCCTTGAGCAGAAGATTTAAAGCCACTGTTCTCTGACATCTCCAGCAAGTCCATCCCCCCCCTTTTTTTGTTTGGCTTGCCTTGAAATGGCATTCAACCCATTCATTTAATTATCTTTAGCTTTTGTTTCCACCTCTAAAATGTAAGCTCCATGAAGGTGAAAGTGAAAGTGTTAGTCTCTCAGTTGTGTCTGACCCTTTGCAACCCCATGGACTGTAACCCACCAGGCTCCTCTGTCCATGGAATTCTCCAGGCAAGAATACTGGAGTGGGTTGCATGCCCTTCTCCAGGGGATCTTTGGGGGACCGAACCCGAGTCTCCTGTATTGCAGGCAGAATCTTTACCATCTGAGCCACAGATATTTTTATTTCTTTTATTTACTACTCTATTTCCTAGCCTTTAAATGTTCCTGGCACATATTAAGCACCTGATAAATATTAGTTGAGTGGAAAAACGAATCCCTCCATTTCTCACTCATGGTAAAACAGAGACTTCCTTGTTGTTGCTTTAGATAAACCTCAGTCTTTCAAATATCTTACAATGTATTACATTAACTCTAGATTTAATTCTCAAATTTCCTGTCAGAGATGTTCCTCTGAACTGTTCAGCCTCTTTAGTCGTTAACTCAGGTGTCCAAAGAAAAAAAATCACTTCTACATCTTTGGATTACAAATGACTCCTTTTTCCAGTTTAATGACCCTGCAGTGATTAGGCCTTGGAGTCTTGATTCCAAATCCAGCCTTCACTCTTCCCTGTGATGCCTCTGCAGACATTTCTGCTTTGCCAGTGAGCTCAGCCAGGACGTTCTGCTGAAGTCCCCTTGATACTGTTCCAGATCAAATATGTCATTGAGAATATATCATTGAAGATGACTTCATTTTCTGGATTACTCTCCTAGAGGAGGGAGATGGAAACCAGAGTCAAACAATTCCGTGTGGGGGTGGGCAATAAGACTTTTACTAAAAAGGAGAGGGGTGCATGCTGAAGGTAAAGAAAAAGAAGGCAGGAGAGCAAGACAGGACTGGTGCGTGCCCGTAAGTGACCCCATGTGAGGGGCTGAATTTGTCTTTTTCCTTCCCTTGAACTAGGGAAACAGACACATGTAGGATATGATATTAAAAGGTTTTCTCCTCTGTTGTAATTAATTTTCTTTAATTACCCCCAATTCTTCAGGGAAAACTGTTTCACCCATACAGCCCATACAGCCTTGACTGCTGGTGCTCTGGGAGAATTAGACTATTTGGTACTAAGAAAAGGTGTGGAATATAAAAATTGGAGATTTCCACATAGATCACACTGGGTAGACACAAAGTACCCCTACTCACAACAGGAAAGTCACCCCTGGGACATCCCTGGTGGTCCAGGGACTACGACTCTGTTTCCACTGCAGGGGACACAGGTTTGATCCCTGGCCAGGGACTAAGATCGTGCAAGTCCCAAGGCACAGCCAAAAAAACAATAACAACAACAACAACAAACCTTAATAAAAGAAACCTGAGTTCCCACACCTTGCCTCTCCACTTTTTAAACTTGGGGGCTTTCTTTCACTACAAGTAACCTTCTAGTGTCAGAGAATTGTCAGATGTGTAGTCAGGTAACCAAATAAGACAGCAAATCAATCTGAGCCCATTTTAACAGGTTAATTCCTATTAAATCGGCAGAGTAGCACTGGTAATGAGTTGCATCTATGCAAGCGTCCACCTTAATTGAGAATGGCACCCACAGAGTTGCAATTCCATAAGACATTAAGCTGGTGTGCATTGAATCAAATTTGTGAATATATAAGTGAGAATTTCTTTATGTTTCTGTATTTCCATATTGTTTCCATAGGCACATGTGTTAGATGAGTTTCTGAAATGTTGGAGGTAAAGAATACATTTTAAAGACACACTTTTTACAATAAGTTTGCAGTTGCCATTTTTAAGTTCCTACAATAACATGTAACACTTCACATGCACTTAAGATCCCTGGTGGCTCAGACAGTAAAGAATCTGCGTGCAATGTGGGAGACCCAGGTTCATCCCCTAGGGGAAGATCCCCTGGAGAAGGGAATGGCTACCCACTCTAGTATTTCTTGCCTGGGGAATCCCATGCACAGAGGAAACTGAAAGACTACAGTCCATGGCTTTGCAAAGAGTCTGACACAGCTGAGCGATTTTCACTTTCACTAACATTCACTACCCAAAGTATTCGGCCCCAACTGATATACAATTTGCATGTACTGAGTTCTTAGGTCAAACTATGGTCAAAAGGACAGTCAAATCGCGGAACTTTCATATACTCATTTCAATAATAATACAGATTTGTTAAGACGGTGCAGATGGTGACTGCAGCCATGAAATTAAACCACGCTTCCTCCTTGGAGGAAAGTTATGACCAACCTAGAAAGCATGTTAAAAAACAGAGATATTACTTTACCAACAAAGGTCCGTCTAGTCAAAGTACGGTTTTTCCAGTAGTCACGTATGGATGTGAGAGTTGGACTACAAAGAGAGCTGAGCACTGAAGATTTAATGCTTTTGAACTGTGGTGCTAGAGAAGACTCTTGAGAGTCCTTTGGACTGCAAGGAGATCCAACCAGTCCATCCTAAAGGAAATCAGTCTTGGGTGTTCATTGGAAGGACTGATGCTGAAGCTGAAACTCCAATACTTCGGCCACCTCTTGCAAAGAACTGACTCATTTGAAAAGACTCTGATGCTGGGAAAGATTGAAGGCAGGAGGAGAAGGGGACAACAGAGGATGAGATGGTTGGATGGCATCACCAACTCAATGGATATGAATTTGGGTAAGCTCCATGAGTTGGTGATGGACAGGGAGGCCTGGCGTACTACAGTCCAAGGGGTCACAAAGAGTCAGACATGACTGAGCGACTGAACTGAACTGAAGTGAACAGATGGGTTAATGTGTGCCAAACAAGTCATTATCATTTCTGAGACTTCTTTTAACTCTGAGGAGGTTTTAGTATTGAAGTTATCATTCTGCCTAAGTATTCAGCAGAATTCATGAATAGAAGACTCCCAGAGACGGAATAGTATAGACCTACATGTTCACAATCTCGGTGACACTACTTTTTCCATTTTTTTTTTTTTTTATTATAAGACTGCCTCCCCTTCAGTTGTGTGTGACACAGGCTTTGAAAGGTTATTGCGAGGTATAGCTGTGGAGGATAAATTGGGACTCAAAAAGTATTGTGTGGTTTATTTTTCTCTGACTATGTTGCTGTTGGTGATTTTCCAACTATCAAGATCAACTTACCCACTTCCTGGAAAAAATCACTACCCAAAGTCACACAAGATGAATTTGGAGTAGAAAGTCTACTTAATCACTTTTGAAGGGAAATATTTTTTCCTTAGCAGAGAAAACCAATTTGAGATTAGAAAGCTGCTTATTTAGGACTGGAGTAAGAAGCACACATACCGTCATAGGTTTAGACAGGTTAGCAAGGTCCTCTTGTTGGCCTCTTAGACCTCTGTCCAGGGAAACCCTGAAGACAAGAGCCTTAGAGTCCTTAGGGACTTTATTCCTTCAAGGGTAGTTTCTTCAAGCTACCCTTTCTGTTCTTTGAACATCTAACTACTTAGTGGAAAAAGACCCCTGGCTGTCTTACAGAGATTCTCCCTGTATCACCTCTTCTACAACATCTGACAGCTTCTAGTCTTTCAAGGAAGTGGTACATACACTGAAATCAATTCAGTGAATTTAATCAACATGTTATCACATTAAGTACCATTAGCAAATGGTAGCATGACTGTGACTTCCTTATAAGGCACTGTGATTTCTGCACTATCACTTTATTGATTATTTTTGAAACGTAAACCCATCCTCGTGACTCATCAGCCAGAAATCATAAATCTGCACTTTGGTTCCTGTACTACTTAGCAACCTGGCCATCTCAGAGACACTACACTTTTAACTGTATCATAGTCATCAGGCAAATGAAGGCCTTTGTTTCTCAGTGCTAAATCGTCAGAGTTGGAAAGAGTTGGTTTTTAAAATCACAGTGTGTGTGCTGAAGGTTGGTCCTTAGCTCAGACCTGGAGTGTGTTTGTGTATGTCTGTGAAATCGGTGAGAGAATGAGGGAGAAACATTCCTACATTCCTGGAGGAGCTGTTGATCATTCTTTATTCCCTAAAACCCAGCTTACCTTCATCATATCTCTGTAGTCACATTTTCCCCCCTTGCTTTTCCATGGCTGCATATCCTGGACTCGCAAGGTTCTCTGTTCCCACACCCTGAGAACATATCTGTGACACATAGTCAATATCTTCATGGTCCAGAATTTCTGCTTTCTCAAATTCCCCAGCTTCCAAGACATTCAGCAAAGGACAAGCCAGTGTGTAACAACTGCGCACCAATCCTTGAAGTCTTGCAAAGGTCAGGGGCCACAGCTTTTTTTTTTTTCCTCTTTTATCACCAACATCATTCAGTACTGGTACATAGTGAGCACTCAATAAATGCTGAGGAAAGGAAAGAAGGAAGAGAGAAGGATGGAACATTATGCCAATCATTCAGCAAAACCAAACACACAAAAAACTGGACACTTATGTTTTAAGGCATGGTATAAGGAGACGGGTGGCGAGGAAATGCCAGTGCTCATACAATCTGAAACAAGCCGTTGCTGGTTTGTATCTGTTTGAGGATAAGGAGAGGGCTGGGAATACTCACATCCATGAGGGTGATGATGATAAAGACGATGGTGGTAATGATAATGACAATTATGGCAATTCTTACCTAAAATACTGATTTTTAGCTGGAGGATCAAAAAATGAGAAGAGAACAAAAATTCTGATTATAAAATGTTACTTACACTCATTTACAGGAACTACTACCTATCTAAGCAAGGTTACTTTGCAATACAATGATGTTAAACACTATTAAATGGATATGATTATGTTTATTCTAATTTTCTCCCATTAGGATATTAATCTGTACATAATTTATCATAGTTATCAGATAGCATAATATGTTCATTCAGAATGTTATATGCTTAGGACTTTAAAATAATAAGAAATATGGCATCTATCGAAGCAAAAGATACATTTTCCCTGGTCTTGCTGAATAAGTGGTTTTGCTTGTTATTCATGTCCTCAAACCAGATTGGATTATCTTTATGATCAGCCTTGTTAAACAAAGCCAATTTGGTTCAGTTAACAGGCAAATTGATAGCCTAGAAAAGCAACAATTTCTTATGAACAATATGAACAATATATCACCTTCATATTGCATAACTTTTCTGTTTTCTATGTCATCATCTTTTCTTGATTCCTTCTAGGAGAGTGCCTCAATCAAAATTTCCAATCTATTAATAGATTCCTCAGCTGTATTAATTCTACATTTTACCTCATCTATTGTGCTCTGTGGCCTGTATAGTCAACACTATGGTTTTTCCAGTAGTCATGCATGGATGTGAGAGTTGAACCATAAAGAAAGTGAGCACTGAAGAACGGATGCTTTCAAATTGTGGTGTTGGAGAAGATTCTTGAGAGTCCCTTGGACAGCAAGGAGTCCAACCAGTCCATCCTAAAGGAAATCAACCCTGAATACCCATTGATGATGCTGAAGCTGAAGCTCCAAAAGTTTGACCACCTGATGCGAAGAGCAAACTCATTGGAAAAGACCCTGATGCTGGGAAAGATTGAAGGCAAAAGGAGAAGAGGGTGGCAGAGGATAAGATGGTTAGATAGCATCACTAACTCAATGGACAAGAATCTGAGCAAACCCCGGGAGATAATGAAGGACAGGGAAGCCTGGCATGCTGCAGTCAGTGGGGTTGTGAAGAGTTGGACATGAGTTAGCAACTGAACAATGGTAACAGCAACATTGTGTCCTGTATTTCAGCTATTGCTTTTTTTTTTTTTAACACATTATATTTCTACTTGCTTCTTTTCTTTTACACATGCTTATTGTTTCATGTTGTTAATGTCTTTCCTTACCTGTTTTGCTATATTTTAAATGCTGATTTTTTATCTTTGCCCCATCAGTTTTAAAGCTTGGTTTTTTTTTGATGGACTCAGCCATCCACTCTGCTGTTTGCCTTGGAAAGAGCTATGCTTCCATCTATCTTCCTCTTTTAGCCTGTCAGTTAGTATTCCTCTTGAGGTATTCATTGCTCTGTCCAGTAACACAGATGGGGGAAAGTCAAGGGTCAGACTTCAATCTGTCTCAGACCTGATGCTTGTGGGGGCCGAACGGAGAGGGGAGCCTAAAGGTGAGGTAGGTTGAGTACCAGAAAACCATCCTAGTCGCATCACCCATCCTGGAGGTTTCGATGAGGGGGCGGGGAAAAGTCATAACAACTATCTAAGGTTTATCAGCCATCGCAAGCTTTTGGATGCTCCTAATGAGAATCTGTGCTGCCAAGATTTTATGCCTGAGGACAGTTGCATTTAAGTGGATTCTGGCACAACTGACGGCCTCAAGGCAAGGTGGAGAATACTGATGTCCAGAGCAAAATGCCTTAGACTAGGAGTGTTAACCCCTCACACAACAATTCAAAACAGCCCTGCATTCCCCCAGGAATTTCTGACGCTTCATGTCTCTCTTGATGCTTCTGTTTCTGCTGGAGTTAATCTTGGAGGAAGGACTTTGTGATACTTAAGAGGTGATTAAAGCCTACCTTACTAAAACTCTGTGGAAAACAATTTTCAGTATTCCAAATACTTCATGGAAATTGTTCAAATTTTATGTAGCCCACAGTGGGAAGATGTGTACTTCACTATGCCGATAATTGCCGTGTGGAACCTTTACGTATGTAAACTAAGGACATGAAATTCGACAGGGCAGATTAGTACATACTGCCAAAGAATGCTGCTATGTATTTGCTTTATCTACTCTCTCTGAGCCACAAAATTATGTTGGTTTTCCAGTTTACACAGAGGAAGCCCCTTAAGATATCATCATACCTGTTTCTAAGCCACCTCAGGTTCTCGCACATCTGGCTGGCAAAAATCTGCCTTGACGTCTCTGACACAAAGCAATGTTAACCCCTTGGTTCCTTTTTAGTCAAGACAACCAAACGTATACTTTTAAAAACAAACAGCCTCAAATCTCAGCCCTTTCACACCACACGAGTTAATTTCTCCCTCACTTTACACGTGGAAGGAAAGTGCTCTGCTTCAGTTAGCCCTTTGAGGACACAAGGCGATGGACATTTCACCACCCGGACACCAGGCAGAGAAAGAGGGTGAAAGGACATCCATCCACCCTTCCTGTGCCCTGCACAGACGCCTGCCACTGCTGCTCAAAGCTCGTTGGCCCCAACCAGTCAGATTTCCACGTCTGCCTACCAGGGGGCTGGAAAATGTGCTCTCTCCTGGAAAGGAGAGGAGAACAGGATGCAAGTGGCCACCAGTACTATCTCACGTGTCCTAAATGCCCTGTCAGTTATATAACTCTCAATAATAATATAAGCTCAATTTCCTAGATGACATGCTGCTCAGATTCTCCACTTATCTTTCTTATTCTCTCTTTTCTCTTTTTTTCCACTGGATTTACTTCTTCCATATCCCTTATAAATGTGTTTGCCCAGGTTCAGTTTCCACCCTTTCTTTATGTGCTAGCTTTCCTGTAGATTTAGGGGTCATGCATCATGGTGTCTCTCATTGTTCCTTAACTATAGAAGTTTAATAAATTTTGAATGATTGATGAATCCGTGAAACCCCGGCTCAAGGCTCAACAGTGATTTTGGAAATTACATATTTGGTATGCATGTTTAGTCATCTTGCACACTGAAAAGCAGAAATCTTCAACTTCCCACCTTCCTTTTCTCATAGTTCTTCCCTCTTCACCTTTTTTTACCTTCACAACTTAGCTTTACTGTTTTTTTTTTAAAGTATTAACTCTACAATGAGCTCTCTCTTTAATAAATCAGAGATCATAAGCAAAGACAACATGCAGATATTCAAATTATGAAAAATTAGATACAAAGATATTATAGCATTACTTTTTATTTCCTGATATTAAACCATTGCATGACTCTCTTCATTTTTAGTTATTTCCAATTAGTGTTACACAAATAATGCTATAACTTCAATGCCAAAACAATTTTGGAAACAACATTTATTTTCTTTAGATCTTGGACTAGGAGCTATTTAAAACTGGTGTTTTTCATAAATAGTAGCAACTTTTAGGGCTATAGGACCAAAACCAACTTGCTTTTTAAATACTGGAAGTCATTTTCACTAAAAGACTTTTACATGAATATGAAAGTAATTTGAGAAACAAGACTGTACATTGATTCATTTTTAAAAAGTATTCATTGAATACCAACTATGTTTTAGGCAATTTATTACTAAATTGACCTTGTAATCTCTGACATCCAGATACCAATGAATAGATTCCAAAGAATCTATTTAATTCCTGGATGAATTTAAATGTTTACATCTCTGTGTATTACATGTCTGTATGAATATATATATTTACACGCATATATACATATATGTATGTTATATCTATTTTTAGAGCCTAAGGCAGATGACTGTGGCTCTGTTCATGCTGTTTTCTCATTGGGTGTCACAGTCTAGAAAATGTTTATCCTTATATTTATGTTGTTTTTCTGTTTAGTCTAAAAAAGTATCTAAAAAACTATGATTCTACATGAAATTAGAGATAACATTTTTACTCTATGCCAAACATTTTCATAGAAAAAATTTACATAAATCAGATTTATTTTCAAGTAACATATTGAATGCCTGCTTTAAGTGCCTACTATAGCTCTAAATGCTTTTATATGTCTTTTATATGTTTTATAAAGAGCCAAAAAACAGTACTTGATATACAACAAATACTTTGTGTCTGCTATTATACATTTTTACAGATTTATTCAAGTATAATTAAAATACAAGAAACTGCACTGACTTAAAAAGTACCATTTGGGAAGTGTTCATCCATATACACACTAGTGAAGCCATCCCAACAATCAGGACGATGGAGACACCCGTCAGCTGCAAAAGCTGCCTTGTGCTTCTGTCATCTTCTCCCCTCCTCTTCCCACCGGGCAACCACTGATCTTCATTAGATTGGTTTTTATATTCTAACGTGTTATTTGCATGAACTGAAACTCTGTTCTTTTGGGGGGGTTTGGTTTCTTTCCAGGGCTTCTCTGGTACCTCAACTGGTAAAGAATCCGCCTGAAATGCAGAAGACCTGGCTTTGATCCCTAGGTTGGAAGATCCCCTGAAGAAGGGAACAGCTACCCATCCCAGTATCCTGGCCTGGAGAATCCCATGGACAGAGGAGCCTGGCAGGCTACAGTCCACGGGGTTGCAAAGAGTCAGAGATGACTGAGTGACTTTCACTTTTCTTACTCTTATAATGATCATGTTTATGTGGAGACTCATTCATACAGCTGAATGTATCTATGCTGCTGCTGCTGCTGCTAAGTCACTTCAGTCGTGTCCAACTCTGTGCTACCCCATAGATGGCAGCCCACCAGGCTCCCTCGTCCCTGGGATTCTCTAGGCAAGAACCCTGGAGTGGGTTGCCACTTCCTTCTCCAATGCAGGAAAGTGAAAACTGAAAGTCAAGTCACTCAGTCGTGTCCGACTCTGAGCAACCCCATGGACTGCAGCCCACCAGGCTCCTCCATCCATGGGTTTTCCAGGCAAGAGTACTGGAGTGGGGTGCCATTGCCTTCTCCAGCGTGTATCTATAGCGGGTTCTATTTTAATACTCTATCATATTCTGTACCATGGGTATATCACAATCTATATATTCACCTATATCCAGATATTACAAATAAAGCTACTGTGAACATTCATGTTCAAGTACTCGTTGCACATGCTTTCATTCATCTAGGGTGGATATCTAGAAGTGCAATGACCAGGTCATGCAGTAGACATATGTTTAATTTTTAAGGAAGTTGTCAAACCCTTTCCCCAAAGTGGTCGTACCATTTTACATTCCCACCAGCAGCGTATGAGGGTTCCAGTGTTCTGCTTCCGTGACAATGCTTAGTGTAATCAATGTCTTTAATTTCACTCATTCTATAACCGACAATCTCCTAATGACGAGTGATGTTACATCTTTCGCATGCTTATTTAATATATACATATCTCTTTGGTGAAGTATGTATTAACTCTGTTGAAATATTTTATAAATCTGAGTGGAGGCTATACGAGTGTTCTTTACACTACTTTTGGTTTTGTAATATTTTAAAGGTCTGAAATTGTCTGAATAAAAAGGTAAAAAGAAAAAATTATAAATATGTTTATAATAATTATTGTAAATGCTAACAAATCATTTTTACTTATATAAGTGGTGGTGGTTTAGTTGCTCAGTGGTATCTAACTCTTATGATCCCATGGACTGTAGCTAGCCAGGCTCCTCTGTCCATGGAATTGTTCAGGCAAGAATACAAGAGTGGGTTGCCATTTTCTTCTCTAGGGGATCTTCCCAACCCAGGAATCGAAACTGGGTCTCCTGAATTGCAGGCAGATTCTTTATCAACTGAGCTATGAAGGAAGCCTCTTATATATGTAGATATGTAAAATATTAAATAATAGTTTAAATCCCAAAATGACATATGTAGAAATAGAAACTCAAGAAAACTTCTCATCCATATACATGGGCTGAGTCAAAAAAATCAGTTTTACTCTTGACTTGCATAGAGTCCTACTATTCAATGCCAGTGCAAACAAGAAGTGAAAACCATACAAATCACTGTCGAAGACAAAAGCCAATATATATTTCTTATATTAAAAGACAAAGATGTCACCAAAACAAAAGTAAGCAACTCAAGATAACAGACAAAACAAACACTACAATTATCAAAGTTTGTCTGAGACATGGGAAAACATACCTGCAACATACAAAGTCCATAACATAATGATAAGTAACATGTATAAGATGTGAAATATATTCAGACTTCAAGTGCATTAAACACACACACATATATTCAATATAGAAAAAAAATGAATGGAAGTTAATACATCAAAGTAATTGTTTTGGGGTGGTAGAATTATGTATAATTTTTATTTTCTTAACTATAATTTGTGTTTTTCCAAAATTGTCTGTAGTGAGCATGAATTACTTTTATACCAAAAACATGAGCTATATTTTTTAAAAGGAAAAGTATAGCTTTCCAAATCCTTCTGTCTCTTGAGCAAAATCTGATTAAATGGTGCATGAAATGACATCAAGACCTTCTGCCTAACATTTTTCATGAAAAATGTAAGTCTGCCCCTCGGGCAACATTGCTGAAGTAACAAATTTTATCACTGAAGTTGTTTTACCTGGAATGCCATCTTGACATCAATTTTAGTTTCATCTTGGGTATGTAAAAGGTCATATCAAGAAGTTACAGGAATAAACATTAATATCAGTCAGTTTTGATTAAAGCAGAGAACTATCCCTATTTCAGAGGGCCTGGAAGAGGGCGAGGTTTTCCTTAACACATGCAACTGTTGTTTGTAGTAGTAAATGATTTGGGGTCACCTCCAGCCGCATCTCGTTCTACCTGATGGATTCACAAAAGCTGCCCGAGCCCAGATTCAAACCTTGGAGTCGGGAGACTGTTGATCTGGACCCTGAGCGAGTTAGTAAACATCCTTGTGTCCTAGTCCCCTCGTCTTCGAAACGGAGGTGAAAGTGATGGTAGCTACCTTGCAGTTATGGGGAGAAGTCAATGAAGTAATGTTTTAATCTGCTCTGAACAGCGCCTGGTACACAGTGAGTGCTGTTTTTACCGCTGCTATTACATAGATAACATTTACTGCAACTAAATTATAGGCTATGGCACTTTGATCATCCTCTAGCCTTTTGGTCCCTATAGCAACATGAAATAACGCTTCTGTATCTTGTCACACACAGAATTGTGAAATACACTGCATTTCACCATGGGGCCTCTGTACCCTCTGACCTCCTAATCTTCCAGGTGTGGTGCTCCGCAATCTCCTCTTGCTCCTCCATCACCTCATCAAACAATACCTTTGTGTCATGATGGCGCCTTCCTCCTTGCAAGGCTCTCTGCTTTCCAGAATTGAGCCTGGGGAGTATCTCCACACTGACTTACATGTTGCTCCTTTGCACAGGGCCTTTCTGGAGATGACACCTTCATCCTCTGTAACCAGAATGGTGTGACACAGAACACCAGTCAGAGGAATGTCAGCAATGTGCTGTCTGAGCTCCTGTAGGGTCAGTGAACACGCTGAGTTTAGCAAAATTAACGTATGCCATTCTGGAGACTCTACAGTATGCCTATATCCTATGTGTTGTCCTAGTAGTGATGACAAATTGTGCGGAATTCCCCAAATGCTTGTGTGATAGAGGCTTTTATTTTCTCTCTGTATCCCTCTTAATTCCTGGTAGAGCTGGCAGGACACCATTCGGGAAAATGCCACTGAAAAGAGGGATGCTCTGCTGTGAAAGAAGTGGTGGGGAAAGTCATGATTCAGAAAGCACCATTCACATGACATCATGTTAATCTGGGGGCCAGAACTGGTTCATCACCAAAATCCCAGGAGTGATTCAATCCCCCTCCTCCTGCCAGGGCCTCCACACCAGTCTTCAGTCTAATAAAGCTTCTGGAGGACCCACTCCATTCCAGGGCGTCCATGTGAGTCATGAACCTACAAATGCTTCCGCAGGGCCCGCCGCAGGCCGGGACTCCACGCGAGTCCTCAGTCTGCAAACGCTAAGGGAGGATCTGCTCCATGGGAGGATTCCACGTGAATCTGCAATCTACAAATGCTTCCGGAGGCCCTTCTATTCCGGGGCCTCCACGTGACTCAAGAATCTACAAATGCTTCCGGACGGCCCACACCAGGAATGGACCTCCACCCCAGACCTCAGTTTACAAATGCTTCCAGAGGGCCCGCTCGATGCCAGGACCTGCACACAAGTCCTCAGTCTAGAAACGTTTATGGAGGGTTTGCACCAGGCCGGGGCCTCCACTCGAGTCCTCAGTCTACAAATGCTCACCAGGGCCCACTCCATGCCACAGCTTCCACGCGAGTCTTAAATCTACAAATCCTTCTGAAGGGTCCGCTCCGTGCCAGGACTTCCACATGAGTTCTCAATCTACAAACGCTTTCGGAGGACCTGCTCCAATCTGGGACCTCCATAGGAGGATCTGCTCCATGGGAGGACTTCCACGTGAATCTGCAATCTACAAATGCTTCCGGAGGCCCTTCTATTCCGGGGCCTCCACGTGACTCAAGAATCTACAAATGCTTCCGGACGGCCCACACCAGGAATGGACCTCCACCCCAGACCTCAGTTTACAAACGCTTCCAGAAGGCCCGCTCGATGCCAGGACCTGCACACAAGTCCTCAGTCTAGAAACGTTTATGGAGGGTTTGCACCAGGCCGGGGCCTCCACTCGAGTCCTCAGTCTACAAATGCTCACCAGGGCCCACTCCATGCCACAGCTTCCACGCGAGTCTTAAATCTACAAATCCTTCTGAAGGGTCCGCTCCGTGCCAGGACTTCCACATGAGTTCTCAATCTACAAATGCTTTCGGAGGACCTGCTCCAATCTGGGACCTCCATGAGAATCCTCAATCTACAAACACTTCTGAAGGACCCACTCCAGGCCGAGACCTCCACGCAATCCCTCAGTCTTCAAATGGTTATGGAGGGCCCGCTCCTTGCTGTGACTTCTCTGCGAGTCCTTAATCTGCAAACCCTTCTGGAGAGCCGGCTGTAGGCTGGGACTTCCACGGTAATCCTCAGTCTACAAAAACCTTCTGGAGCGCCCGCTCCAGGCACGGACCTGCATGCGAGTCCTCAATCTACAAACGCTTCTGCAGGGCCCCCTCCAGGTCGGGAGATGTTCCGTCTGTGCACTCCTGCGTCTGTTTCCTTGGCTGTGACCACACATCTCACCCAGCTGCTCACAAGGACTACATACCAAAGAACAGAAAATATGAATCAGACATTGAGGTAAGAGACTTGCCCCTCCTTTGGGACCCTAAAGAGCAGAGCCAGCCCTTGGGTGTGGATGGATGTTGAAGGAAGGAAAGAATGGTTGCATTCTACTTGGTCTTTTCTCCACTGTGTGCTATTTTAGCATCCCTAGCAAAACCTTCTTTTAGCCTTCAGTATAAGAGCTGTAAGTTGGGAGTCAGATAATGTATAAGGTCTGATCATAAGGACAATGGTGAAAATAGAAAATATTTCCCATATGAAACACTTTATATATGTTGCATCTATTTTCACTGTGCTTAGAGGGCTAAGTATTTTCCTGTCCCTGGTTGAAATCCTGGGAAGTACCCTAATAACTTTTGAAAGTGAAAATCACTCAGTTGTGTCCTACTCTTTGTGACCTCACAGACTATGCAGTCCATGGAATTCTCCAGGCCACAATACTGGAGTGAGTAGTCTATCCCTTCTCCAGGGGATCTTCCCAACCCAGGAATCGAACCTGGGTCTCCTGCATTGCAGGCAGATTCTGTACCAACTGAGCTATGAGGAAAACAATAATAACTTTTCAGTTCAGTTCAGTTGCTCAATCGGTCTGACTCTTTGCAACCCCATGGCCTGCAGCACGCCAGACCTCCCTGTCCATCACCAACTCTTGGAGTTTACCGAAACTCATGTCCATTGAGTCAGTGATGCCATACAACCATCTCACCCTCTGTCGTCCCCTTCTCCCCCTGCCTTCAATCTTTCCCAGCATCAGGGTCTTTTCCAGTAAGTCAGCTGTTTGCATCAGGTGGCCAAAGTATTGGAGTTTAAGCTTCAGCATCAGTCCTTCCAATGAATATTCAAGACTGATTTCCTTTAGGATGGACCGGTTGGATCTCCTTGCAGTCCAAAGGACTCTCAAGAGTCTTCTCCAACACCACAGTTCAAAAGCATCAATTATTTGGCGCTCAGCTTTCTTTATAGTCCAATTCTCACATCCATACATGACTACTGGAAAAACCATAGCCTTGACTAGACAGACCTTTGTTGACAAAGTAGTCTCTGCTTTTCAATATGCTGTCTAGGTTGGTAATAACTTTCCAAGGAGTAAGCATCTTTTAATTTCATGGCTGCTATCACCATCTGCAGTGATTTTGGAGCCCAGAAAAATAAAGTCAGCCAGTTTCCACTGTTTTCCCATCTATTTGCCATGAAGTGATGGGACCAGATGCCATGATCTTAGTTTTCTGAATTTTGAGCTTTAAGCCAACTTTTTCACTCTCCTCTTTCACCTTCAAGAGGCTCTTTAGTTCCTCTTCACTTTCTGCCATAAGGGTGATGTCATCTGCATATCTGAGGTTATTGATATTTCTCCCAGCAATCTTGATTCCAGCCTGTGCTTCCTCCAGCCCAGTGTTTCTCATAGTGTAATTTTTAGAATCTTAATAATAACATGAATCCTGTAATCCCTTCTAGGCACAAGAATGCTGTCATTTTAACAATTAAAATGTTCAGTGCAGTGTGATTATTAATGTTCCAACTTTCTTCCGTGGTCGTGCTCCTCCCTGTCCGAGCGTGGGCACCTCCTCCTGCCCTAACTTGAGTTGGAATGGGAGAAGTGAGGGACGGAGAGTTCTACTTGGCTGACACAGACATAACCTCTGGGGCTCTTCTGTGCTGGTGGATTCCACAGCGCTGCTTCTTTCCCTGGTGCTGCTCCTCAAAGACACTGCTGCTGGGACCTTCACACCATGATGCTGACATAGCCTGGCCCTAGCTGGTCATCAGGATTCCTCCCTGGTGCCCTGAGCAACTATCTGGCAGTTCATCTCTTTTGTGGTGTTCAGTTCAGTTCAGTTCAGTCGTGCAGTCGTGTCAGACTCTTTGCAACCCCATGAATCGCAGCACGCCAGGCCTCCCTGTCCATCACCAACTCCCGGAGTTCACCCAGACTCACGTCCATTGAGTCCGTGATGCCATCCAGCCATCTCATCCTCGGTCGTCCCTTTCTCCTCCTGCCCCCAATCCCTCCCAGCATCAGGGTCTTTTCCAACGAGTCAACTCTTCGCATAAGGTGCCCAAAGTACTGGAGCTTCAGCTTTAGTATCATTCCTTCCAAAGAAATCCCAGGGCTGATCTCCTTCAGAATGGACTGGTTGGATCTCCTTGCAGTCCAAGGGACTCTCAAGAGTTTTCTCCAACACCACAGTTCAAAAGCATCAATTCTTCGGCACTCAGCCTTCTTCACAGTCCAACTCTCACATCCATACATGACCACAGGAAAAACCATAGCCTTGACTAGACAGACCTTAGTCGGCAAAGTAATGTCTCTGCTTTTGAATATACTATCTAGGTTGGTCATAACTTTTCTTCCAGGGAGTAAGCGCCTTTTAATTTCATTTGTGGTGTTAAAGGATTTAAATAAGGATGGCATTATACCAGGTGACTCTAATGCCTTGGTAGCCCAAGCCAGAGTCAATTCTGTAAATGCACTTGTATGGAGAAAACCAAATTTAAACATAAACAATCACAACCAACCAACTAGATTCTCCCAAATAAGGCAACCACTGAAGCTGTAGCCAATCAAATAATTCCTTGCTTTGCTTTTATAAAAGCCTTTCCCCTAACTCCTTTCAGAGGAGACTCCTGATGCTTTAGACCAGCAAATATTTCTCCAGCAAGGATGAGCTCATTAGGGATCAACAGAAAACTGCAATTGGTATCTACAACCATAGCAAGTCTCGTGGAAGTCCCCTCTCAGCAAGAGAAGGAGAACTCTCTCAAAGAGAAGAGAAGGACGTTGGGAGGGCTCTAATAAATGACCAGCCTATGGCACTGGCTGTGTCCTTGTTAGGAAAGGAATCTTTCTTCTTCCTGTTGGGCTTCGTTACCACCACAGGGTATGAAAGCTCTTTTGCTGGTATCCTAATTGTATTAAACTGAGGTTTCAGTTCAGTTCAGTTGCTCAGTCGTGTCTGACTCTTTGCAACCCCATGGACTGCAGCACGCCAGGCCTCCCTGTCCATCACCAACTCCCGGAGTCCACCCAAATTCATATCCATTGAGTCAGTGATGCCATCCAACCATCCCATCCTCTGTTATCCCCTTCTCCTCCTGCCTTCAGTCTTTTCCAGCATCAGGGTCTTTTGCAAGGAGTCAGTTCTTTACGTCAGGTGGCCAGAGTATTGGAGCTTATTAGCTTTCTACAACTTCCAGTTTGGCACTGCCTGATTCCCACTGATCTTTGCTTAAATATTGAAAATTTTAATGTGCCTCACTTTATCTTTCAATAGAGGATATCACATTGTCCAAGCGTCTTGGGTGAGTCAGTGGTTAAAAAAAAAAAAAAAAAAACCTGCCTACCATTGCTAGAGATGCAAGAGATGTGATTTCAGACCTGGGTCAGGAAGATTCCCCTGGAGGAGGAAATGGCAACCCACCCCCATATCCTTACCTGCAAAATCCCATGGACAGAGGAGCCTGGTGGACTACAGTCCACGAGGGTGCAGAGAGTCGGACATGACTGAGTGACTGAGCACGCACATCACGCTGCCCTTCCAGACAGGGATCCCTCCGAGCACACATGTGGCCCATGAGACGCACGCCTGTGCTTTTCTGCCTGTCGGCTACAGCAGTGCACTTTCCTTCCAGAGAAGCTCTCTTCTCTCAGCTCTGTCGCCTCAGCCTGGAGCAGCCGCAGACTCTCTCACCCAGGTTTTATGTGTCTTAACTCCAGGGGACTCGTGTCAGCCCTTCTCGTGATTCTCTTGAAGATCCTTTCTCATTTAGGTGAGAAAGAACGTGACCCTCTCCTCACTACAGTGAGGTGATGGAGATGCACAGTCCTGTAAAACTCTCTCCAGGTAAATTACCTTTTAAAAACAATCCTCTCTTTCAACCTATCCAAGCTTTCTTATATGCTTGAGGTAGGCACTCAGCTAAGGTTTGCAGTTATTGACCATCTCCTTTCCAGGTTCTTCATCAATGGCTATAAAATGTAGAGCCACTTTCAACCCATTGCGTTAGTTTGTGCCCTTGGGAATTCAGCGCACACTGAGACGGAGTCTCACGGTAACACCCAGGTATGTGATCGGTATCTGATATTAAACGATAACGGTTCTGTCCATTCGCTCTGGCCTAGTGACTAGAGTGAAGGCATCGCACCGGCAAGGACTGCTNGGCTCAGTGGTAAAGAGCCCGCCCGCCCAGTGCAGGAGACATGGGTTTGATCCCCGGTCTGGGAGGATGCCCATGCCAAGGAGTAACTAAGCCCCATGCACCATAACTCCGGAAGCCCACACGCCCTAGAGCCTGACCCCCACGACAAGAGAAGCCACCGCGATGAGTAGCCCCTGCCTGCCACAGTGAGAGAAAGCCCGCACAGCAATGAAGACCCCAGCACAGGCAAAGATAAGCAAATAAATAAACCATTTAAAAAAGGGAAACAATGGAGCTATGATTTGAATAAACTAGGGAAGGAAAGCCACTAATGGTAATCAGACGCCTTTTACTTAAGCCTCTCCTTTCTAAAAAGACTTTTATTCTGTGTATATTCTGTGGTCTTATATATAATTATCTGCACAGAGGTTTTAAATGTGCCTGAGTTTCATAGAAATCTTACAGAATTTGGTCGCCTTGTGTTTCAGATCAGTTGGTGCCGGCTCCATCAGCCTGACTTCGTGGCTACCTAACCTTGGATGGCCACACTGCCATCTGGTGTTGGATATATGAATTGCAAGTTCAATGTCTGCAGTAAATCTTGACATCAAACTAGTTTAATTTTCCACTGTGGTTTAATGTTCATAGGGTTGCTGTACCCTATGAAACAGGTACTACTTGCGTACCCATGATATGGATGATTTGAACAGTGGCAAGACTAGGTCTTGATCTCAGGCTGTCTAGCTCCAAACATTATTCCTTATTACCGTCTACTGTTTCCCTAATATACAGCCTTCAAGGCTTTCAGATTTAGGAACCCATCCATGAGTAAGCCACGTAAAGTTTCATTAGATAACAACTGTATGTAATAGCACAGATGTGATTAAAACAGGAACCATGAATAAGCCTACATTAGAGTCATCAATATCTATTTTCATTTGTCCTTCCAAGATCAAGGCATTGGCAGGTCTGGTTCCCTCTGAAGCCTCTGTCCTTGGTGTATGGAGGGCCGTCTTCTCACGTGTCCACATGGGATTTCCAGATCTGTGTCTTAATCTCCTTTCCTGGAAGCACCTCTGTCATGCTGGATTAGGACCCACCCATAGGACCTCGTTTTATCTTTCTACCTCTTGAAGACCCTGTCTCCAAATATAGTCCCATTCTGAGGCAGGTTAGGACTTCAACATGTGAATTTGAGGGGGACACAGTTCAGCCCACAACAATTATATTCCACCTTAAGGGAACATTATCAGCCAACTCACTCTATCTCAGTAATGCAAAATGTCTTAGAACCTCTGCTGCCTCGCTTTTCTACAACCTGCTTATTGTTAGTTTACAGGGTTATTAATATCTCCACCAGCCATCCAGTTGGTACTAGAAGGATGAAACTCAAAATCATTTTATTATTTATTCACATGATTCTTCCTCCTCATTTCTAAGTATTTTAATAGTAATCCAAGCGAGAAAAATTTTAGTCTGATATTTCATCTACTCTTTAACATTTATCATCTCTAGCTCAAGAATTCACATGTGATAGTGTCATAACGTAATGAGCCACATAGAAACCTTTGCTTCATTACTTTATGGTTCTTTCCCCTAAAGTTAATACTTCACTATCTGAATGACCTGGAAGAGAACAACTCTCCTTTGCTGAATAAGGGAATCTGATTATTATACATTCATTAATCTAATGTCAAAGCACATGTTTAAAAAATGAGTAGGTCAAACATTCTTAGTGAGATCAATTTTTAATGCTGTAACCATATTTTTCATTAATTCTTATGCCTTGACATTTATAAGATTGCTGCATAGTTTTTTTTTAATCCTCATAATTACAATTTGAAGTATTCTCACTTTCATTTACAGATGGGAAAACAGGTTCAGAAAGGCATTTGTGACTTGTTTAGGGACTTAGTAAATAAACAACAAAGATCCGACTATGAGTCTGATTCTAGTCAGAGTTAGACTATTTTAAAGGCTTTCCTATATTTACACCAATGTCAGTTTCTAAATGGTCTCACTTTCCCAAGAGTTGGCTTCATGAGAAAAGGACTTCATGATCAAATATATTTGGGGAACATTGTTAAATTCCCCACTGGAAGAATCACAGATTTATTTTTAAGGGTGTGAGGACTCCTGCATTAATGAAGCCCATTTAACTTTGTTTAATGTAAGCTTATTTCCAGATTGAATCAATCACTTAACTTTTCCCCCCAAGCAGTTGCTGCTAACATCCAGAGTACCCGCATTAATAACTGTTCTAACTGAACAGCTTTTTATCAACCATTCATTAAGGCCTGGGTGCTCCCAATACTATTATATGTGAGCAGGCTGGATTCCAGATGAAGGTTTAGTAAAATCAGAGGCATGAAGTGACCTGGAAAGAACAAAATGAAGCCTTTACTATTGTTTTTTGGTTCTCGGTCAAAAGAATTTGCTATTCTATCAACAAAGAACCATCTCTGAACTTTTTTTGTGTGTTTAAACACAAAAATATGTGTTTAAAGGAACAGAAGGTTTAAGTCTAAACCTTTTCAGTGTGTTGTGTCAGAGGAGTTTTCCAGCTGAGCATTAGATTATATTCTAAGCTTCATTAATCTTCCATGAGTGATAAAAGGTCAAAAACAATTTTGAACAATTCAGTTCTTCTCTAAAGATTTAGTTCTTGCCTGCATGAGTGCCTACATGTACACATACACACACACAGAATTTATTAAATTATTTTTCTTTTTTTTAAAATGATGTTCTCATTGGGTAAGAAAATTTGAAAACCCAGCAGCCAGAGAGAAAATCTGAAAACAACTAGTAGACTCTCAAATTATAATGAACTTGAGTTTAATCCTAGAGCTTACTCCCAGCACTCTCATCTGTGAAGATTAGGAATTCCACCTTGCTCTGCCTGGTGTTAAGCTGCCTTAGATTGTTTTCATAGTGGAAATTTTTGCTAAAGGTCAAATTCTATCATTCAAGCAAACGAATCCCAACAACAGCTCAGGCTGAAATGTCTTAAATGGCCTTTCACTTTCATCCTTATATTAGCTTAAGAGGTATCTCTTCACCTGTTCTGAGATACTGAGGAAATAATACTATCTTACCTTGGTGGTGTGATTTACAATTTATGAAGAACGTTCCCATATGCCATCTTATTGGTGCTCATCACAAAAAGCCCAGTAACGCAGGAAAAGTAGATGTTATTTTCAGTTTTGCCTATGACGAAACCAAGGCTAAGGGAACGTGACCAACTTGCCCAGGGTCATGTACCGGCAGAGGACAGGGCTAAAACAGACATGCCTCCTAGATTTTTGTCCAATACTCTCCCCGTAACTACATCACAAAGAGGGGAAATGGCGCCTAAATAAATAAAAGACAACACTGAGCTGTGGTTCTTGAATGAAGAAGATTTAGAACCCAGTCAAGCTATCTGAATTTCTAACTAAAATACTTCTCCTAATTTAGAAAATTCATTTTTTATTTTTATTTATTTTAATTGGAGGCTATGGCTGAAAGTGAAGAGGAACTGAAAAGTCTCTTGATGAAAGAGAAAGAGGAGAGTGAAAAAGTTGGCTCAAAGCTCAACATTCAGAAACAAAGATCATGGCCTCTGGTCCCATCACTTCATGGGAAATAGATGGGGAAACAGTGGAAACAGTGTCAGACTTTATTTTTGGGGACTCCAAAATCACTGCAGATGGTGACTGCAGCCATGAAATTAAAAGACGCTTACTCCTTGGAAGGAAAATTATTACCGACTTAGATAGCATATTAAAAAGCAGAGACATTACTTTGCCAACAAAGGTCCGTCTAGTCAAGGCTATGGTTTTTCCTGTGGTCATGTATGGATGTGAGAGCTGGACTGTGAAGAAAGCTGAGTGCTGAGGAATTGATGCTTTTGAACTGTGGTGTTGGAGAAGACTCTTGAGAGTCCCTTGGACTGCAAGGAGATCCAACCAGTCCATCCTAAAGGAGACCAGTCCTGGGTGTTCATTGGAAGGACTGATGCTGAGGCTGAAACTCCAATACTTTGGCCACCTCATGCGAAGAGTTGACTCACTGGAAAAAACTCTGATGCTGGGAGGGATTGGGGGCAGGAGGAGAAGGGGAAATAGAGGATGAGATGGCTGGATGGCATCAACGACCTGAAGCACATGAGTTTGGGTGAACTCCAGGAGTTGGTGATGGACAGGGAAGTGTGGTGTGCTGCAATTCATGGGGTTGCAAAGAGTTGGACATGACTGAGCGACTGAACTGAACTGAATTACTTTACAATATTGTGGTAGTTTTTGCTGTACATTCACAAGAAGCAGCCATGGGTGTACATGAAAATTCATTTTTAATCATTGCATCATGAATTACAGAAACGAAAAGATATTCCCTGAGAACTATGGCCACTCAGCAACGTTAGAAAGTTGAAGTTTTGCATAATAAGCAGTGAGAGAGCTAAAATCACCGCAAGATGATTCTGTGAGACAAAAATGTCTCAGTAGCACCTGAAGGCATTTTCTAGCTTTGTCACTGACACTACGTTTCCTCTGGCAAACTCTCCGGAGGTCAGTTTCCTTATCTGTCAAGTAAGAACACAAGCTGTGCTTACCTCCCAGGGATCTTTGAGAACTCGGCATCACAATCTATGATGAAGTTAGAAAGAATGTCTCTAAACAAATGATTAGAAAGTTGAAGTTTTGCATAATAAGCAGTGAGAGAGCTAAAATCACCGCAAGATGATTCTGTGAGACAAAAATGTCTCAGTAGCACCTGAATGCATTTTCTAGCTTTGTCACTGACACTACGTTTCCTCTGGCAAACTCTCTGGAGGTCAGTTTCCTTATCTGTCAAGTAAGAACACAAGCTGTGCTTACCTCCCAGGGATCTTTGAAGAACTCGGCATCACAATCTATGATGAAGTTAGAAAGAATGTCTCTAAACAAATGAAAGTCCTGTGGTTGAATCGCTTCAGCTCTTTAAGCCATGGGAATAATAAGCAGGCTTAGCATTGTTCATTGTGTATTTTATTTATGGTAAAATGCATGAACAGTCAGAAAAATGTCATTAAACAATTTGATGTTCCTTTCTGATGTTTTAATGACTACTCCCATCGACTGTGTTTGCTTGAAATTTTCTTTTAAAAAAGTGCTATTGAAGGTGAGATGTATGTTCAAGGAAATATTTAATGGCTCATCTGTAGCTTGAGGAGAGTGAATAAAAAATTGGGCAGGTTTCAATTCAAACACTTTTTGTAGTAAACTAATCTCTTTAAAGTGAAAACAGAAAAGCTAGGAATCTGTTCTGTGCAGTTATGGCAATCAACTTTTCAGTAATACAAGTAGGACAATGAGGCAAGGAAACCATCCTCCCATTCATACTCAGTTCAGTTCAGTCGCGCAGTTGTGTCCGACTCTTTGCAACCCCATGAATCGCAGCACGCCAGGCCTCCCTGTCCATCACCAACTCCCGGAGTTCACTCAGATTCACATTCATTGAGTCCATGATGCCATCCAGCCATCTCATCCTCGGTCGTCCCCTTCTCCTCCTGCCCCCAATCCCTCCCAGCATCAGGGTCTTTTCCAATGAGTCAACTCTTTGCATAAGGTGGCCAAAGTACTGGAGCTTCAGTTTTAGCATCATTCCTTCCAAAGAAATCCCAGGGTTGATCTCCCTCAGAATGGACTGGTTGGATCTCCTTGCAGTCCAAGGGACTCTCAAGAGTCTTCTCCAACACCACAGTTCAAAAGCATCAATTCTTCGGCGCTCAGCCTTCTTCACAGTCCAACTCTCACATCCATACATGACCACAGGAAAAACCATAGCCTTGACTAGACAGACCTTAGTCGGCAAAGTAATGTCTCTGCTTTTGAATATACTATCTAGGTTGGTCATAACTTTTCTTCCAAGGAGTAAGCATCTTTTAATTTCATGGCTGCAGTCACCATCTGCAGTGATTTTGGAGCCCAAAAAAACAAAGTCTGACACTGTTTCTACTGTTTCCCCATCTATTTCCCATGAAGTGGAATTAAACTAGAAATAATAACAGAGAGTTGAAAAATCCCCAGATACTTGGAGATTAAATAATGTACTTCTAAATAACACATGGGTCAAAGAAATCTCAAGAGGAATTTAAATTTTTTGACATATTTATAAGTGAAAACTAAATGAAAATGAAAACACAGCTTATCAAAATTTGTGGGATGCTGGGTAAGCAGTGGATAGAGGGAAATTTATAGCACTGAATGCATATGTGAGAAAAGGAAAAAGATATGCAATTAATCATCTAAACTTCTGCCTTAAGAAACTAGAAAAAGAAGAGCAAATAGAATGCCAGGGAAGCAGGAAAATAATAAAAATTAGAGCTGAAATCAGTGAAATGAAAAACAGGAAATCAATAGAGAAAAATCAACCAAACCAAAAGCTGCTTCTTTGAAAAGATTAATAAATCGATAAATCTCTAGCCAGACTAGGAAAAGAAGAGAAAGGACACAGAGTACTAATATCAGAAATGAAAGGGGGGACATCACTACAGATCCCATGGACATTAANTATAAGTTAAATAAGCAGGGTGACAATATACAGCCTTGACGTACTCCTTTTCCCAATCATACTAGTTTAATGTAATTACCTGAAAGCTGGCAAGATTCTAGAAAGGTATAATAACGTGGCATGCGGGTTACAAAAGATAGTGAAAGAACTTGTTTCTGTTATAATTCCACTCACTAAACCTTCAGTTCAGTTCAGTTCAGTTTCTCAGTCATGTCTGACTCTTTGCGACCCCATGAATCGCAGCACACCAGGCCTCCCTGTCCATTACCAACTCCCGGAGTTCACTCAGACTCACGTCCATTGAGTCCGTGATGCCATCCAGCCATCTCATCCTCGGTCGTCTCCTTCTCCTCCTGCCCCCAATCCCTCCCAGCATCAGGGTCTTTTCCAGTGAGTCAACTCTTCGCATAAGGTGGCCAAACTACTGGAGTTTCAGCTTCAGCATCATTCCTTCCAAAGAAATCCCAGGGTTGATCTCCTTCAGAATGGACTGGTTGGATCTCCTTGCAGTCCAAGGGACTCTCAAGAGGCTTCTCCAACACCACACTTCAAAAGCATCAATTCTTGGGCGCTCAGCCTTCTTCACAGTCCAACTCTCACATCCATACATGACCACAGGAAAAACCATAGCCTTGACTAAACGGACCTTAATTAGGTACAAAAAGCATTGTTTAACCTTCAGATGCCCACCCTAGGAAGCCTTGAGGATATAGACACTTAGATAAAACTTAGAATTGATTTGATACATAGAAAGTTTCAAAATGAGAGACATTTTAAGGGTGGGAATATGGTAAATAATGGAATTAAATTTATTAAAGTGGCTATGGAAAAGGATATTAGCACCAAAGGGTCTACTTGGTACTTTTTAAAGCCAGACTTTTACTTTAAATTTTACTTATTTACTTTGCAGAGTATTCTGATTTTTGGAAGAAATATTATTCCTTAACGGAGAAGCCTGGTAGGCTACAGTCCACGGGGTCGCAAAAAGTCAGACACGACTGAGTGATTTCACTTTCACTTTAATCTAAATTTGGGTACTGAAACTTGGGTAGATTAAAAGATAAATTGCTTATCAACTGATGGCAATACACAAAATTAAGCGTTGAACCATACCAAAGAACAAACCAGAAGGAAACAAGCCGACAGGAAAGAAAAAGAAGAAATTTAAATGCTCTTCAATTGGGACTTTAAGCAAATTGTGATAGTTCAACTAGTAGAACGTTAATACCTACCATAAAAATGATGGGCAAAGCCAATAATGAAAGCTGAACTCATGCAATTTAACTATAACTCCTTCTCAAACCATTCTAAAATGGCAAGAAAGGAACAATAACAAATCATAAAGAGTGTGAATGAAGGGAATATCAGGGTATCAGCAGTTTTGGGAAAGTAGAAGGCACACATCGTGTTACTAGATTTATAGAGCAGAGGCAATTGCATCCGAAGGCACCGCAGATGCCGAAGAAAAGCAAACCAGCTCTCCAAGAAACCAAGAAACACTGAGGGGCTGGGGCATAGAGCACTATGGGAGGCAAGGACGGGACGGGGCTTGGAGGAAAGGCTGTTTGGCAGACAGCCTTTGAAATAGATTTCAAGATTTCCAGAAAACCAGTGGTTTTCTATTTGACATCTGCTTCTTACCAGCCCCTGACCTGTTTGCCCTTCCTCCTTCCTGAACGAATGCTGAATCCTTTTAGTGTGATGGTGTGGCCTTGAGACTCAGAGGAACACGTGTGTACAGAGTCTGGGTGACATGAAGCCAACACAGGTGAGTAGGGGCAGCAGGCTTAGAGAGCAATCAGTCCAGACTGGAACATAAGGGCAGAAGATTCTGTTAATGTGAGTCTGTAATACCGTCAAGGGCAGCCTGAGGATACAGAGAGATCATTCAGAGAACACTGGTTTTAAAATGTTTCATTTAATAAAGTTAGAAATTCAAAATTCCTAAGCACTTAAGTTAATTTTAAGGCATTATTTTATTTGTAAGTCTAGTAAATTTTAGGAGAAGGCAATGGCACCCCACTCCAGTGCTCTTGCCTGGAAAATCCCATGGACAGAGAAGCCTGGTGGGCTGCAGTCCATGGGGTCGCTGAGGGTCAGACACGATTGAGCGACTTCACTTTCACTTTCATGCATTGGAGAAGGAAACGGCAACCCAGTCCAGTGTTCTTGCCTGAAGAATCCCAGGGACGGCGGAGCCTGGTGGGCTACCATCTAAGGGGTTGCATGGAGTCGGACACGACTGAAGCGACTCAGCAACAGCAGCAGCAAATTTTAATCAATTTTTAAAGATCCATTTATTAATATTCAGTCCCATTAACTAGCTTGGTTCATGACACATGTTTAAGCATTTTTAAAAGTATTTTAAATATTTAAAGGTCTGACAAATAATCCAAGGTGCTCATGTAATTCTTATACATCTAAAAATTAAGTTTGATTTTAGGTTAAAATCAAATTAAATCAATTACAAATCTTACAATTGCTGACTCAATTGACCATGTTTTCTTAAATATTTAATGCAGAGATTTTCTAACAAGATCAGTTCAGTTCAGTCACTCAGTCATGTCTGACTCTTTGCAACCCCATGGACTGCAGCACGCCAGGCTTCCCTATCATCAACTGGAGTTTACTCAAACTCTTTTCCATGGAGTTGGTGATGCCACCCAGCCATCTCATGCTCTGTTGTCCCCTTCTCCTCCCGCCCTCAATCTTTCCCAGCATCAGGGTCTTTTCCAGTGAGTCAGTCCTTTGCATCAGGTGGCCAGAGTATTGGAGTTTCAGCTTTAGCATCAGTCCTTCCAATGAATATTCAGAACTAATCTCCTTCAGGATGGACTGGTTGGATCTCCTTGCAGTCCAAGGGACTTCAACAGTCTTCTCTGACACCACAGTTCAAAAGCATCAATTCTTCAGTGCTCAGCTTTCTTTATAGTCCAATTCTCACATCCATACATTACCACTGGAAAAACCATAGCCTTTACTAGACGGACCTATCTTGGCAAAGTAATGTCTCTGCTTTTTAATATGCTGTCTAGGTTGATCATAGCTTTCTTCCAAGGAGCAAGTGTCTTTTAATTTCATGGCTGCAGTCACCATATGCAGTGATTTTGGAGCCCAAGAGAATAAAGTCTCTCATTATTTCCATTATTTCCCCATCTATTTGCCATGAGGGCTTCCCTGGTGGCTCACAGGGTAACGCGTCTGCCTGCAATGCAGGAGACCTGGGTTCGATTCCTGGGTTGGGAAGATCCCCTGAAGAAGGAAATGGCAACCCACTCGAGTACTCTTGCCTGGCAAATCCCACGGACAGAGGAGGCTGGTAGACTACAGTCCATGGGGTTGCAAAGAGTTGGACAAGGCCGAGTGACTTCACTTTCTTTCTTTCTTTCATTTGCCATAAAGTGATGGGACAGGATGCTATGATCTTAGTTTTTTGAATGTTGAGTTTTAAGCCAACTTTTTCACTCTCTTTTTTCACTTTCATCAAGAGGCTTTTTAGTTCCTCTTTGCTTTCTGCCATAAGGGTGGGTGTCATCTGCATATCTGAGGTTATTGATATTTCTCCCAGCAATCTTGATTCCTGCTTGTGCTTCATCCAGCCTGGCATTTCACATGATGTACTCTGCGTGTAAGTTAAATAAGCAAGGTAACAATATACAGCCTTGACGTACTCGTTTCCCGATTTGGAAATATCTAACAAAATAGTGTTACTTTAATTTTGAGTCTCTTAAATATTCCTCCCTTGTTTACTCAGTCATGTCTGACTCTTTGCAACCCCATGGACTGCAGCACAACAGATGTCCCCATTCCTCACCAGCTCCCAAAGTTTGCCCAAGTTCATGTCCATTGCATCGATGATACCATCCAGCCATATCATTCACTGATACCTCTTCTCCTTGTGCCCTCAATCTTTCCCAGCATCAGGGACTTTTCCAATGAGTCTGCTGTTCGCATCGACCAAAATACTGGAGCTTCAGCTTCAGCATCAGTCCTTCCTAATATTCAGGGTTGATTTCCCTTAAAATTGACTGGTTTGATCTCCTAAATATTCCTCTCACTTCATTTCAGTTCAGTCGCTCAGTTGTGTCCGACTCTTTGCAACCCCATGAATCGCAGCACGCCAATCCGCCCTGTCCAACATCAACTCCCGGAGTTCACTCAAACTCATGTGCATGGAGTCGGTGATGCCATCCAGCCATCTCATGCTCTGTCGTCCCCTTCTCCTCCCGCCCTCAATCTTTCCCAGCATCAGGGTCTTTTCCAGTGAGTCAGTCCTTTGCATCAGGTGGCCAGAGTATTGGAGTTTCAGCTTTAGCATCAGTCCTTCCAATGAATATTCAGAACTAATCTCCTTCAGGATGGACTGGTTGGATCTCCTTGCAGTCCAAGGGACCCTCAACAGTCTTCTCTGACACCACAGTTCAAAGGCATCAATTCTTTGGTGCTCAGCTTTCTTCACAGTCCAACTCTCACATCCATACATGACCAGTGGACAAACTATAGCCTTGACGAGATGGACCTTTGTTGGCAAAGTAATGTCTTTGCTTTTCAATATGCTGTCTAGGTTGATCAGAATTTTCCTTCCAAGGAGTAAGCGTCTTTTAATTTCATGGCTGCAGTCACCATCTGCAGTGATTTTGGAGCCCAGAAAAATAAAGTCTGACACTGTTTACACTGTTTCCCTGTCTATTTCCCATGAAGTGATGGGACCCGATGCCATGATCTTTGTTTTCTGAATGTTGAGCTTTAAGCCAACTTTCCACTCTCCTCTTCCACTTTCATCAACAGGCTTTTTAGTTCCTCTTCACTTTCTGCCATAAGGGTGGTGTCATCTGCATATCTGAGGTTATTGATATTTCTCCCAGCAGTCTTGATTCCAGCTTATGCTTCTTCCAGCCCGGCATTGCTCAGATGTACTCTGCATATAAGTTAAATAAGCAGGATGACAATATACAGCCTTGACATACTGCTTTTCCTATTTGGAACCAGTCTGTTGTTCCATGTCCAGTTCTAACTGTTGCTTCCTGACCTGCATATAGGTTTCTCAAGAGGCAGGTCAGGTGGTCTGTCATTCCCACCTCTTTCAGAATTTTCCACAGTTTATTGTGATCCACACAGTCAAAGGCTTTGTCATAGTCAATAAAGCAGAAACAGATATTTTTCTGGAACTCTCTTGCTTTTTCCATGATCCAACGGATGTTGGCAATTTGATCTCTGGTTCCTCTGCCTTTTCTAAAACCAGCTGGAACATCTGGAAGTTCATGGTTCATGTATTACTGAAGCCTGGCTTGGAGAATTTTGAGCATTACTTTACTAGCATGTGAGATGAGTGCAACTGTGTGATAGGTAGTTTGAGCTACTTATGTCTAAACCCTTCCAAAGTTAAAAGATAATTCTTTGCCATTTAGAAAAAAATTGGTACCCACCACCAGAATATTGAAATTACCATTCTACATCATTTTTGTGACCACTCTTTCAGCTTGTTCAAAGTTTCTTTATGTAAAACAAAACAAAACAATCCCAAAGTGTCTTCACATTCAGAGACAACTGGCCTGGGCAAGGATTGGATTCTTGCCTTCAACACTGATGGGATTTACTGAGCATCATTTTATAGTTGCTGCATTAAGCACTTGATGCTTAAAGAAATAGGTTTTTAAGTAGTTTGCCATCTGTTAGACTGGAAATGTACATACCTAATTTTTCTGTCTACTCATAGACAAAGTCTGCCACCTCCATCTAATTGACCATATGACTTGACTGGATTTTGTATTTCTCTGGCTCTTCTTAAAGTATAAATATCTCTGTGTCTAACTTTAAAACCTAAACTTTATAAATCATTCATTCACTCATTTCAAATTTTTCCTGACTAGTGGGACCACTATTCTTAGGAATAGTATGATAACATTGGATTGATTTCTGCATATCTGCCATTCTTTTTACTAGCTTTGTAGGCCCAACTCCTTAAGTTATTCTACTGACAAGATATAGGAAGCATGTATTCAGGGGAGGAAAATGGAACTAATTTGTTATCTAGTATATTGAAAATAATACTGAAATGTGCTTTACATATCCACTGGAGAAACTGAAGAACATGCAATATATGAACTGAATGAAAACTGATGAAACAATTAATTCCAAGAAGAAGCCAAAACTGTACAAGAAAGGAAACAATTATAATATATTACTTGGCTCAGCAATGATCAATGTTTACATAGCCATGAATACTGTAAATACTAATGATTTTAAAATATTATAATTTTAGAGGGTAGAAAGGAAAAAGAGTGTAGCAAGTTAGTTCTTGTCATAACGAGAAGTCAATTGTTGTTCTTGTTGCTGTTTAATTGCTAAGTCATGTCCAACTCTTTTGTGACCCCATGGACTGTAGCCCACCAGACTGCTCTATCCATGGAATTTTCCAGTTAAGAATACTGGAGTGGGTTGCCCTTTCCTTTTCCAGGGTATCTTCCCGACCCAGGGATTGAATCCGCGTCTCCTATATGGCCAGCAGATTCTTTACCATTGAGCCACCTAGGAAATCCAAGAAGTCAATATAGTACCTAAAACTGGTAAATCAAAACACTGATGTATAAGATTATTACATAGAAATATGGAGGCAAATATATGAGAAAAAGCTAGAAAATTTGAAAGGAGAAAATAAAACTTAAGAAAATGAGAGTAAACAGTGCTGTGATGAACACTGGGGTACACGTGTCTCTTTCAATTCTGGTTTCCTCGGTGTGTGTGCCCAGCAGTGGGATTGCTGGGTCATATGGCAGTTCAATTTCCAGTTTTTTAAGGAATTGCCACACTGTTCTCATAGTGGCTGTACTAGTTTGCATTCCCACCAACAGTGTAAGAGGGTTCCCTTTTCTCCACACCCTCTCCAGCATTTATTGCTTGTAGACTTTTGGATCGCAGTCTTTCTGACTGGTGTGAAATGGTATCTGTTTATAAAGCCAGGACATGGAAGCAACCTAGATGTCCATCAGCAGATGAATGGCTAAGAAAGCTGTGGTACATATACACAATGGAGTATTACTTAGCCATTAAAAAGAATACATTTGAATCCGTTCTAATGAGGTGGATGAAACTGGAGCTGATTATACAGAGTGAAGTAAGCCAGAAAGAAAAACACCAATACAGTATACTAACACATATATATGGAATTTAGAAAGATGGTACCATGATGCAAGACAGCAAAAGAGACACAGATGTATAGAACAGACTTTTGGACTCTGTGGGAGAGGGAAAGAATGGGATGATTTGGGAGAATGGCATTGAAACATGTATACTATCATGTAAGAAATGAATTGCCAGTCTAAGTTTGATACAGGATACAGGATGCTGGGGGCTGGTGCACGGGGATGATCCAGAGAGATGATATGGGGAGAGAGGTGGGAGGGGGGTTCAGGATTGGGAACTCATGTACATCCGTGGCAGATTTATGTCAATGTATGGCAAAACCAATACAGTATTGTAAAGTAAAATAAAAAATAAAAAAATATTAAAAAAAAAAAAAAGAAAATGAGAGTAAGGGTAGGGATGGATAAAGGTCAAGGAAAAGAAAAGGCAGGGAACTCAAGTCTTTTGCTACATTTTAAATGACCTAACGTGTCATTTAATAGTTATTTTTTTAAATTTTAAGTAAAATGCCAGAATTTTAAAATTATAATTAACATTAATACAGTCATCCCCATCATCTGCAGTTTCACTTTCTGTGGTTTCAGTTATCTGCAGTCAACCAAGGTCTGAAAATATTAGGTGGAAAATTCCAGAAACAATTCATAAATTTCAAACCGCAAGCCATTCTGAGAGGCATGATGAAATCTCTCGGGGTCCCGCTCCCTCCTGCTCAGGATGTGCCGCATCCCTTTGTCCACCATATCCTCCTTGTATGTACCTCCCCTCACACCTGTGAGTCGCTTAGCAGCTGTCTTGGTTATCAGATCAAGTGTCCTGGTATCACACTGTTTGAGTCAAGTGACCTTTATTCTACTTAATAATGGCCCCAAAGTGCAATGGTAGTGATGTTGGAAAAAAACAATATGCACAGATTTCAACAGTATCGTGGTTTCGGGCATCCACTGGAGGTCTTAGAATGAAAGGGGGAAGTACTGTAATTTTAATGTGGGAAAATGTCATCTAATATGAAGTAAAGAACCTAGGGAAAAACAAAATTGTATGTTTATGGCACAGTGATTAAAACTACATAAAATGCAATAACTGGAAGAGATGATGGAAAAATGAAAAGCTTTCTCAGGGTAACGGGATAGTAAATGACTTCAAATATTCTTAACTTAGTGTTATATTAGCTTGATATTGTTTTATTTTGAAAAGCTTGCAGAAAAACATTTAGAGTATGTTTTTTATTTGTGATTCTATTAGGACGAAAACCAGCCCTGCCTCCAGTAGTTTATACTCCAGCATCCTGAAATTCTTGAAGCCTCCCACTAAAGACCAGCCCAGGCACGTCTATGAAGCTGTCGTCCGCCTTCCCGAGCTTCCCCTGAAGGCCTCTTCCCGCTCCAGCTTTATTCTATCCCTGATGCCACGATCACGCCACCAGGTAGTTCCTCAGGTGAGAAGTCTCTTCTCCAAGGAGGCCAAGTGTCTCTTGTGGTTTTCTGGTGGGATTTTCAAGTTGTTTTTTTAACTGAGAGGTTCCCTGGAGTTTGATTTTCTATTGTTAGTGCCCTGTGGGTGCTCTGGATTGTGAAAGTGTCCTCCTGGTACGTTTTGGCGTTTGCTTCTCTTTATGGTCCAGTAGGACTTAATCAAGATAATAAATGAGTTTCTAACAGTTCTGATTCTCAACAGTGAAGAGTGTTTCCCGCTTTCTCCTTTATGAATGGAGCCCAATTCCAGAAACTTCCATGTCTATAGTTTGCAACCGCAACTCCTATTATATCTTCTCAAGTATACCTTTAGCTATAGCTCATATTGACTAAATAAATTAGCCCTGAAAAATGAGAGATCAAGGTACTCTTTGAATCCCTTAATAAAGACTTCAAGTTTATCTATTGTTTGTATATCTTGGATAGCTTCTGGCTTTCATTTCTTGTTTTTAAACTGTCATATGTATTTTCAAAATAAATAATTTGTCCAGAATTTTTAAGTGTTTGGAATGGAAGACCTAATTACTCATTTTACCAAAGGATTCTGACCAGAGAACTTGGTCCTCAGTAAATTCCTTGAAGAAAGAAAACACCTTTGTTATTATCTGGGCTCAGCACAGTAACTGGTTTATAATCAGCAAACATTTGGTGAAGAAATGACTATTCTCAGATGACTGAGAAAAGTATTTTATTAATGATGAGGTTAATGGCCAGATTAATGGGGTTAACCTTCCAAGGATATTTGCATTTTAAAAAGAGCTATCTATGTGTTCACAGGGTAGTTCATTGAGCTTTCTTAAAGTTCTTTTTCCCCCTCAAAAGATCTCCAATGTTGACATTTCAGACACTAAATCTAGCAAGTAGGTGATATTTCGAACAGATAAATTCCTTCCAAATTCCCACAACTTACTATTCACTTATGTAGTAATCTCTTGGCCCAACCTAGGAAGATGAGGTCACCCAATTCCTAAGGAGTCACTCTAGCTTTTTAGGGATAATTTGGTGTGTCAAAATGAGTTATACCTATTTATAAACAAGTGTTATGATGAAAGGATACCAGGTAGTTATATGTGATTGCCACATTGGTCAGAATACAGAAAATAGAAGATAATAAGGAAAGAACTTCCTTATTAGAATCATTGCATCATAAACTGTGAGAGGTCGGATCTACATAATTGTTTTACAGATTAATCTTATGCATGTTGGTTTAAAGAACCAGTAGTTGATAATTCTCAAAATTATTATTATAAATATTGTAGCATTAACTGTATTAACAGTAAATTCCCCAGAAGAGCATCTGGAGAACAAGACTGAGTCAGCTCAGTTCAGTCACTCAGTCGTGTCCGACTCTTTGCGACCCCATGAATCGCAGCACGCCAGGCCTCCCTGTCCAACACCAACTCCCGAGTTTACTCAGACTCACATCCATTGAGTCCGTGATGCCATCCAGCCATCTCATCCTCGGTCATCCCCTTCTCCTCCTGCCCCCAATCCCTCCAAGCATCAGGGTCTTTTCCAGTGAGTCAACTCTTCACATGAGGTGGCCAAAGTACTGGAGCTTCAGTTTTAGCATCATTCCTTCCAAAGAAATCCCAGGGTTGATCTCCTTCAGAATGGACTGGTTGGATCTCCTTGCAGTCCAAGGGACTCTCAAGAGTCTTCNATCCTCGGTCATCCCCTTCTCCTCCTGCCCCCAATCCCTCCAAGCATCAGGGTCTTTTCCAGTGAGTCAACTCTTCACATGAGGTGGCCAAAGTACTGGAGCTTCAGCTTTAGCATCATTCCTTCCAAAGAAATCCCAGGGCTGATCTTCAGAATGGACTGGTTGGATCTCCCTGCAGTCCAAGGGACTCTCAAGAGTCTTCTCCAACACCATAGTTCAAAAGCATCAATTCTTCGGCGCTCAGCCTTCTTCACAGTCCAACTCTCACATCCATACATGACCACAGGAAAAACCAGAGCCTTGACTAGACAGACCTTAGTTGGCAAAGTAATGTCTCTGCTTTTGAATATACTATCTAGGTTGGTCATAACTTTTCTTCCAAGGAGTAAGTGTCTTTTAATTTCATGGCTGCAGTCACCATCTGCAGTGATTTTTGAGTCCAAAAAAATAAAGTCTGACACTGTTTCTACTGTTTCCCCATCTATTTCCCATGAAGTGATGGGACCCGATGCCATGATCTTCATTTTCTGAATGTTGAGCTTTAAGCCAACTTTTTCACTCTCCTCTTTCACTTTCATCAAGAGGCTTTTTAGTTCCTCTTCACTTTCTGCCATAAGGGTGGTGTCATCTTCATATCTGAGGTTATTGATATTTCTCCCGGCAATCTTGATTCCAGCTTGTGTTTCTTCCAGTCCAACCTTTCTCAAGATATAAGTTAAATAAGACTGAGTAGTAATGGGAATTAGTACCACTAAATGTTTTTTGAGTTATGCTATCTAAGTAAGTAAGGGTTCACAGAAACACTTGTTGACTATGATAAAAGAAGAGGGAGCCAGTGATATTAGGGCAAATAGTTAAGGTACTAAAGTTGAAGGGAAGGTAAAGCAAGTTCATGCAAAGTTTTAGAAGAAAGGGCATCAGGCAAGCCCTCTGGATGCAGAGATGAGGAATCTGCAGTTCAGCAAAGTATGGCCCATTGCAGTCTCCCAGTCAGCAGCAGACACAGGAGGCCAAATCTGGTCTCCTTTCTCCCAGTCTCTCATTTACATTTTGGAGCGGTGACTTTGCTTTGTTCCTGAAGAGGCTTTGACAATGTTGGAAAAAAACCTAACCAGGTGGTTCCTCATGCATGTTTCACAGCACAAACTTCATTGCTAAAAACAGAGTTAAAGCATCTAGCTATTCGGCACTCTATCCTCTTGCCCAGCCTGTGGAAAGATCACACGAGGGCATTTCAGTCACCAGATACCAATCTGGACATTTAACATTTCATACAGGATTTCTGAATGGACCCATGCTTTCCTAGAGCTGTGATTCTTTCAATCTTCACATTTCTGAAGTGACTGCATTTCCCACGGGTGGAGCAGACATTGTTTTCTTCCAACATGGTTACTACTGTGTGGCTTATTCTCTCTTTGTGGCTTTTCCATCTGTTCCATTGGAATGGCATAAAGGACTTTAAAAATGATTTCTTAATGACCAGTGAAGAATTGGTAATAGAAAGTTGTGGTGTTATAACATTTGAGACTCTTGGGTCTCATATTATTGCCATGAGTCTTGTGCTAGACATTACAGGACAAATTAGCATTTTGGTGTTTTAATGAAAGTTTTTAATTATTTGGTTTCCAATTTACATCAGCAATAATGCTTTTTAATCAAAGTAGGACCTGTGTTCTTTTATTTTCTGCCTCACCTCTCTCTCACTTTTCTCATTTGTCCATTTCATCTATCTACCTTTATAAAATCACTGAGCATTCAGCATTGACTAGCCCTATGGATTTGAAAAGCAGCAAAACACTCAGAAGTCACCGTGTTTTTTTGTTTTCGTTTTACATCTTTCCGTGGGTCAAGCACTCCTGAAGCACCTTACACAGAATGATAAAGAAGTAGCTCACTTTCCTCATCAAGATACATGCTTGTAAGTGCTTGAAAACAGGTATCTAAACTGTACAACCATTACCTCACCAGGGTCATACAACTGTTTCCTTCATACCACACACAAGATGAGATGGATGGATGGGAGGGTAGGCCTGATTAATTATTTTGTGTGTTTTTATAAACCTGCTTTTAAGAAGGATTGCATTGCCTTAAATATTTTATTCTTAAAATGGGAAAGATGCCAGAATAACCTTGACTGGGAGTAGCGGTTCGGTTGTTTATCGATTGTTACTAGGCAGGTTGCTCCCATAGCAACAAGAGGGTAACCATAAAGGTGTACGAGGAGCTGTCCAGAACATGCTTGACTGAAAAAATGGCGAAATACCCTGAAAACAGGCCTGCTCAACATTTGTTTGGACTACATACAACTCTCCTGCCACAAAAGAATGTGAACAAGAATTCAGTTTTGTTCTTCCTTTTATGATTTATGAAATTAGCATTTCATTTGACCCTGCCGACACTGTACTGCAGGCAGGACTGGCATTATCAGCTTCATGATAAAATATAATTGTGATGACAAGGCCTCCTCTTCTTCCTTGTTATAGGACAGTAGCAAGAAAAAAAATAGATTCTGTTTGAAAATCAAGAAGGAATAATTTCTCAATTAAAAATTTATCCCCAAACATAAAACAAAAATATAAACTGTCTTCAACACAACTAGAAGTTAAGTGTAACCTCAACCACAATATATGAGAAATGGATGACATACACAGTCAAGCTCAAACAGGATGGTGCCTGGAGAGGAGGCTTACAGCTCCAGATTTCAAAATCACTGGACCAAAAGACTCCAAAATAGATGGCATAACTGGAGAGGTAAAAAGCCAGTTTCTTGTCTGAAAAAATGCAAGTGGGCTGAGTGCCAGCAGGAGGGGATTTTCTGAATACTACCTGGTACCACAGATAAACGGGAGTGGCAAAGCCAAATCAGCAGTGAATAGATGAGTCAGACAGGAGGAAAGATTCTGAGGTGAGGAGCTCTGCAGTTGCCAATCCCTGTTGGCTGGAGAGAAAAAAAGGCTCAAATAGCTTCTCAGACCCACAGTCCTGTCCTAAGGAGCTTCACTGTAACCCAGGAAGAACTATTAATCCAAAATGGTGCCCTATCCACCATATGAATTAATACTGAATAGGTGAGTCAGAAAGAAACTGACCTCATTTAAAGAGTAATTGATGAGAATAACTTTGCATGGTGCTCATGTAAACACTCCAAAAAAGGGAACAGGAGATAAAAGCAGATACAATCATCAACAAAGAAAATGAATTCACTGTGCATACAAAATATGGGACCAAACATACCATCAAACATCAAAAAATTTAGGGAAATGTTCATCCAGATATCCAGGTAATCAGAAACTAGCTGGCAAAACCACCAAAGGAGATGCAATGTGAGTAAGAGTTCAGAAAAGAAAGAGAAAAAACCAAAGACATTCCAGAAATAAGGTCCCACCAGAAGGAATACAGGCTGAGAGCTAAACTAAGAGAAGGCAGAGAGAACATAAGGTGAAATATTTTATCTTGATTAACCAGTGGTTCAAAATACAACACGTAAGTTGATAAACATGTAACAAGGCATGAAGAATATTTATCAAGTTAAACACAGGAAGAACCAAGTAAATCAGCCAACACTGTGCAGTGGAGAAAAGGTAGAAGGAAGTATGCTGATGGGACACTGCTCATAGCAGGGGGTCAATATCACCTCAAAAGTGTCTAATTCAAAGTGATAGCTAAAAAGAAAACTAGTGGAACCAAAGAAATCACAGCAAATGTGGATAGTAAATTGATGGTGCAGTGTGTAGCAATTACTTATTCATTCCCATCCCCTCACCTCTCCTTCCTATCAGAACCCTAACTGTGTTCATATATCCATCCCTCCTTCCCGCTGTCATGGGCCCTAGGACATTATTTCTTAACTGAAGGTGCTTCTGCCCCTCCGGGGGACATCTGATATCGTCTGGAGAGGTTTTTGACTCTCACAAAGAGGTACTCCTGGCATTCAGGGTAGAGGCCAGGATGAGGTGACTTGCTCCAGGCCAAGTTCTATGTGTGATCCCTCAGACCTTATCGTAAGCCACTACAAAGGCTTTGCCTGGCAGGATTCATGGGGAAAGGCTGCCCTTCCCACACAGTTCCCCAAAGCAATGACAGTCAGTACCCTCTGGGGCTGCGTGGTCAGAGGCCAATCTGCATCCCTAGCCCAGACACCTTGATTCCCAGGCCTCCTCAGGAGACCTTGGCTGAGGCACAGTTTAGGTCTCTCCACTGAGACCCCTCAAAGGGCGGCCTTGACCAAGATACCTTTCTCCAGGTAGACTCAGTTTTCTGGCTCCTAGCCTTTCCTCTGGTCCCCTTGGTGCATGAAGTGGCAGGAGCCTTTTGCTCCAGGCTCTCAGCAGTTTCTTCCAGCTGTGCTACCATCGTTTGGCTGGCCTTCGCGCAGCGCCACCCCACAGCGAGTCGGGGGCTGGAACAGAGAGGCGCAAGCTCTACTGCCCTACTTTCCTTTTTGGCATCTCACTTATCATGCTAAACAAATAAAGACTTGTTACTTTCATTTTGGCTTACTGTCTCATTTTTGCAGCTTGGCACAGGGATACTGCAAAACATCCTACAATGCACGTAACTGCCTCCAAAAGTGAATTACCCGCTCCAAATATCAGTGGTGCTGAGGCTTTGTGGGGAACGTGACCCCATCACCAGCTCCAGGGTCAGAGAATTCTCCTGGTGAATGTTATTCATCCAGAAAATGGACAGATGACCAAAGAAGTCAACTCAATCACACTCAAGTAGAAGACTTACAGTTCCATGGCTGAAGGAGCTTTTCCTGTTTCTGCTGTGCTGGACATGAGCACGGCAACACAAAGGCATCCTGTGAACATGAGGGAAAACAACTCTGGGATGTTTACTCGGAGGAGACCAGGAGGGAACCTGGGCCCTTGATGACAAGCCTGACAGAACTATGGCTGGAGCTCACCAACTTTGTACCTTCAGAAATGTTTAAAACAAATTTCCTTAGAACTTTAAGTTAATGTGAAGTTTTTCTCCAGTTCAGTTGCTCAGTCGTGCCTGACTCTTTGCGACCCCATGAATCGCAGCACACCAGGCCTCCCTGTCCATCACCAACTCCTGGAGTTCACTCAGACTCACGTCCATCAAGTCAGTGATGCCATCCAGCCATCTCATCCTCTGTCATCCCCTTCTCCTCCTGCCCCCAATCCCTCCCAGCATCAGAGTCTTTTCCAATGAGATAGCTCTTCGCATGAGGTGGCCAAAGGACTGGAGTTTCAGCTTTGTATCATTCCTTCCCAAAGAACACCCAGGACTGATCTCCTTCAGAATGGACTGGCTGGATCTCCTTGCTGTCCAGGGGACTCTCAAGAGTCTTCTCCAACACCACAGTTCAAAAGCATCAATTCTTTGGCGCTCAGCTTTCTTCACAGTCCAACTCATATCCATACATGACTACTGGAAAAACCATAGCCTTGACTAGACAGACCTTTGTTGGCAAAGTAATGTCTCTGCTTTTGAATATACTATCTAGGTTGGTCATAACTTTCCTTCCAAGCAGTAAGTGTCTTTTAATTTCATGGCTGCAATTACCATCTGCAGTGATTTTGGAGCCCCCCAAAATAAAGTCTGACACTGTTTCCACAGTTTCCTTGCAATGAAAAGTACCCCTCTACAAAAAGATAAACTAAGCAATAATATCAGAAAGCATAACTTAAGAACAAAGATATACTACATATAAATGAATACACCTAGACTATTCTAATGTATGAAATGATACTAAAATAGAATCACAAAGCAAAATCTACTACATAGTACTGTATATTAAAATAAAATCCCTAAATCAATCAACACAATATAAAAAATAAAATGATAAAGGTGTATCAGGCAAATGCAAGCCAAAATAAAACAGGTCATAATCATAATATCTGGAATTTCAAAAGCATTCAATGAGGAAAAAAATACTATAAAAATATAAAGGTAAAATTCACAATGGAAATTTGACAATTTTGAGTTCATAAGCAACATATTGTACAGAAAACATAGCCACATATCATACAGAAAAAAGTAAAAAACCAAAGAAAATAAAAGAATTTGACAATAACCTGTAAGTGGAATGTTTAACTTACCTCTCTCTCAAATCATGACTAAGCATACGGACCAAAAAGCTATAGAAAACCTAAGTATCTTTAATCCAGATATAATTTATATATAGTATAAAATACATACACTTTATATAGCCCTCCATTCTCTGAAGTGTCTAGACCTTCCACAAAAACTGACCTATATAAAGAAAACTTGACATGGAATAATTTGATACCCAGGACTCCACAGAAAGGGACAGCAGTTTATTCTTAGACTCCTGATCACAAGGGACTCCGGGAGTGTGAAAATTGTTCCCATGGGCAAGAATGCTGCTCTTTGTGGTAAGAGCAGGTACAAAGAAAGAGAATTAGAGAGGGGCCAGAGAGGGCATTGCTGGGCCCTCACAGAAGTCACCCCAACCTGACCAAGGATGACATAGCAGCTTTCACTCTCCAGATAATAAGGCAAGGGTAAACTGACAAAAAGTGCATGAATGCTCTATGCAAGACAAACTGTGATAAGCACAAAAGACTGAGAACTTTGTAAGTTTCCTTGCAATGAAAAGTACCCCTCTACAAAAAGATAAACTAAGCAATAATATCAGAAAGCATAACTTAAGAACAAAGATATACTACATATAAATGAATACACCTAGACTATTCTAATGTATGAAATGATACTAAAATAGAATCACAAAGCAAAATCTACTACATAGTACTGTATATTAAAATAAAATCCCTAAATCAATCAACACAATATAAAAAATAAAATGATAAAGGTGTATCAGGCAAATGCAAGCCAAAATAAAACAGGTCATAATCATAATATCTGGAATTTCAAAAGCATTCAATGAGGAAAAAAATACTATAAAAATATAAAGGTAAAATTCACAATGGAAATTTGACAATTTTGAGTTCATAAGCAACATATTGTACAGAAAACATAGCCACATATCATACAGAAAAAAGTAAAAAACCAAAGAAAATAAAAGAATTTGACAATAACCTGTAAGTGGAATGTTTAACTTACCTCTCTCTCAAATCATGACTAAGCATACGGACCAAAAAGCTATAGAAAACCTAAGTATCTTTAATCCAGATATAATTTATATATAGTATAAAATACATACACTTTATATAGCCCTCCATTCTCTGAAGTGTCTAGACCTTCCACAAAAACTGACCTATATAAAGAAAACTTGACATGGCAATAATTTGATACCCAGGACTCCACAGAAAGGGACAGCAGTTTATTCTTAGACTCCTGATCACAAGGGACTCCGGGAGTGTGAAAATTGTTCCCATGGGCAAGAATGCTGCTCTTTGTGGTAAGAGCAGGTACAAAGAAAGAGAATTAGAGAGGGGCCAGAGAGGGCATTGCTGGGCCCTCACAGAAGTCACCCCAACCTGACCAAGGATGACATAGCAGCTTTCACTCTCCAGATAATAAGGCAAGGGTAAACTGACAAAAAGTGCATGAATGCTCTATGCAAGACAAACTGTGATAAGCACAAAAGACTGAGAACTTTGTACCAAAGTGCATTACACAAGACAAAAAAGTAAATTCTTGTTCAAACTGGCATGGAATTAAATAGTGGAAGTGTAAGGTGGATCAGTCGGCAGAACCTGGAGAAAAATCTGGGTGACCTGAATTAAAAAAGAAAAAAAAAAAAAGACTTCCTTTGTCTAGTTTTAACAAGACAGTTCTTGAAAAACTGTCACTTCACTTTTCTCTCATGATTCCGTCTGCTGCCCTCATGCTCTAGGTATATGTATAAAAAGTGTAAAGTCACACGTTCTCTGTCCACCATGCTCTCCTGCTGCCTCCGTTTGCTGCTCAAAGGAAACAGGATATAAAGTGTTTAGCACACTTCTTCCCCATAACCCGAGACTGTACAGTACGCCTAGAACATTTGCTGGTGGTTAAGAATGGACTTCGAGAACATCCCCAGACATTTGCTGGTGGTTAAGAATGGACTCTGAGAACACCCCCAGAACGTCTGCTGGTTGTTAAGAGTGGCCTGCAAGAACGCATTAGAACCACAGCAGTAGGACTTGCGGGCTCTGGACTTCAAGGGCAAAAACTGGGTCTGAGTTTACACACAGGGTTTTTAAGGGTGAAAAGACTGAATAACACACTATGGAGACTAACATGCCAGGATAAAGGGACAGTACCTCAGGCTGCGCCTTCCCATCTCTTTGCTGGTTGGAGGATTAGGCTGTCAGAAGAAATATCTTCCAATATTTAAAACAAACAAAAGCACACTTTACAGGGAGAGAAACAGTGAGAAACAGATGCTTCAGTCAAACTTCCACTGAATGGTGATTAACTATAATTTCTTGCTCTGATATAGAAGACTTTTTGTTTGTTTTGGAAAATGAATCTAAGATCCTTGTAAATAAAACTGTCCTGCTTATACAGCAGTATTACCAAGTTCGGTGACTTCAGTGAAATCCTAGTTCTCGTGTAACCATGGGAAAACGTGACTTATACTGAACTTCCTAGTTAATTTCTAGGGAAGATATTGCAACAGCTATGGCTAATATGAAATTTTATCTAATATCTAAGATGAGCATTGTTGAATATTAAATAGTTTCTTTCATTCTTTCTACTCTGAAAGCTAAAAGTAAAGGGATAAAGAAAAGAATAAAAAAATAATTTGCCATTTAAGTCATCCTCTGATTCCAGAAATAAAATATTTTAATTCCACTGAAAAAAATAAAAGCAGTTTCTTTACTCCGACAATGAGCACATTAACTACATTTTCACATACAGAAAACTTAGGTACATTCAACTGTTTACAAAACATGTCTCCATAATACATTTACATTCATGTGAAGTATTGACATACTAACTTATATAATTGTACATATTTGTGACTTTTGCATCTGGTACCTTTTAAAATGAACCTGTAATATGCTTAATTTCTAAAAGTCAGTTCATATCTGATGATTTAAGGTTAGGAGAGTTTCTACAAAGAATTTTAATAGATGCATTCATACAAGAATTCAGTAATTTTTCTAAACCTAAGTCTCAAACTAAAGCTTTAGCTTAAGTTACCTGACTAGCAATGGATGAATTCTGATCAAGATGTACTGTTTGGTTTATAGTTTAAGTCATTTCAACTGGTTTATACTTACTTGCGCAGCAGGGGAAAATAAGCACCAAGGATAATAAATATTTTTCACATCATAGATGAAATCACAATACAGCATGTCCCTCCAAAATCTAATAATTTGAAATAAGCATTTATTTCAAATGCTCAATCTTTAAATTATCTTAGACCAACTGATATTCTAAAGATAAGAATGGAAATGGTAAAAATAGGTGGCACAAATATCATCTACTGACAGTGGAATTCAGATATTTTCCTTATACTGATGAGATTCATTTTGGAACTCAAGTTTTTCAGATCTAAAAATAATTCCAAAAATAACTAACACTTATAAACTTGTCAGCTATATCTCTTAAAAAGAAACTCTAAAGATGTTTTTCTTGCCAATATATGAAGCAAAAATTTTCCTGATGAACAAAAGCACCTTATGGTAAAGAAATATATAAAGAAAATATTTTCTACAAGTTAATGTACAAATTTAAGTGCATAAAGGTATGTTATCCCAGATGCACATATTTTAAATAAAACACAATAAAAAATTCAAAGCACAGATTGAAAAAATAACCCATATGCCAATACTCCAGTTATTAAATATTGCAGCATATATGTAATTATAACAATTGGGGGAAGAAAGTTTCTACTCTAAACTGTGATCAGTGAAATCTCTTTGGAAATAAGCTTTTTAAGAAGTCTCCAGTATAGCCATCAGATTTCAAGCTACAGGATTTTACAGCCAAGATGCAACCCTGTGAAAATGAAAATGTACAGACACCACCTCACAGACTCTTCAGTAACCATCACCACTGTGAGACATAGATCAGCTTTCATGTTCCTTTTCTCTACTGTGGGCACATGGCAAATATCACATTAACAATAGACCTTTATCACCGTAAGTTTTGCTACTCATAAAATGCTAATAAACACTGTTTTCAAACATTTCCAGATCATGACAAAAATTCTTTACCTGAATATATACAAAGAATTCTCTCGATTTACTCTATCTTTAAATGAATACAGAGATGTACAAGGAGACACAAATTACTTGCTTTGATATTTTTCAGTCAAGGTTTATTACATGCCTTTTTTTTTCTACCAAACACATGATTTTTACTAGGAGTTCCAGCTTCTGCTTAGAAGATTTCATTTTTTTTTCGAAATATTTTTTTTGTGTTCATGCATTTCTGTTTTGCTAGTCACGCCCTTTTTCCGTGATGAGGTATTAGGAACAGCTATATTAGAAGGTCCGCTGGGAGCTATACAAAGAAAAAAGAAAAATTACACTTAGATTTTCACAAGCAATCCAAGTTCAAATAATAAAGAACAATCAGCAAAAGATCAAATAACACAAAACTTCTCTCTTTCCCTACATTCTTCCTGGGAAATTGACCCCATGGACTGCAGCCCACCAGGCTCCTCTGTCCGTGGGATTCTCCAGGCAAGAACACTGGAGTGGGTTGCCATGTCCTCCCCTCCAGGGGATCTTCCTGACCCAGGGATTGAACTCGCGTCTCTGACATCCCTGCATTGCCAGGTGGGTCCTTTACCACCAGCGCCACCTAGGAAGCCACAACGACTTTGCTGCTGCTGCTGCTAGGTCGCTTCAGTCGTGTCTGCTGACTATGCTAACAGCCTTCCAATTTATACTTCTGGCCCAGGCCTTCTCCCTTACCTGAAGATCTGTATATCCTACTAGAAACCTCTATAGAGATACTGGATAGGAAATATAAACTTAACATGTTTAAAACTGAACTCCGCAATTTCCCTACCAACATCTATTTTCTTTGGTATTACCTATCTTACCACTGTCTAAAAAGCTGAAAGATTAGAAAACTAGAAACATTCTTGACTCAGGAATCATCCTTTTATATCCAAACCAACCTCAAGCCCCACTGAGTTATCAAAAAATTATTCTAAGCCAAGTTACACTTCGGTATGGATGGCTAAGTCCTGCAGATGAATCTTCCTGCAGATAACAAGTATAAGCTCAAAATAAAATATGAAAAAAAAAATTATCTGAAGACACTGAAGAGGGAACAAAAGTAGCAATATACTAGAAAAGAATCAATACTTGGAAGAAGGGAACAACATGGAATTAGTTTCCTTGTCCTTTAAAAGAAAAAAAGAAAGGTTTGGCTTAAGGATAGGGTCCAGTGTGCACCATGTAGAATGCCTAAACTGCAATGTAAAACTCAGTCTTCCCAGTACCAAGCACCAGAGGACAAGTACTGAGGCAACAACAGTGGCTGGAAAGCCAGGTAAGAAATCCCAATTCTTTGTGTAAACACTGATCCAGTGTATGAGTTCAGCAGAATAAGCTCCAAAGTTCAGTTCAGACTAAAGCCAGTGAAGTGAAATGTGAGCTATGGGTTACGTCAGGGGACACAGGATCGCCGTCTAAGTTCAGCCAAGGTTAATACTTTGCTTTAAAAAACCCCCAACAACCCAATACTCTTTGTAGGCACATAAGAGAAACAACAGAGACAAGAGGTAATCTAGAATGCAATCCAAAATTACTCAATATATGAAAAACGTGAAAAGAACTTCTTTCTTGGGAATGGGCAAGTTCATAAGAGATCAATCCTGAGAACAGCCTGACTAATAGACAGGAATTTTAAAGCAACCATTTTAACTACACTCAAGAACAAAGGAAAATATTCATATAATGAATAAAAATACAGGAAATATCTGAAGGAAAAAACTATCAAGAATCAAAACAAATGCCTAAAACTAAAGAATAAATACCTGAAATAAAAATTCACTGGATGGTTTAGCAGCAGAATGCAGATGACAAGTAAAAGTGACTATCAACCAGGATTTTATTACCAAAAAAAAAAGTCCAAAGCAGGCCACAGTCAAACTTCTGAGACCCAAAGATAGAGCAAAACACTGAAAGTCTGCAGAGGAAAGAAATCCATTAACCCACTGCATACATAAGAACAAGTTTTCAAATTAACAAGGACTTCTCATCAGAAACAAGGGGGATGAGAAAAAAGTAGAACAACATCCTTAAAATGCTGAAAGAAAAAACTTTATAGAGATTCTCTGTCCATCAAAACTACCTTTCTAGAATGAAAGTAAAATAAAGATTATTTTCAATATAGTAACAAATAATAAGTATAAGAAATAGTAAAAAGATTCAGGTAGAATCCTGGCTGAACAGAAAAGCAAGAGAAGACAGTCCATAAATCAGTTTAGAAAACTGAGTATCAAATATATTTTAACATACGTGAGGGGAGGGGGGATAATTAACAAAAGGAAAAACACCTCAAACATATCAATAGGCTACAGTAAGAGATTTACTAGACTAAACATCCTACTTAAAAACAGATTTTTACACCTACAGAGCAAGCTATTACTCCTCCTCTAATCGCTATACAGAATTCACAAATTCACACACACGCCTAACCTGGTTTGCTGCTTGCTTTAGTACTCTTGATGCTAGCTGGTGGTGTTGGGAGGATCTTTGCAGGTGTATATGTATTTAAAGATACTTTTCTTCTCATTATTGGACTGGAACGTGAAGTTAAAGAAGCTGAAAAAGAAAAATCAAACAAAGTAATTCATAATTTTCTGAAGCAAGTCTATCAAATTTAAACTAATCAGATTATGAATAACTAAGTCAGACTGTCTTCCTATTAATATAGTACCCAGATGAGATTTATTTTCATGCAAGAAAATGTTAAAGATTCTTTCTTCTAATTAAGGTGGGGAGATTGAGAAGTGTGAAAAGAACAGGTAGGTACAATTCTTAACTATGAAGACTTCTGGAATAGGACAGGCTGCAGTAGGGGGTGCTACTGGTGTGAGCTTTTGGGATTCCAAACAAATGATGGTAGAGGTAACAAAAGGCAGATTTGTCAATTTTTGCAATTTTGGAAGAGGGCCTGATAGCAGTAAAGAGTGTGTCTCTGAAAAATCAGTATGTGGAACAGATGTGGCAAATGTGCCTGCAGTGGTTGATAACTACGCGGAATGAATATAAAGTTCACACTGGCAGAATATTGAAGTAGCCACTAGTGAAATAATATATAAGTGACAATGGACAGGGGTTTGAGTGAACTCTGGGAGTTGGCGATGAACAGGGAGGCCTGGGGTGCTACAGTCTATGGGGTCACAGAGAGTCGGACATGGCTGAGCGACTGAACTGATTAAAAAAGGTGCTTAAAACATCTCATAAAGCAGCACATCACTACTTAGCTTTTTTCTGCTTACATCTTGTATTATAACTTCCAACCTCTAACTTAACCAATTAGTATTCTGAAATTGAGGGTCAGTGCCTTGGTTTAAGGTAGGAGGAATACTGGAGTGCATTGCTATCTCCCACTCCAGGAGATCTTCCTGACCTAGATATTGAACCCGCATCTCTTGCATCTCCTGCATTGGCAGGCAGATTCTTTACCACTGCGCCACCTGCGAAGCCCTAACTGGCACGCTATTTTCTTTAATATTCAAAGAGAATGAAAAAAACCACACACTTTAGGAGACCTGGGGTTTAGTCTTGCTTGACCACTAACTGGCTGATTTCCTCAATGGTGTCTCTAAGTTTTTCCATTAATACAGTAAACTTCTCTCAAATGAAATCTTCATAAAATCAATCAAAGCAAGGCCTAATAATTCAGCTTCTTTCTCTTCCTCATGGAACTTCCTAAAGCTCTTGGGAATATAGTCTGAAGACCAATGAACCAAATAAAATCTAAGGTTTATCCAGTTTTATGAACTGCATTAATTATATTTATTTTCTCATTTAGTTCCCTTAGTAAGTAATGGAATGAAATTTTAAGAAAGCTAGAGGGATTGGGGTACAACTTGTATCTATGATACAGAGAAGAGTTAATGAGAACTGGAAAAGGAATTTAACATCTTTCAATTCATTAATATATCTCAATAATACACTCTGAGGAACTGAACTCACTAACCACAGAAATGAAGCCATCATAAAACTGCAATGCCACAGTATAGACAAAGATTATCTTTTTGTAAATATCCCACCAAAAGCCTCTTTCCAAAACAGGTGTCATTACTGCTACTTTAGCTTTAAGTCACTGATTGACGATCTTCTAAATTCAAAACAGTTTTAATGCTTACCCTAAACTCTTATTTTGGAGAAGGAAATGGCAACCCACTCCAGTGTTCTTGCCTGGAGAATTCCAGGGACGGGGGAGCCTGGTGGGCTGCCGTCTATGGGGTCGCACAGAGTCAGACACGACTGAAGCGACTTAGCAGCAAAAACTCTTATTTACTAATTATAGTCTTTCTTTAATCTCTATTTTAAGATTATAAATCCTTGCCCCAAGGTAGCATAAAGTCAGGTAGAAGAAAAAAATGAGAATTTATTTACTCAGATTCTCTCTTGTGTTCCGAGGAACAGCACTGGCCTTTCTATTAGCTAACAGAGAAAGGAAAAGGAAAAACGTCCTTCAGTTTCCTCACTTCGACTGTACAGCTTGCAGATTATTTCATTTGGATTATTATCAATTCTCAGTATCAGACAAATTCATATACACATTTTAAAATGGAAACCTACTTCTCCAAACCACTTCTAAAGTGAAATATTTTAAAACATTCACACCAAGATACCTCTCCGGTTGAGAGCTGCCCTCTGCCACAGATGCAAAGAAAAAAGCAAAAATGCAGGGGTGCTATCTGGACAGAATCTGCTGAATGCAGGGGCGCTATCTGGACAGAATCTGCTGAATGCAGGGGCGCTATCTGCACAGAGCCCGCTGAGTGCAGGGGCGCTATCTGGACAGAGCCCGCTGAGTGCAGGGGTGCTATCTGCACAGAGCCCGCTGAGTGCAGGGGCGCTATCTGCACAGAGCCCGCTGAGTGCAGGGGCGCTATCTGCACAGAACCCGCTGAGCACACCTCTGCAGGGTCACACAGCGTGGCGGCCCAGGCAAGGGCGGAGCGCCCCAGCGACGCCTGGCGGCGGCCTCGCCCAAGGCCTGCACTTTCATTCCTCAGAAAACACACGCACAGCACTCTTCTCATGGAACACGACTTAGTCTCTCAGCCATTTCCCACTCTGAGATCCCATGGCTAGCCCACTGTTTCAGACACATGACTAAGACTAGTAAGACTCAGCTCTCAGCAGAGCACTCTTTCCCAAAACGAATGCTTCCTCAACAGGAATCCCAGTGTGTGAAAGTATCCTACAGCGTAGCAGCCAGCTGACTTCTTATACTTAAAAAGGAAGCCCTGAACACTGCCCAAACTGAAGCCCCTCAGGATAATTCTATACAATATTTAAATGTGTTACCAAAATGTTTTCTCAACAAACAAGTTTTGGAAAATGTGGGTATGGAGTTTTCCTTATAAGAAAGTTTCCAAAACTGGCTTAGCCACAAACCCCTTTACTTTACACAAAGGAATGAACCTCTTCAGAATATTTCCTACAGAGCACAATTTGAAGAACTGCTGCCCTAATTTGCTCTCTTCAGTTAAGAACTCTGAGTCAAAAGTATTGAGTGGATGAACACGTGGGCATTGATGCAGACTAATATTCTGTCTTTTAAAAAAAAACTTATTATACAATGACAGTAGAAAATAAGACTATGATTTTGTATTATATATTGCTGATTTCTACTGCTGGGTCTTAGATTTCTTCCTCCTTTTGGTAAGAGAAAAATTTGGGGGAAAAGTCAAGACAAGTGGTACACTGCACATTACACCACAGAATTCCAAACAATGTTCTTGTATAGCCCCTTCTCCCCTAAAATTCTACTTACTATCACTACTTGAATTTATATTTTCATAATTATTTTATATTCAGATAAAATCTGTCTAAAAATCAAATAATAATAATAATTTTCCTACAAGTTTCAGGGGTCTTCCGTGGAACTTCACTTGACGGACAAGCAATGGAAGCAAGAAATTCATCCACCTGCTTTAAGGACAGGGCATTGTGAAGAGTTTCTAGAGGACAAATAGATGGCACCATCGAATACAATTCAAAACCTGAGGGGAAAAAACAGAAACAAAACCAAAACCAATAGCTGGATATCCTAAAATTCATTAATTAAAAAAGAAGATCATTGCTTAGAAGTGGACAGTTTAGGTCTTTTCAATCTACCACATGCAAACACACAAGATCTCTGAAGTCATGACACCAGATGCTATGCAGTATGGGGCTGGAACAAGATGTGACAAAGACTTCATTTTAAATATAATCACAAGCTACAGCATGCACACGATCTCATTCTATATTTGGAAAATCTGAGAGTAATACTTAAAAAACCTGGGGGAATAATAAAAAAACAAACAAAAAAAAATACAGTGTTTTCACGGTTTTTACTTTTTTAAATCAGGTCTATTTGATAGATGAATAAGCTGATGCCGTAATGTGTCCCTGATGCTGGAATGCTAAAGGTGACTTCTTGTTGAAAAACAATTAAGTAATTGCTTATGAAGAGCGATTTTAAATACTTTTTTAGTCATACCAAGCCCAACAACACTTCTAGTGTGACCCCAAAACAACATCCATTCATTTACGCTGAAATTAAAATTTCAAAACATATTTCACCTACCTTGACTGAATTAACACAATTAATTCTATTGTTGGAAATTGCTAGGTGAGTGAAGTCAGGCCAAGTAAAAAGCCATACAAAATACAAATATTTCTGCATTCAACAATGGCACAAATACAAAAATTCATGAAACAAACCATGCAGGTATGTATCAATACCATCCATGAAACGAAAGCACTTAAATACACAGCTTCTTTAAACAAACAGGACATAGGTTATTTACTTTTTTATAAATATTGCTTATTTACATTTTATCCAACTGAATGGCTTTTAAAATTGTTTTTAGATACAACTAAAATACCAAGTCTTTTTGCATCTAATTTTTCAAGAATTTAATTCTCCTCCAAAAAGAAATAATTTCAATGTTTAGTTTCTATATAAAGTCTAATATTTTTAACTTAAAAATTAATTAAACTTAAGTTGATTGGAAAACTTTCTGCTTCAATAGACATGTGCTCATTTTAACACTGACTTATATTTGATTTTGGGAGAAAATACTGACCTAAGAATTGCCTAATTCTTAGTTGGAATAGGGAAACTCTAGTTAAAAGAGAATCTAATTTTTCAATGAAAACAACCAAAGGATTTACAAAACTGGTATGTTTGATTTCCAGGGGCAAACCAAAGCATGACAGAACATTACATATACTTAAAACAAAACTATAATACCATAATAGCAGCTAAAGCACCTAAGTTAAGCACTAAAGAAATTAGGCTTGCACAAGTATTACATTTTTTTTTTTAATTACAAGATTCATGCAAAAAGGCGCAAACCCTTTCCTTGCATTACATTAAACATTGTGGCTTTTTTTTTAATCCTTTCCTCAGAATGTGTATTAGTTTTTTGCAAAACTATTTTCCTGCATTTGCTTGTTAAATTTTGTAACAGGCAAATGACAATATAATTGAGTCCCTTTGGACTGTATCTTTTTCCGTCTATCTATAGTGAACTTTTTCTTTAATGCACAATGAAAGGGTTAGCGCAGCAATTTAAAAAGCCACCTTGCTGTCATGTTTAGAAACTATAGAAACATACCACTGGAGCCTAGAAACTCCACAGAGGAAACGGACCAGCACCTATAGAGGTGTAGGTGTTCTGCACAGAGGCCCAGAAAATAAGGTAAAGCACTGTCAGAAGATACTTGTTCACCATGTTCCTTGAACTAAAGATGAAGGGGAGGGGTTAAGTCCATGATATGTGTTAAGATGGAAAAAACATGAAAGTTAAGGAAAATAAAAAGTAAAAAGAAAGAGTCAAATGACAATTCATAGGACAGATAAGACAACACAGCAAAAAAAAGAAAATTTGAAAACCCAAAAGAAATATTCCTAGAGTTGAAAGGGATGCATTTTATAAGCATCAAGTCACAATGTGTGGAAAAATCCACATTAAAAAAAAAAAGCCTACATCAAAAGAATACAAAATTATTTTCTGTTAAACTTAACACAGGCTTTTTTTTTTAAGCTTCAATAAGCAAATATTTCTCCTATATAAAACTTGTAATACTGGCACAATAACACATAAGCACTCTGCACAAAAACTACAGTCAGTCTTAAACCGTCATCGACTCTTCTTCAGAATTTTGCGATTTTTGGTTTTTCCTGTGACTTCAGTTTTCTTCTAAGAAGTTCTTACACATGTTGGTTCTTTAGAAGCTGTAGCTGTATCAAATAAGGATCTTTTTCTTCAAAAAGATGCATATAAACAGATACAATGGAGGAAAAGAACATTTAGCTTTAAGGCTAAATTTTCACTTGTTGAGAACTGGATCTTCATACTCCACCTTCAAGGAGTATTAGTACAGTTACTTAGGTGTCCTCTTAAAAGGATTCAGAAGGAGGGAAATGACAACAAGCTTGTGTTCAATCCTTGAGCTTCATAAAAGTTTTGGAAAAACCTGACTTGAATTTTTGAAAGACTTACTTACAATTAAAAAGAAAAAAAAAAAGTTGCAGGGATTAAAAACAACTTCACTCAGAATAACAGTGAAAAAATGCAGGCTTTCTTTGAAATTCTTTGATTCAGAGTTATTTTTAAATGATTAGTAAATATTCCCTTGTACCACAAGAAAAAAACTATGTAAGAAAGCTGTAATAGTACAAAATTTGGTGTGTAAGTAATGGCCACACAATTTTCCTCTTCAGGCTCAAATACTGAATTTAATTGACTGGTTTTCTAGATTTTTAGCCTTATCTTCTTCCTGTGGGTAGCCCTCCAAATTCTAACAAAAAGCAAGGTACCCTTCCCAAAACTGTTTGCTTGACAGTGGCAAACCATACTGCCATAGGAGGACTAAGTGAATGCTGAATAATGTTTTCAGCATGCTCCAGACAAAACTGAGTTTTGTTTAGACAATCAGGGATCAATAATGTTACACAGTGAAACCTGCATCCCCTGGTTCCCAAGAACTTTTCAAGGACACATCTCATTAGGCTATTTGACAGGTATGATCCTGTATTTTAGATAAATAGCTCAATGAAACAATCATGTGATCAGAAGAGAAATTCAGAAGATCATTAAATTATTAAGAATTAAAAAGAAAATAAATAATATTTATTGTTGCATTTTTAAAATTATGTAGATTGATCACTTGAGAAATCAGAAGGAAATTTTAGGTGCTAATTAAGTATTAAAACTCATCATTGTGGTCATTTAAAAGTTTGATGAGTAGTGCTAAATTATTGCATAAATTATAGCTGAAAAAGGGAGTTAGACAGTATCAATATTTGGGGTGAACAGTAAGTTAGAATTGTATGCCAATTGAAATTAAGGATTGAGAAATGTATGATACTGTATATCCCACACTTTAAAATCAAAGAAAAATAAAAAAGGATGAAGCAGGGGATTATCTTTTAAAATAAAAGCAAAACGTACCATTGGTTGGGTGTCGAGCAAATGAGATAGAAAACCTTTTAACAGCAGAACCGCGTGTGGCGTCTGAGAAAGAGAAAAACAGGTACCTGAAATTCGTAACAGCTACCAAAAGAAGGACACTTAAAAAAAGAGGAGGAAAAACAAATATATAAGGAGGTTAGAATTAGGTGACATGCAGAAGGGACAATGAGAGAGGGAAATAAGCCAAATACTGGTTAAAAGAAGTAAAATGGCTTGATGATAGAGGCAAAGTGTTCAATAAAATATACGAAAGAAAGAAAAGCAGGATGAGCTGGCAATTCTGGTAAATCCATGTTTACTAACTAAAATAAACTTGTGGATACATGAGAAAAAGTTTTAGATAAGCTAATTTCAAAAGGGCTAGTAAGTACTCCTATTAACAAAAGGGGCACGCTTTAATGAGCCTCAAGAGACTTGCTGAATATTAAAACTCAGGGTGCATTAACAATAGTGAGAAGATTTCCTTTACCTAGGGATCCTAAAATATTCTCATCTTATGTTTATTCTTAAAAAAATAATGCCAATATGTTTTCTTATAAACATCCCATTCACTTTATTTAGAAGTAAAATAAGGGTTAAGAATAAAAAAAAAAAGTTGAAAAGATGAAAGAAGTTTATTCTTTATAAAATGGCTTATTAACTATTTAAAAGGATATACACGATACAGTTCTAAATTTCATATTCCAATGAGACACTCATTGAACAGGTCCTGAAAGTCTAACTATAATTAACTGCTTGATGAAGCATGGACCTAAGTACTGGATAGCAGAGCACACTGATAGTCACTTAGGCAAAGGGTGATGGGATTCCATTTGCATTCGTCAGTGGCCTTAGGCTGGCCTTTGAGAAATATCATATGCTCATGGGTGTGTGCATGGGTGCAGGTATGATTCTGTGTGTGCATGTGTGCACATACCATCTATGCAGCCAGAGGAGGTCAGCTTTTTACGATGAGTACGAGCATAATCCTGTAGGTTAGGTGCGCTTGAAGAACCCCCGAGCACCGAGGTGCTAAACAGGCCCGCACAGTGAGACCCTGATGGGAGTTAGAGAAAATACATACAGCAACGGGTGTTCTTCTGTTCACATTGGGAATTCATGCAGCATGCAACAACATGGCTCTTACCACACATATCTGGCAGTGCCCTCAACAGGCTCACAATTCACTTATTATGTCAACTTAATACCGTCACCACCACCATTTATCATATGTACAAATGGAGGCATTTTACACTGAAGAAAATGTTCTTTGAGGAAAATAATATACCCACACAATAATTAGACATATACATATTAAAAGTATTAAAAAACACTATATAAATATTGTTAGGATGATAAGGAATTTTGTCAATCTGTATGAGTAGGCAATATTAAAAAACCTCTCCTAGCACAAATTAAATCATATTAAATCAATATTTTTGAATGTGTATCTGTGAATGAAGCAGCTTTCCTGATGCCCCTGAATATGAGTTATCAATATCTGTTATGAAATAAAGCAAATCAAAGTTTACTTATTTGCAAGAAGACCAGGTGAAACAATTCCTTTCACAGTGTGGTCATTCAGGCCTAAATCACTCTAAATTTCTAATACTTAAATAACTTAAGATCTTAATTAAGAAGAAGCCCAGTTTGATGCTTAACTTGTAGTAAAAGTCTTTACAACCAAGGAAACCTTTTACCATTAGGTAAGGATTAAGTAAATTTTTATCAGATACATTACAATATGTAAAGAAAGGAGTAATGTATGTGTGAGTGTGTGTGTATCTGGCAAAATACTGTGGCGATATCAAAAGGTATCATTGTAACATATGTATAATTAAAGAAAGATTTTTTTCAAGTATGTAGGTATCAAGGGACCATTCATATACTTAGAATAGAAATAATAGTACATACATAGTTAAAACATTATGAAATTTGTTGTTATTAAACTGATTTAGACAATTATTTACAGAAAATATCATTATCCAATGTAGTTTATCAATAATGATTTTAAAACCAAAATAAATTTAGAAAGGTTTTCTTCAACATTGCTTTGCTTGAGTGTTAGCAAAGAACCAATCATGTTCTATAGGTAAATAAAAAAATCAACACTGCCACTAAACATTAGTTTTGCTTTGGCTTTCCTTAAGAGATGACCAAAAAGATCACTAGTATTCCTAGACAGGTGAATAACTAGGTAAACTAATTTTAAGTGAAATATTCTCCACTTAAAAATTTTTTAACCAGAAAAGTAGTTCTTTTTGTATGCAGTAGCGTATTTTCAACTTTATCAACTGGGAAAAAAGAAGTTTCCTTCCTAAACTAAAACATGCTGGGATTTTAACTTATAGAATACAAGTTAAAAATGAGCACTGGCAATTAAATTGAGCAGTTTATGTTACGGGCATTCCAAAGTGTTATAAAACAAAATTAATGTCATTTCTTGTTCATTTCATCAAAACTTTACTGTATTATTTCCAGCTTTACAACTCAACATTTCTGAATTAGTGCATGTTAAATAAAAACTAAAGCATAGCATTTGGTCATGCTTTCACCTCTGAAGAGTTTCACATGTGTGCAAAATACTGAGTTTAAGGTTTGGAATACAATTTCCTTCAGACCACATACCTACAGTAGGGTTCTGCTTCTGTTCGACAAGAGTTCTTGGTGTTCGCAAGTAATTAGCATTTTCAGATACAACCTGCACAAGGAAAGCAAAATAAATGAAGTAAAACAGTAAAATAAACTAAAAAGTCCATACTTCATTTGCAGCCTGCTTCAGACAGACAAAGGTTAATAAGCTGTATGATAAATATTAGTAGAAATACACAAGATATGAAAGATCATGCAAGATCCCCTTGTGAAGGGAGTCCATTTCATATGAGGTCCTTGCAATGAAGTGGTGCGAAGCAGGCATTCAGAATAAATATCACGTATGAAACAAGACAGATGAAAAGAAACAATTAATATAGACTGATATAATTTCACTCTCTCTTAAAAGAAGCCAAATGCCCACTCTTAAACAGCTCCTGTATTTGAAGGGGGAAAAAACAATCACAAACAAAAGAAAAGACAGACAGAGACTGTTGAGATCACCATACAATTACTGATCCATGCACAGGCTTTATCAGAGTAACCTTTGAATATTCACAGCCTTAATGGATACCATAATCCCTTTTCCTATAATCAATGCATTGTATTTCCAAAAGGAAATTGCTGAAGTTCTTGGAAAAGTCATGTGTAACAGCAGACCTTCCATTGTGAAAATCCCCCAAAACCCACAGTATTTTAAGTTTCCAAATGTCACCACAAAAAGTCCTTCTGAAGTCATTTATTTTGACTCCTTTTGTTGGGGCATATTGTTGATGGGCACATATACATGTCCCCTTTTATCTTAAAGAAAGCATTAAGATATCATACAGCTTAAAAAAAAAACATACATAATTAAGATAATACTTTCAGATAATACAAAGTGAGGGAGAGAATCACCAGTATTAGATGTATCTTGCTAGTTAACACAGGGCCACATAAATCTGGATATTAAAAAAAATTTTTTAGGTTCTCAGCAAATTCCAAATGGAATCTATTTTTCAATTATGGAGGAAAACATTATTAAATTTCCTTACTATAAAATTATATAACTTTATTTCTGAAAATTTTAAAGGACAATTAAATTTAAAAAAATTTCTTTCCTTTTAAAAAAATTTTATTAAGAAGCTAAAGTTCCAGGAATATAAATTTTATTGACTAATTTTAAAATCCTGGATATTTAACCCCCTCCAGTAAAAATGCTAAACACAAGCAATGTAAGTGGTTTTTTTCCCTCAAAATATTGTCAGACATCACAAGTGTTTTAAAATGATTTCAAAATTAAAAAATGGAAGGATTTACTCTGATGTAAAATATAAGGGATTAGATGTCCTCCAAGACAGCTGTTTGTTGCTCTGAATGCAGGGAGGAAAAATGTTTAATGAAGTAAAGTTTAAAAACCTGTTGCCATGAGCCAAAAATACTGGATGTGAAAGCCAATGATTTGGGGGAGACAGGGGAAGAAGTGATTTGTTCCCCTGATCTGCGTCTTCGACGCCCAGTGCCCACACCACTGGTGTAATGCAGCCAGGTACCAGTACCCTCTGGGCTAGACACACTCAGGGGGCTCTCTTCCTAGAAGTGAGAAAAAGGGCAAAAAAAAAAAAAAAAAAAAAAAAAAAAAAAAAGAATGGAAAAATAGAAACAAAAAAAAAAAAAGATTAAAAAAAAAAA
>SJXQ01008666.1:282022-322077 GCA_006408695.1 Aepyceros melampus
AAAAAAAAAAAAAAAAAAAAAAAAAAAAGCAGAGCATGCAAAGTTAGATACAACAGAGCCAAATGATCAGAAAGAAAAAAAAATACAGTTTGCGCTTATCAATTTTTTAAAAAAACTATTAAACAGTAATTTGGGAGCCAAATATTTTAATATTTGAGAAACTGATAGGACTCACTTATAAATCTAATTGTGAGTAATAACAATTATGAGAATTACTTTCTTATCTTAAAATGCAAAATATTTATACTGCTTAATAATTGTCCCTTCTCTCTTAGAACTGGAAAGATTTTAACAATTTTTTATCTTGGCAAAGTTAAAAATTTGAATGTATTCTGCTTAATTTTAGATATTCAAGAGGTTTTATGCTATACTGGGTAAACTTTTCAACCCAAAGCACTAAAGAATCCTTCAGAGGATTAAAGAGACTTCAGTGTATATGATGTATAAAGGAAAATTTGTTCGCCAGACAAAAAAAATTAGAGATTATAGGACAATTCAAATTGCACTTGTCCACACTTATATGTTATCTATTTGTTTACTCCTTCCAAAGATTATTTGTAGAGTTCAGTAGACAAAACATGCAGCAAACATTCTCATTTTACATGTTTGCATGTTCAGATTTCAGACAGTAAGGACACAGTAAAATCTACTTGCACAAAATGAAGAGAATAGTCTTTTTCTCTGTGTGTCTTTGGAAAGTACAAACTTCTGATATCCATGGAGATGATGGACGCTGAAAAAGTCTTCAAGGTTTTACTTGAATAATTTCCCTTATGGAAGTAAAAGTTTAGCATGGCATAGAAATAATCTCTTGAAAGCAACTACTTAAATATTTAGGAGAAAAAGGTTTAGCAACGTGTTCTGTGTTTTAAGAGTTAACAAAGGGCAGTGATTTTGTTGAAAATTTCACAAATATAGTTCTGTTGGAAAATGTAGTCAAGGAATACATTTATTGTATCAATGTTACAGAATTTTTTTGGAGTGCAGAAGAAGGTTTAATGGTGAAATTCTAAACAACCTGATAATTACAGATTGCTTTGTTCAAAATCATCAAAATCACTGCCCTCATACAAGTGATATTTTAGGTTATATTAATAAATGTCATTTCCCAATTTTCTAAAATTAACCCCAGGTTTCTCATTCTTAAATTAAGCTATAATAGAACAATTAACTCCAAATCCTACAATTGTTAATCATCCTCTTTTATAATTAACTTAAAATATCCGATTCACGGGAAACCCTAACTAGTATGCACTTTCCATTATAAAACTATAACAATCTATTTTATTTAGATGATGCTTTTCCTATGCATAATTATTGAATTGGGAGAATCAAAAACACATATACTTGTATAATTTGGGGTGAGAGAAATGAGCATAATTCTTTTTTTTGGTGTATATGTTCTTACTTACCAACTGCTAGATAGTATACCTAACTTAAGATTTGGCGTATTTGATCATCAAAAAATATTTTAGCTTAAAAGTTGATGGTGCTTCCCATCTTTATACTTTTACTTGAGAATTTAGAAAACATAAGCACTGATTTCAGATCAGTGCTGAATCATCCTACAGAAAATATAAATAACCCAAAATGAAGGTATTTAAAGAATAAAAATGTATACAGATGTTAAAGATTTACTTAACAAACCTCATTCTAACTGCTCAACTTTCCTTTTAAATGTTATTTTGTTAGTGAGCATAAGAATTAGCCTAAGTTATTTAATTATACATCTAAATACACAGGTAAAGTTTTCAATTACAGCATCAAATTTTCAAATTCCTATTTTGACTTTTACAATCAGGTTAACAATTTGGAATGTCACATCTTAACCTACAGTGTCACTGGAATCAGCTGCTGTTGAAGTGTCTCTGGCAATTCCTCACTACTTTTAACCAAAAATTATTCCTGATCCATTATATCAGATTTTTTTAAAAGTTCTTTATTAGACTAACCTAAAGTGACAAGGAAAAAAACGATCAGTTTGTAGAAAGGCCTTATTTTACTACTTATGTTCAACTTTGTTATGAAATCTATACAGCTCCAAATCTAAAAGTGATCTTTGTATTTTCTGCCTCCACATTTAAAAAGATTTATTTGAAAATTGATAAAGTTGACAATTAAAAATCTGATAGGTTCCCAAGCTTAATAATTAAAGCTGTATTTTCTTTTCTGTTTTATTAAAATATAGTTAGTTTATTTCATTAAAAAAACATGCTCTGACAAATATACTTACTTCATTTGTAGCCATCTTCCTAGATCTTGGAAGTGGAGACTTCCTGTGTATATGAATTGGCTCTGATACCATAGGCTTAAACAATATCACAGCTCGATCAACCTCATCTTTTTTAGAAGTATGTGGTTCATCATCACTATCAATTTTAAAAGCTCTCCTGCCTTCATTCTATGCAGAAAGAATATAACATAATAAAAATCAGGTAAAACAAATCATTCTTTTTAGATGAACAAATTAAACCACCAATTGGTATGGTCACTTGAAGTACATATATACAAATTTATTTATTCAAATGGATTGATAAATGAATTCTTATGAAAATTTAGTATTATTTTGGGTATTGTAAGACAGATGACAGAGTTCCTAACTTCAAGAAATACATATACTCTCTGGATAAATGAAATAATAAAATAACAATTAAAAAGCCATATAAAACAAAATGCTTAATAAAATTTCATCCAATGCCCAAATAAATAAGCAATATTCATAAGTGACAGTTAAAAAAAAAGAGGTCAGTTTTGTTATGAGTAATGTCATCAACTCAAGCACGAACTGAAACAATATCTGGTTATAGAAAATTCAAATTCTATTCCAAATATTTCCAACAAATGTGATGACTGCACACTTAAATAACAACCATCTGATGACTCACTGAATATTACTGAGTATTACCATGTGTCAAGATTCAGATGAATAAGATACTGTTCCCAAAATTTAAGAGTCTCACAGTATAGTACAGAAAACAGATAAGTTTAAAAAGGTTATATTAAATATTCATCTAAATGGATAAATTGGAGCATGGTCATACAGTGAAACATATTTTAAAGCAGTAAGATGGGCAAACTAAAACCAATTACATCAGTGAACCTCACAAATACATGCCAGGCTAAAAGAAGCCAAAGTATGTAAAAACCTTCATTAAACTAAGGGGTATAAAAAATAAACTTCTTCAACCCAGGTAAGGGATATCTAAATAACTAGAAAAAACCATCATGGTCAATAATAAATCACTGAAAGAGAAGAATGCCCATCATCACGAAATCTACTCAACATTTTACTGGACATCTGTCATCATTCAGAGATATGATCATATACACAGAAAATTAAAATGGGTAAATTATCAGGAAGAATAAACAGCATACAGTAAGGTTGCCAGTTATAAAATCTTTATACAAAAATTGAGTTAAAATTCAATTGAAGATAGCAAACAAAATAAAGTTTAAATGAGTCATTAATGTCAATATTAAAAAAGAATTTAGGAATTAAACTGACAAATAAAAGATATTAGAACAACCTTAATTTTATCAAAAAGATATAAAGCACAGCCAACTAAATTCAGAGAGATATATATACCAAATCCTAAGACGAGAAGATTCAATTCTGAAGAAGTGTTATGTCCAGAGAAAACTACAAGTGTTGTATCTCTCAACATGATCTGCAGAGGTTATCTAATTTCAGTAAAAATCCCCAAACATTACTTTCTGCTTTAGTCTGGGAATGAACAAGGATGCTTGCTATCAATACTTCTACTCAGCACTCTAGTGGTCCTAGCCAGTAGCACCTCAAGTGGCCAATGAATATAAGAAAAAGTACTAATCCTTACTGGTTGTGAGGATAATGTAAATTTAAGCCACAATCCCCCAAACAACTCATTAAAAACGCTAATCATACCAAGTGCTGATAAAGACATGGCAGTATCTTTGGAAAGTTATTTGACTGTATTTTTAAAAACTGAACATACGCATACCCTATAACCCAGCAATTTTATACATTTATATCCAAAAGACATGCATACATATGCTAAGAAAAAGACCTGAAAAAGTGTTCATAAAAGCATCCATCTTCAAACCCTGAACGAAAATAAACCAAATGATCATCACAGTGAAATGGATTAACAAACTGCACCATATTTACTTAATGTAATACTACAGGGCAACAGAAATGAAGAACAGATGAATTTCACACACATAATGAAAGAAGCCAAATCTACTTCCCATCCCTAAAAAAGCACATATTTTGTGAGTTCACTTTATATAAAGTCCAAAAGTAGACAAAATTAATCTATGTGCCAGAAGTCAAGATAGTAGTTATCTCTGGGGAGAATATTGAGGGACACAATTATTTCTTCTCAAGTGATATTATTCTATGACCTGGCTAGTTGTTTTACAAATGTGTTTATTTTGTGATATATCATTAAACTACAAGCTTATGATTTAGGAATGTTTACCAATATGTATCATAGCTTAGTAAAAAAAAAGTTTAAAGCTGAATGCATATTTAACTTTGTAAGGTTATAAGAATTAAAATGCTGTAATTAACCCCAAATGTTTAGTAAAGCATGGACTGTCCTCAAGTAAAACAACAGGGAAAAACAGAAACTATAGTTATCCATTCTAAATAATGATCTTAATGCCCCCCTCCCCATAAAAATCTAGAGAAAGGATAAAATATAAAATTCTAATATCCTTAAAAATGTGTATCCATCCAAACCATACCTCAAGAAGTTTAACCCTTGCTATTTAGTAATTGAGATAAGAATTACAGTATGTAACAGAAAATTCTTAAAGAAGTCACATTTAAATTTAGGACTGTAGTAACTATGCAATAAGAATTTCATCTTCGTTACCTCCCTTGAAGCTGGTCTATATCCATAGCCAGAGGGTAAATTTTTGTCTTCTTCACATCCTTTGGCTCCTGGACTAAAATGTAACTCAACATGAAAGCGTTCCTCAGAGGAAAGATCCTAAAAAAATATTATAGAATATCTTCAAAATGAGAAACTTCAAATTATTGATTTACCTCTGGTAACACATGTAAGAATAAACAGAAGAATTGTATAAAAAAGCTCTTAATGTCCCAGATAACCATGATGGTGTGGCTCTCACCTAGAGTCAGACATCCCAGAATGTGAAGTCAAGAGGACCTTAGGAAGAATCACTATGAACAAAGCTAGTGGAGGTGATGGAATTCATCTGAGCTATCTTAAATCCTAAAAGATGATGCTGTTAAAGTGTTACACTCATTATGCCAGCAAATTTGGAAAACTCAGCAGTGGCCACACACAGCTGGAAAAGGTCAGTTTTCATTCCAATCCCAAAGACAATGCCAAAAAATGCTCACACAACTGCACTCATTTCACATGCGAGCAAGATAGTGCTCAAAATCCTTCAAGCTAGGCTTCAGCAGTATGGGAACTGAGAACCTGCAGATGTACAAGCAGGACTTAGAACTAAGGCCAAAGAGACCAAATTGCCAGCGTACACTGGACCATAGAAAAGGCAAGGGAATTTGAAAAACATCTATTGCTGCTTCACTGACTATGCTAAAGCCTTTGATTGTGTGGATCACAACAAACTGTGGAATATTCTTAAAGAGATGGGAATACCAGACCACATTACCTGCCTCCTGAGAACCCTGTATGCAGGTCAAGAAGCAACAGTCAGACTCGGACATGGAACAACAGACTGGTTCCAAATTGGGAAACGGGTACATCAAGGCTGTATATTGTCACCCTGCTTATTTAACTTATATGAAGAGTACATCATATGAAATGCTGGGCTGGATGAATCACAAGCTGAATCAAGATTGCCAGAAAAAATATCAACAACCTCAGATATGCAGATGGGAGAAACAGAAGAGGAACTAAAGAACCTCTCAGTGAAGGTAAAAGAGGAGAGTAAAAAAGCTGTCTTAAAACTCAGCATTCAAAAAATGAACATCATGACGTTTGGTCCTATCACTTCATGGCAAATGGATGGGGAAAAAGTGGAAACAGTGTCATTTCATTTTCTTGTACTCCAAAATCAATGCATACAGTGACTGTAGCCATGAAATTAAAGACACTTGCTCCTTGGAAGAATAGCTATGACAAACCTAGACAGTGTATTAAAAAGCAGAGATCCACGTTGCTGACAAAGTCTATATACTCAAAGCTATGGTTTTTCCAGTAGTCATGTATGGATGTGAGAGCTGGACCATAAATAAGGCTGGGCAAGGAATAATTGACACTTTCGAACTGTGGTGCTGGAGAGGACTCTTGAGAGTCCCTTGGACAGAAAGGAGATCAAAGCAGTTAATCGTAAAGGAAGTCAACTCTGAACAATCACGGGAAGGACTGCTGCTGAAGCTCCAATACTTTGGCCACCTGATGCGAAGCACTGACTCATTGGAAAAGACCCTGATGCTGGGAAAGACTGAAGGCAGGAGGAGAAGGGGACAGCAGAGGATGAGATGGTTGGATGGCATCACCGACTCAATGGACACAAGTTTGAGCAAACTCAGGGAGATAGTGAAGGACAGGGAAGTCTGGTGTTCTGCAGTTCATGGCGTTTCAAAAAGTCAGACAAGACTTGGCGACTGAACAGCAACACATGCAAATCAAGAGCTCTGTTACCTTGTTCGGGTCCTCATACAGCATGATAACAATCTGAGTCATGTAGTTGAGCTCATTGACAACATTTAAATAGTCCATAGCTCGTTTCCACTGTTCATCCTTTGATTCCTGAACAAAGGTATATAGTAAGCATTTTCTCATATTACTTGAAAATCACTTTATTTTTATTACGACAGTTCGTTTAATCCTGATTGACATCACACAAATGAAATACTTCCACACACAATCTTTCAAAACAACTCCACTAATTTAATAAATCACTTAAGCTTAAATAATTTTAATTCTCTTACCAGTAGTGTTAGAAACTCTAGTGGTACTTTTTTTTTTAGTAACTCATAGAAAGTAAAAATAAAGTCTATCTTGAGATATCATACCTATTAATTGAATCTTGAGGTTAAGGGGCAGTTGTTAACCTTAAGTTCCAATGTAACTAATATAGTGTCATGCTTCATAAGCAGAACACTATCTCATGAAAGTAATGACTATAATTAAATGTGTCTCATTCCACTGTAGTTTTTTAAACTGTAGAATTTTAAAACAATTAGCAGGAGAAAGTACAAGCAGATTCTTAAAACCATCTCCTTCATTCCTAAAATCACCCTACCATCATTTAGAGAATCAGTGGTCTTTAAACATGTAATTAAAGAGCATCAGAACCGAAACGGACCTTACAGAACATGTATTACAAGCATTCAAAGTAGAACATTCTATCTCAAAAGGCAAAACTACTCAAAGTTCAAACTCTATAGTCAATAATCAACAAGGTCTACTGACACTTTATGTACACCAGAGATAATGTCCTTCATCTCATATCATAAACATTACAAATACATAAAAGCATCCAACAATTTTTTTTGTATATAAAAGTTTTGTATATACACTGAGAGTATATAAGAATTTTGGCTTTAATATAGAATGTGTTTTAAGAAAAAATAAAATTTGACATGCAAAAGCCAAAGTCAAGACCACACGCTGATCTTTTTTTAATTCAACATGTATGTCCTTTTTAAATTTGGACATCATCTATCTATGAGGAAGCATTCCAAGCTTTTGGAAAGTAAAGTTAAAGCAATATTCTGTCATTTGTATAATTACATGTATACTTAAGTTTAATTTCAACAAATGGTTATTAATACGTTTAAATGCTCTAGGGCAGTTGCTCCCAACTTAAGCAACACTCCACAGTAAAAACTGCATCTGTGTGTTTGTGTGTGTCTGTCTATGTTTGAGGAGGGGATATGTGCAAAGATGTATGTACCTTTTCTTTCAAAATTTATAGAAAAACAAATTAGCATAGCATTACTGAATATCACTAGCTGTAAGCTATTGTAAGTGATGGGCTTAAGTTAAACACTGAAAATTTTCAAGATTGAAAATATCTATTAGATTCTGTGATATGGTATGGTATTATTATTAATAAGAACACCATGTAATATCTAATTCATTGGTACAGATATAGACTTTGCTAGGTCTGCTGTAATGAAAAGATAAAATATTTTGTAGCATCTTCCTAAACACAATATCCAAGAATTCATAAAAATCTTTTTAAAAAATTAAGAATCATTAAATATATTCCTTGAAATCTTACTTATAATTTTATTTCCTCAATAAATCTTTAAAAAAAATCTACTATGGAGAGACAGATTTTACCAAGTTTACATTGAAAAATCTCAACTGAGAAGAGACCATACAAGGTTTTAATTATATTAGCTACAGGCTCTTGTTAGGATAATATGAGCTGGGATAATTAATTATAGTTCAAATAAAATTTTTAAAGTTTTAAAATTAGAAAATAGGACATCACTTTGGTATAGAGCTTAATTTTCACTTTAGTTTTTTTAAACCCCAGAAGCCCAGATTTCTGACAGTGGAGTTGTTCAGCTTTTGTTTTAGAAATGTAGCTGAATGCAATATATACTACAGCCACCACACTCTTTAGATCACTGTGAGACAGCCTCCTAACTGGTTTCCTCAAATCTACTTCTACCTATCTAATGCCTACACAGCAACCAAAGCCATTCAATTCCTTGCTTAAAACATTTCAAGGGCTCCCCAATCCTGGAATGGTTCTCCAATCTTATCTGCTACAATTTTATCCATCATTCACTTTTATTCTCCAACCATAGGTTTCCTATCCATTCTCATACCCTTTGTTCTTTCTATCTTATAACTAAGTGCATGGTTAAAGGGTGACCACATAAGAAATGTATCTCTCCTCACCAAAAACAATTCCATCATTATTAATGGATATATAAGCTCTTGCCTTTGCTAATTAAGAGTCATTTTTTTCTATTTCTTTTATTAAAGCTCCACTAAGGCTCAGTGGTAAACAATCCGTCAGCCAATGCAGGAGATGCAACAGACCTGGGTTTGATCCCTGGGTTGATCCTTTGGTTGGGAAGGCACCCTGGAGTAGGAAATGACAACCCGCTCCAGTATTCTGGCCTAGAAAATCCCATGGGCAGAGGAGCCTGGCAGGCTACAGTCCATGGGTCACAAAGAGTTAGACACGACTGAGTGATTGAGCACACATACTCTGTATATGTAATCAAGGGATGCCACTTTGCTATTCCTTAAGGAATAAAAAAAAGAAATAAAAACCAGGGGAAAGAACAATGAATTAGAAAATTTAATGGGAACAGAACACTTACACAGCCTTAGGGTAACTCTGTTAATAATTATTCATCAAGGCCCAATGATAAGAGAGATTAAGAATCAAGAGACATATGCCAAATCTTCATACACATTTCACTACCCTTTATTTTAATAAGTACAAAAGAATACAAAGTTGAATTCATTTTCTTTTAAGGATTACTTTTTTATACATGTGCATAAATGTATATACCCATATATATATATATATATATAAATTTTTAAAATTATTTTTTGGTACCTTAGAGATGGTTGAAAAGATATTTTTGATATATAATAGAAGTGACAGTATATTCTAGATAATCTGTGGTTTGAGTGTACTGAGAAAGGGGTATTATAATTTCTAAATCTGCTTGGTTAGCACTTCCACTGCTAATCTCTACAATGTCATTTTCCTCACTTTTTCAAATACAGACTTCCAGGGAATCTTATCTACAGCTACTGCCTCAGCCATCATTAATCTGTTGGCTTCCCAACTCTTGTGCCTTCAACCCATACTTCTAGCCTTACATATGAACATGCTACTGGTTATCTCCACTTGATTTATCTTCACTTGGTTATCTCACTATTGTATGTTGAACCTATGACAGACAGATAATTCGTGTCTTCATTTCATAGGTCTTTGATATGAGATTGAGTTCTCTTGAGAACTAGTGCCTCAAACTCAAGCTGTCTAAAACTAAACTCATTGCTTTCCTTCTAATACCTGATATTTCTGCAAATGTTACTCTTCTCAGTGAATGATGGATAATTTTGTAAATGATCCTATGTTGGTAATATGGGAACCTTCCTTGACTCTCCTTTCTTACTTTCCATACCTGCAAGCACAGGAAGGGCTTCAAGGAGAGTGTTAAGGAAAGTTAAGATGCCTCAAAAAGAGTGTTAATGAAAGCTTTAAGGACACTGAGGAGACTGTTGGTGAGGGATCATAGGAGGGTTAAAAAAACCGTACTGGAAACTATAGGATAAAAAATGCTTTCTACATAGTAGCATAAAATATAGAAATACTATAGCCTGCAGACAGTGTAATTCAATGAGCTAGCTATCAAGATATCCAGAAAAAATTCTGAAAATACCACCAAGATTCTTCTCGTTGCCTCTGATAAACACTGAGGAGAGAGAAGCTATAGGAAATGGTTAATTAAAAAGGAACCAAGACTTGCAGGAATCAGAAATAAAACTGTTTCTTATTTCCAGCCTCTCCAGAGAGTGAACAATGCTGTAATTTAAAAGTGGCTTTTAGAAAGAATGGAAACACAAAAATCTGTCATGAAAACATGGGTATGATGGTTAAAAACACTTGCTAAGACTTCAGAAAGACTTAAGGCTCACAGATTTTTCAAAGACACAATGACTTTCTCAGGATCATATAAGCATGTCTCTCAGATACTCCCTATTAAACAATAAAGACTGCTGAGTACTCTCTCAGCAGCCAAAGTGGGAGTCCAATGTATAAATCGACTTATTCTTAAGAGATCTGTGGGTGTGAATTAATAGATTATATATTCCTTTTTTTTTTTTTAATTACACCATCTTGAACTAAAAGTAAACAGACCTCTGGATCTTCAAACTTCTTTGGGCGGGAAGCAGGTTAAAAAACTACTTAGCTGCAAGCATGAGCTACTTTTTAAGGAGAAGGAAGGATAAGCTAGATGAAGCCATAAAGAATCAAAAGTATAAAGCCATGAACCATTAAAAACAACTCCTAGTAGTATGACAGAGCCCTGATTAAGGAATGGGCACTGCCATGGACCAGTGACCATGGTGTACCTTCTGTTTTCCCCTCTTTTTGAAAAGGTTGCCTACAGCAGTTATCCTATGCTTCTCAATACTGTATGTCAAATGTATGACAGATAATTGGTGTCTTCATTTCATAGGTCTCTGAAATGAGACTGAATTCTCCTGGGCACTCAAAGGGTTCTACCCAAGGAGTCCCATCCATATCTAAACAATTTAGATAATGAGTCCTGGAGGTCAAGTTTATGCTATAATAGATAAGCCTGGAGGAATATTGTAGAGGAGATTAAATGAATTCTGCACGTGGGAGAAATATGGATTGTATGGTAACATACCGTGACAGACTGTGTTTTTCAAATACGGCCACCAAAATATATCCAATCCCAAGGACTCATCTTATAGTGAGTGACAAGTTATTCCACTCATCTAGTACTATGGGTCTATCTTCCCTCCCTTGAACCTGGATGGACCTCTGTGACCACTTCAACCAAAAATGCTCGGTAAAAGTGAAAGGACGTAACCTCGTATGTTAGACCATAAAAATACTTCATGCTTGCTCTTTTTTTCTCTTAGTGCACTTCTGGAACTCAGCTGCTATCTTCTGAGGAATATGCTGTATTCTGAGGCCACAATAGGTATTCTGGTCCATGACCCCAGCCGAGCTCCCACTTGACAGTCAGCACATCAAGATGTGAGATATGAGAAGAAAGCTGTGAGGTGATTTGAGCTCCAGCCACTGTCTGACTGCAATCTCCAGAGAGACACAATGCAAAACTGCCTAAATGACCCAAGTCAAGCATTTAAACCATGACAGAGAAAAAAAAAATGGCTGTACTTGTTTTAAGCCAGTAAGGTTTGGTATTGATTCATTACGTTACAGTAAGTAAGAGCCAACATCAAATGTCCCAACATCAAATCCCATTGATTCTAATCGCTAAATATTGCGAATTCATCAGATTCTCCTCATCTTACTGTCACCAGCCTGTAGGTCGCTTACAGTATTCTGTATTGTTGTGGCTTAAAGGGATTTTCTCCAGAAGGAAGAAACCATGTCATTCTCTCCAACATCGAGCACAATGCTTGGTAAACAGTAGACTCTTGACAAATGATGGCAAATAATGATTAACAACTGTACAATCAAAAATGATGTCAGTGATTTGACTACACATTCAGTAACACATACTTGTTAAGTAGACTGATGTAACTTATTCTACTTACATCGCATAAGGCACCATAGCGAAGAATAGACATAAAGAATGTACGTGACTTTCACTGGTGAAATATAATCTGGTACGGACGTGACGTTCAGGTGACAGAACACCTCTGGAATACCTAAAAGTCAGGAGCAGACAGTGTTAAGACATAACCACACGGTTAAGACTTATTAAGTACTGAAATTATTTTGTAAAATGGAAATTTAATCTTTCCAGAAGTAAAAGAATATAGTAAGTCAATCTATCATTCTTTCCATCACAACTGAGGTGTTCTTAGCAGACATTTCTCTAACATGAAGATAACTGAAACTAACTGAGACCACTGAGATTAGTCAAAGAAGAGTTAATATTAGTTAAGTTCACTGTAAGAAGGTCATTTAAGCACCTTTATTAACACTGAAAGAGATCGCAGCACTAAAGGAGCTTACAGATGTTAATGCTGCTGAATGAGGATGATCACTGATGATCGCATGTGAATGTAACACACATCCCCTTTCCCTGTGTCCCTCAGTTTTTTCCTCCAGTTTGGAGCCAAAAAGAATACTGGTTGAAAAGTTCACTATTAGGAACATCTAGGTAATCTGTATTTCCACAGTGTACCAAGTGATACACTCCTGCCTTAGTCATAGGAACAACAAAAATTTAGATTTCAAGTATGCAAAAACAGATGCCTATAGACTTAAATACCAGTACAGTCTCTTACACAGGATGGAGTTTATTTACAGTGTCATCATCTTGTGTCCTTTGAAGATCTGAGCGAATTTTTCTAACTAGAGGAGTACAGTAGCCTTTGGCAATCTCCAGTTTTTCAGCTTTAGTTATACCATATTCCTGAGCAGAAAATACACACTATTAGAAAAAGGGTATAATAATAAAGAACTCCAAAAAGGTATTACTAAATTGAAGAATTTTAGTGAGTGACAAATATTTTTATTACGCCTTTTTTGAACATTACACAATTACTAATTTACATTTCTATAACTTCAAGTATATTAGTCCCCACACTATTAAGTGTAATTAGAAGAATATTTTTGGGTGGAACTGAAAAAACAAGTAATTCTAAGGAGGAGAGGATGAATGATGAATGCAAACATTATGATAAGTATTCAACTCGATAAGGTTTTAAATGTAGAAAAACCCTAAAAGAAAGATGGATTAAGTGCACAACTAGTAAAGCATAGAACAAATAGTCAATAAATGTAAAGAAATACAAACTGAAACCACGAAATTTTTGTCTATTTGAATGTCAACGATTAAAAAGGTTAACACATTATTTGTCTTTGGCCAATACAAAGTTTTAACGAGTGGTGAGCCAAAAATGCCATGAAATTATCAAATTTAATGAGCTATATTGGCATTATAAGTTAATTTATGAGAAATTATAATCAAAAGTGTTAAGATAACAGTAATTATAATAGTAATAAAAATTACAGTTCTCAGGGATAGATGAGAAAATGATCTGACATGAAAAAATAATTTTTTACATTAATTAACTGCTTTAATTAGGAAATTGCTATAATAAAACAAGTAACACTATACATTATTTTTCCAATGAGCTTTGGTTTGAGAAACTAAACAGCAGAACTAGATCTTTAAGCTTTGACTCATGGCAAAACTGGTAGTTCTCTGAAATCTGGGAGATGCATTAGCGAAATTAGATACAGCCCACCCTTCACCAAAATCCTGGAGAAAATTATTTCATGAATTTGGGGGAGTAAGACTGAACACTGACTAGGATATGACTTGTTGAAGCCCAGGGAATGACAAAAAACACTGGTACTGGTGGCAGGTAAGAAACTGTTGGGCTGACCAACTACATATTTTATTAGTGGCTTTAAATTAAGAGTGAAATGCTTCATTGAGTTTTCTCAGAAAATGATCAAAAGATTGCAGTCCTTCACAATTTGGAGACATAAAGTGGATGCTGGGAGACTAGAGGTCACTCCAGGTGTGGAATTTTGGAAAGTCAGTCCTTGGAGTGAATGGAACTGTGGCTCTGGCAGCAGATACGAAGGAATGATGCTCTGGAGAGGAGGTAGGGGGACACTCTGCGGTCAGCCAGGGGACAGATGAGGGTTCCCCTGGAGGTGGGATCTTTAATTCTATGATCTGTCTTCCACTGCTCAACTCTTTGTTTTCAAAAATGGTAACCGGAACATAAAGAAAGCTGAGCGCTCAAGAATTGATGCTTTTGAGCTGTGGTGTTGGAGAAGACTCCTGAGAGTCCCTTGGACAGCAAGGAGATCCAACTGGACCATCCTGAAGGAAATCAATCCTGAATATTCATTGGAAGGACTGATGCTGAAGCTCTAATACTTTGGCCACCTGATGCGAAGAACTGACTCACTGGAAAAGACCCTGATGCTGGGAAAGATTGAAGGGGATGACAGAGGATGAGATGGTTGGATGGCATCACCGACTCAGTGGACATGAGTTTGAGTAACTCCAGGAGCTGGTGATGGACAGGGAGGTCTGGCGTGCTGCAGTCCACGGGGTTGCAAAGAGTTGGACATGACTGAGCCACTGAACTGAAGAAAAAAATCTGTGGTAAGTGTATAAATAGGAAGAGAAGGTTTGAGAGGAAGAAGGCAGAAATGGGGTGAAGGCAGAGGGAAGCAGGGACAGAGAAAGAAGGAAGAGTAGACATAAGCAGGGAAGAAAACAGGTATACATTCTCTCCCCAAGATTTTTCTGGGACACCTGCATTTAAAGGTTACATCAGGTACTTCCCAGATGGCAAAAAATTAATACGGACAACAAATCTTAAAATTGGCTAATTAAAAAAAGGTTGATTGATTACATATGGAAGATGTATAAAAATGGAACTTCTTGGGTCATTTATCTTTAAACACAAAAGCTGGTTGGTTCAGTAATCTCACCAACATAAAGAAATTGGGCATGAAAAATATGAAATATGTATGTAACTGCATATGTATGTGTAAACAAAAGGAAAATGCTGAAATTTAAAATCAAAGGATATTGGGCAAAGTACAAGTAAATAGTCACTCTCATACACTGAGAGCCTGGAAGAAAGTTGGTAAAAGAGATCTTGAGCTAAAGAAGTAGTTTTGACTGCACATAAAGACATATATATAAGGAAAGGAAAGAAATTAAAGGAATCCACATTTCCAAATGTGAGAAACTGGTTAAATAGTATTATTTCATGAGCTATTAGGAACAATGAAGTATATTTAGCTTTACTGATTTGGAAAAATCTTGAGGCCAAGAAAAAAAAATCAGGTTGTAAAACAGTACATTTTCCTGGTTCCATTTTTGTGAAGAACATATTTGTTATATATATGAATTTACAAAAGAAAAAATGTCTATGAATTTAAGGGAAAAGGCCTTTCAGAATTTTCTGCAACTCTGAAATGTTTTTGTCTGATTGGTAATGCCATATTGATTTTTTTGGGCCATATATTTTCTAATTTTACTACAAAGATATACTATTTTCATAGTAAAGACTTCTTTCCCTTCAAAACAGTAACATATCTTATGGAGCTGAAAAAGCAAGTTGCCACAACCAGTTAGGACCAAATAATTAACTGTTAGATGCCCAAGTTCTCTTATAATATTTCTGCCATAAAAAGAACTGACTAAAATACAGCTGAAGATATTTGAAAGTTTATTATGTGACACATTTAATAAGTATCACTGCAATTTATATTGCAAATACTATTATAAAGAACTCTTTGTGTTTCATTATTTACAAATAGCCAAAGAAATGATCTTCCAACTTCAACAAATGTGTGCCATCTCAATTCAGTTTTAGTTCAGTTGCTCAGTTCAGTTCAGTCATCATCTTAATTAAGAGAATATTAATACTAAATATAATATTTTATTTTTAATTTAATTACATTTATTAAAATGTACATATAAAAATACATATAAAATATAAATTCTAAAAACTTTGCAAATGCTAAAGTATTTTAAACATTTCCAAAGGATAATTCAGCTATATCAAATATTACTATAATCTTTAAATATCCTTATCTTCTATCATACCATTGAGGCTATTTTTACTATTTAATGTATTGAGCTAATGTTGGTTTATAACATGTTTCATGCATACAGCTTTGTATAAACTACAGTATACTCAACACCAAAAGCTTGGCTTCCACCCATACCATACAAATGACCCCCTTTACTCAATTCACCTCCTTTCCCTTTTAGTAATTATTACTCTTTTCTCTATGTGTTCTTTTGCTAGGTTTGCTCACTTATTTGAAAAGTTTTAATATTTTACATTTACGTGAAATCATATAGTATCAATTTTTATCTGAAGGACTTATTTAATACAATATTCTCAAGGTCCATCCATGTTACCACAAATGGCAAGATGATACATATCTTTTTTATGGCTGGGTTAGGGTTAGGGTTTGTTGTTATATACCCTCCTTCATCCATTCATTCATCAGTGGGTAACTTCCATGTCTTGGCTATTGTAAATAATGCCACAACAAACACAGGGTTGTATGTATCTATTCAAATTACTCTCTTCCTATGTTTTAGATAAATACCCGGAAGTGGAACCGCTAGATCATACACTAGTACTATTAAGTTTCTAGGAACCTCCAAACTGTTTTCCATAGAGGCTGCACCAATTTACATCCCCACCAACAGGGTACCAGAGCTCCCTTTTCTCCATATCCTTTCCAGTACTTGTTACTTCTTGCCTTTTTGATAACAGCCATTCTAACAGGCCTGAGATAATCTCTCATTCTGTTTTTGATTTGCATTTTCCTAATAACTAGTGATGATGAACATCTTTTCATGAGTCTCTTGGCAGTCTGTATGTCTTCTCTGGAACAATTCTTAGCTTTTTGGCTCACTGTTTAATTGGGTTTTTTTTGTTGTTGTTGAGTTGTAGAAGTTCTTCATGTATTTTGAATATTACCTTCAAATTGAATATATAATTTGCAAACATCTTTTCTCATTTGGTAATTTTTCAATATTTAATGTACCGAAGCTTTTTAGTTTGATGTAGTCCCATTTATTCGGAGGAGGCAATGGCAACCCACTCCAGTACTCTTGCCTGGAAAATCCCATGGATGGAGGAGACTGGTGGGCCGCAGTCCATGGGGTCGCTGAGGGTCGGACACGACTGAGCGACTTCACTTTCACTTTTCACTTTCATGCATTGAAAAGGAACTGGCAACCCACTCCAGTGTTCTTGCCTGGAGAATCCCAGGGACAGGGGAGCCTGGTGATCTGCCGTCTATGGGGTTGCACAGAGTCGGACACGACTGAAGCGACTTAGCAGCAGCAGCAGCAGCAGCCCATTTGTTAGTTTTTGTTCTCTTCTTCAGTTGTTGCTCAGGCACTCAGTCGTGTCCAACTCTTTGCAATCCGATGGACTGCAGCATGCCAGATCTCCCTGTCCTTCACCATCTCCCGGAGCTTGCTAAAACTCATGTCCGAGTCGGTGATGCCATCCAACCATCTCATCCTCTGTCATCCCTTTCTCCTCCCACCTTCAATCTTTCCCAGCATCAGGGTGTTTTCTAATGAGTCAGCTCTTCACATCAGGTGGCCAAAGTATAGGAGCTTCAGGTTCAGCATCAGTCCTTCCAATGAATATTCAGGACTGATTTCCTTTAGGATGGACTGGTTGGATGTCCTTTCAGTCCAAGGACTCTCAAGAGTCTTCTCCAACACCACAGTTCAAAAGCATCAATTCTTCAGGGCTAAGCTTTCTTTACAGTCCAATTCTCACATCCATACATGACTACTGGAAAAACCAGAGCCTTGACTAGACGGACCTTTGTTGGCAAAGTAATGTCTCTGCTTGTTAATATGCTGTCTAGGTTTGTCATAGCTTTTCTTCCAAGGAGCAAGCACCTTTTAATTTCATGGCTGCAGTTGCTATCTGCAGTGATTTTTGGAGCCCAAGAAAATAAAGTCTGTCACTGTTTCCATTGTTTCCCCTTCTATTTGCATGAAGTGATGGGACCAGATGCCATGATCTTAGTTTTCTGAATGTTGAGTTTTAAGCCAGCTTTTTCACTCTCCCCTTGAAGCTTCATCAAGAGGCTCTTCAGTTCTTCTTCACTTGCTGCGGTAAGGGTGGCGTCATCGGCATATCTGAGGTTATGGACATTTCTCCTGGCAATCCTGATCTCTTCTCCAGTAGGTGGCACTAAAGCACAAGCTTTTGGTTTTTCTAAGCACTGGTTGTATCTGAGAAACTTTTTTCACTCCACTACATCTGCTAGGTGTGATCACCATGTCCTTGTAGCTGTTGTTACCTCCAAGGTTACTGGTGCCTTGTTTCTATGGGTGCTGCCAGTATCTCTGCCTAGGCTGCCGGGAAAGGGAGCCCCTCCACTGCGTCCAGGGTCTCCTAGCTTTCAGGCGTTGCCACTACAAGGGGACTAATGAGGTGGGGGAAGGGAGCCAGGGTCACAGGTACCCCTGTCATGTCCAAGGTTGTTAGTGTTCAGGGGCACTGCCACTGCTGAGGTGGTGAGAGATGCAGCTCTCGCCTCTGCAGTAGGAGGACCTCCGTGGCTGGAAGGATGGGGTCTCAGGCCCCACAACCGCTAACACCCAGTTCCTGGCTTCCATGTGCCACTGCAGCTGAGACGCTGGAGTCTATGGCAACCCCATAGATGGCAGCTCCTAAAGCTACTGTGTCCTCCAAGGCTGAAGGCTCAGCCAACTAGGACCAGGGGTCTGGGAACACAGGCACGTCCTGTTTTCTAGCCCAGCTACTTCCAGGTATAAGATGGACAGAATTTTGTGGTGCCCTGGTGTGTTATGCAGAGGCACCTTTGTTGAGTTGTATATATTTTACTGGTTGTAGATTGAAGGGGATAGACAAAGGGAGCATGTTACACGACCATGATGCTTGATGTCACATCCCAATGTGACTCTTTTTAAAGTACCTTCTTTTTTGTGTGCCATACAGCTTTCAGGATCTTAGTTCCCCTATCAGGGATTGAACCCAAGCCCTCAGCAATGCAAGTGCCGAGTTCTAACCACTAAATTGCCAGGGTGTTTAGAGGACTGAGGCTGAAAAGTTGATTCTATCACAGCAAAAATACATACCATAATCACAACTATTAACTGTTAAAGTAACTAAAAGTAATAAATCATGTTTATCGTACGTAAGCAAAGACCCTGATACTGGGAAAGACTGAAGGCAAAAGGAGAAGAGGGTGGCAGAGGATGAGATGGTTAGATAGCATAGTGACTTAATGGACATGAATCTGAGCAAACTCTGGGAGGTAGTGAAGAACAGGTAAGCCTGGCATGCTGCAGTCCATAGGGTTGCAAAAAGTCAGACATGACTTAGCAACTGAGCAACAACAATGTGATTAGAATTACATAATCCACAAAGCATAGTTATAACAATTAATGCAATGTAAGAGTGAAAACAGATTTTTTTTGAGGCATAGCAGAATACACATACATTTTTCTTACAAATATACTGATACTCTCTCAATCTAAGTTAGCCAAACTAATACATTATTTGACTGAGTATCAAGTCTCTAAGCTTGAAATATCTTTGTCAAGTAAACATATACAGTTCTCATTTTTCTCATTACAAACTACAGCGTCATTATAATTAAATATGTTTACAACTTTAGTTATTTGTTCAATGATTGGAAATGTCTATCTCTTGTCTATGATTTTAGATTTATGAAGACTTTAGTAACAAAATTTAAGTAACTGAATTCAAATGTCCATGAAAAAAAAGGAAATTCCAAGTTTCTGTCATAATAAGTAATGTCAAACCAAATAGTTAGGGAGGTAAATATCTCAAATTTTTCTAATCTTATAGTGTTTCTTTTAATTACAAAGCTTTAAAAATTCATCATAAATATTTAAATTACAAGGACATGGTGAAAATTTTCTTCATCTATGTAAGTAACGTACCTAAAACACATACACCATGGAAGGAGAAAAAATTATCATCCAAAACTCATTAATATGTAACTTTTCTTTTGAGCCCAAGTCTTAGAAACAAACTTTCCATTCCCAATTCTAGAATTCTTAGTATACATAATTGAGAAAGAAAAGGCTTGAGATTAAAGAAGCCATGTACAAGACATGATTATGTTAATAAATCATTAGTGTATCTATTTAGTCACCAAGTAGGTGAGACATTAAGATATACGGAAAGCCTACCTTGACAAATGCATACAGCTACAAAAAATATTTTAGAGGGCCACATATTTACAGCTTATCTGTTAAAAGTATACTTTAAATAATCTTCATTTTAAGAGTAAGTACAACTAAGATGCGTTGAGCCTGGAATAATGTAAAAGCAATTCAATACAATGAAAAAAAATAATCAGTCTTATGTATGCTTCCAGTGCAAACTAATTACATGCTTATCAGAATTAAGAGTAACCATTCTTCTCAAATTTTTTAGTAAGTAAAATCTGAACAAATTCTCTCTTGAATTTCATAACAAAAATAGATGCTGATTTAGTAACTTTACTGAAAGAGATATAATCCAATCAGTGTTAGTTCTATCATCTTCTATGTATATCATGTAGCTAAAACCGAGTTCTGCAGAATTTAGTGTGTTCATTTTGATATCAATCTTAAAATGTTATAAAAATACAACTTTTTATTGTGTAACATAAAATTTGTTTTGCAGAATAAAACTTATTTAACAAATGAAAGATGTTGTCAGAGAGTCAATTCTTGTTTTCTAAGTCTGTGTATCTTAAAATGAGTCCCAAAGGCATATTCTTGAAGTATGAGGTATTTTTACCCTCTTTTGAAATGAATTTATTTTCAAATCACTGACTTATACAATATATTTATAATTATCTGCATTATATATACTGATCAAAAAGAAAAAAAGTTGCTCTTTCATACTGAAAGGATAAGCTAAACTTTAACAGGTACACACATACTTAGTTGTGAAGTCTGAATTCCCAATTTTTCAAAGTCTCTATAGTTTTTCATGGACATCCTGTGAATATTAGGAAAGGGAAACTGCAGTTTTAATTGTAGTGGATTTACAGTACAATGTTAGTTTCAACTGTGATTGAAACAAAGTGATTCAGTTTGATATATGTATTTTTTCAGATTATTTTCCACTATAGGTTATTACAAGATACTGAATATAGTATCCTCTGCTATCCTCTGCTATATAGTAAATTTGTGTAACTTATCTATTTTATGCATAGTAGTTTATATTCCATACTTTTTATTTATTCCTTCCCCTCTCTCCTTCCTTTTTGGTAACTGCAAGTTTGTTTTCTATGTATATGATCTGCTTCCACTTTCTAATATTGATTAATTTGTATTTTGTTTAGATTCCACATGCAAGTGATAAAACCTTTGTCTTTCTCTGACTTACTTCACTTAGTACAATGTTCTCTAGGTCCATCCATGTTGTTGCAAACAGCAATATGTTATTTCTATGGCTGAGCAGTATTCCACATGCAAGTATACATGTATACACCATGTCCTAAATGAATTGTATGCTGATGGGCACTTCAGCTGTTTCTATGTCTTGGGTATTATAAACAGCACTCCTATGAACATTGGAGTGCATGCATCTTTTTGAAAAAAGAGTTTTTATCTTTTCTGGATCTATGGCAGGGAAAGGGATTGCTGAATCATACAGTAGCTCCAGTTTTAGTTATTAAAGAACCTCCCTATTGTTTTCTATATATAAGTATCTTTAAGTGAGGCTTTAAAAAAAATATAAAGTCCTTACACTTTTTATGTACAGTGACTCCTGAACAACGTGGAGGTTAGGGCTGCCAACCCTCCGTGCCACTGAAAACTTAATTGTAACTGATTTGCGGCTCTGCATGCACAGCAGATGCAACCAGGCATGGACCGGGGCTCGTGCAGTGCTGCCGTATTCACCCCTGGGAAAAAACCACGTGCAGGTGGATGCAATGCAGTCCAAACCCACGTTGATCAAGATTCAACTGTATTTCATGTTCCTGCTTTTTAACTTCGGTTCACAGTTGGAAATGTGTGATTTACTCCAATCTCCCTTTTACAATATCCAAATAATCTCTGAGTAATGAAGGTGATAAAAGACTTCCAAACGGCACCTGTCACTATTTTCTTCTAACATACCTCTTAACTTGTTTTGTCACTTGACTTGTTATTGTTTTGTCACTTGACTTGTTATTATCAATCTGAATCTATGTCTGACTCATTTCAGTTATCTGAATTTTAGTATACCTTTATTTTTACTCTCCTATAATGAAAAGACCCCTCTACCACACCATACAAATAACTATTTACATCTTGACCTCTAAATATTCTTTTCAAATACTTTCACATAAAGTAAAAAAAAAAAAAAAACAACTTCCAAAATTAATCCAGAGACACAGCTACCTTTTCTCCTACTCTGCACTCATTCCCACAGCACAACACTGGCATGTGCCCAAGAAACGCTCAGTAAATACTGCAGTGATTTATCCCACCGTACTTTCAGCTGTTTGTTCTTTAATTATTTTTAATTATTCTTTAATTAAGACTATCAATTCTTAAATTTTAAAAGGTCATTAAAAACTATTAAAAAATCAAACAGTCATTTAATACAAGTTTTTGTAAACTCATAACAACTCAATCTCCTTTTTAAAGTTACAGGTTTACTGGCACACAGAAACCAACTCTCTCCTAACAGTGAATAGATATTTTAAAAGTATCTATATAATAGTACCAGAAAATTGATATGTAGAAATTACTTACCTGAGGGATAACTATATCTGCTAATGCCTTTGAAAGCCTATACAATTCCATTGTGTCTTCTAATTTCAAGGAACCATTATGTTGGACATCATATTTTATACAGTCATATATATCAGGGATCTTGCTAATATCATATCTTCCATTTTTTGTCTTAAAGTCCTTCTCCAACTTCGACCATCTACGGAGCATGAGCTCTAAGGTCTCACTATGATAAAGCTGAATATCTAAAACAGCATAACAATTTTAGTACATTAAACTTGTTACCAAGCTAGGAAATATCATCATAGGCATATACTATTAGCAACCACATATTTTGTAGATTTGAATAAAGGTATAAATACATGAGCTAGGAACTGCTTTTATAAAAGACATTTTTCCATATGTTATATACATCAGTTTCCCACCAGTCTCAGCACCAGAGCACAGATCACCTTCCTACTGCTTTCTTCTTCTTATGCTGCCTGTTTGCTGCTCAACTGTATGGTTTTTTGTTTGTTGTTTAGTCACTCAGTCGTGTCCAACTCTTTATGACCCCATGGACTATAGCCCGCTAGGCTCCGCTATCCATGGGATTTCCTAGGCAAGAATACTGAAGTGGTTGTTATTTCCTTCTCCAGAGGATCTTCCCCACCCAGGGACTGAACCTGTCTCTTGCATTGCAGGCAGATTCTTTACCACTGAGCCACCAGGGAAGCCCCAACTGTATGGTAATGCTACATGATTAATCAACTAACAATGTTTTATTAACTTTCTCATGCTACCATAGTTAAAAGCAACTACAACCTTGCTATTATTCTTTTGCTGGATATATATTAACTCAAATAATACTTAGATACAGCAATAAACTGGAAAATTCTGAAGGAGATGAGAATACTGCAACACCTGACCTGCCTCTTGAGAAATCTGTATGCAGGTCAGGAAGCAAGAGTTAGAATTGGACATAGAACAACTGACTGGTTCCAAATAAGAAAAGGAGGACGTCAAGGCTATATTGTCACCCTGCTTCTTTAACTTCTATGCAGAGTACATCATGAGAAACTATGGGCTGGAAGAAGCACAAGCTGGAATCAAGATTGCCAGGAGAAATATCACTAACCTCAGATATGCAGATGACACCACCCTTATGGCAGAATGTGAAGAGGAACTAAAGAGCCTCTTGTTGAAAGTCAAGGAGGAGAGTGAAAAAGTTGGCTTAAAGCTCAACATTCAGAAAACTAAGATCATGGCATCTGGTCCCATCACTTCATGGGAAATAGATGGGGAAACAGTGGCAGACTTTATTTTTTGGGCTCCAAAATCACTGCAGATGGTGACTACAGCCATGAAATTTAAAAAAAGCTTACTCCTTGGAAGGAAAAGTTATGACCAACCTAGAGAGCATATTAAAAAGCAGAGACATTACTTTGCCATCAAAGGTCCATCTAGTCAAGGCTATGGTTTTTCCATTAGTCATGTATGGATGTGAGAGTTGCACTATAAAGAAAGCTGAGTGCTGAAGAATTGATGCTTTTGAACTGTGGTGCTGGAGAAGACTCTTGAGAGTCCCTTGGACTGCAAGGAGACCCAACCAGTCCATCTTAAAGGAAATCAGTCCTGAATATTCATTGGAAGGACTGATGCGAAGCATCCAATACTTTGGCCATCTGATATGAAGCAATGACTCATTTGAAAAGACCTTGATGCTGGGAAAGATTGAGGGCGGGAGGAAAAGGGGCAACAGGGATGAGATGGTTGGATGGCATCACTGATTCTATGGACATGAGTTTTGGGAAACCCTGGGAGTTGGTGGTAGACAGGGAGGCTTGGTGTGCTGCAGTCCATTGGGTCACAAAGAGTTGGACATTACTGAGCGACTGAAATGAACTGAATTGATAGCATTAAAGCTTTTTTATGATTGGTGCATCTTATTTTAAAATGTTTACAGCAATGGGATAGTGATTTTTATTTTCTGACCCAAGGAAAAAAAAAAACTTACCTGATGATTTGGGATCTTCCATTCGATGTCTGATTTGAGAAGTCAAACTTTGTATCAAGGAATACACCGTGTCACAGGTCTTTACAGGATTTTTAATTAAATGCATTGATTTGATAAGAGAAATGCTTCCAGATGGAGTAAGCTATAAATGAATAGAGTATACATTTTTATATCTAGTTATGCTCAACTGACCAAAAGGACAATATACAAAATTTTCTAGTAGCTGGAGATTAAATTCAACTGACAAATTAAATCCCTAGATATAGAGGAGGAAATAAAAAACTAAAAGTTTCATGTTAAAAAAATCCTAAGCCTTAGCTAACATTATCCAGAAAATAATAATTACACGGAAACTCTAACAAAAGTGCTCTATCTTACAAAGAGATTTTATTCTAACATAGTGATATTTTACTGACTCACTTGGTATTTGAAAATATGGTTTAACCATTTGACACATATTGACAAGTAATAACCCTATGATTATCATCACTTTTTCCAGATGAGGTACTTAAGAGAGATTAAAGCACCTTTCCCAAGATCAAACCACCAGTATGTAAACAGTGGCATAAAAAATCGGGTAACCTGGCTAGAGACCTAAGCTCTTAATCACCATGTAAATGCCTTTGTGATAAGATTTCTTCCAAGTCAACAAAAGCCATTAATGACAAACAGTTTCAATTTTCACTGTTGAAACTTTGCTTGGCAATTTAACCCTAAATAAGTTTCTATAAATACAAAAAATGTAAAGTGGAATTCCACTTTTTGTTATGGTGAACTAGTTCATTTGGGTCAATCTAATGACTGAAGCTTGGACAAAAGTGAAGTCCAGGATTTCCAGAGGTAGAACTCAGGTAAACTCTACATTTGGTGTTCAAAAAAGTTATAAACTGTAGTCTGCATTTTTAATAAGACCTTGCTGCTACTGCTAAGTCGCTTCAGTCGTGTCCGACTCTCTGCGACCCCATAGACGGTAGCCCACCAGGCTCCCCCGTCCCTGGGATTCTCCAGGCAAGAACACTGGAGTGGGTTGCCATTTCCTTCTCCAATGCATGAAAGTGAGAAGTAAAAGTGAAGTCGTTCAGTCGTGTCCGACTCTTAGCCAACTCTTATTCAAGTAATAAGTTTGAAAACACTCCAGTTCTAGAGTCCTTGCCTTGTCCAGGAAGAGGGTAAGAGCATGATGTAAACATTCAATTGGCAGATGTCATTAAAGCCTGCTGTCACCTCTGGGGTAATGACAAAACAAACAATAAAATCAAACACAATATTAAAACTACCAGGGAAATAAATAAATAAAAAGTACCAATTCCAATGAAGCAAGAAAAGGAGAGAAAAATAAAAACAGGCAGTTAAATATAAAGCACTTAAAATGATAATAGATTCATACATAAATTTGAGTAAATAATTGCCCTAAACAAAGATTTTCATAACTGAAAAGAAACTAATGCAGATTTTGAGATTTATCTAAAAATAGTTTCAGAAAAGACTAAAAGAGATACAAAGGATATTATACAAACATCAAGTAAAAGAAAATATTTTTGCAGCTATATTAATCTCAGACAAAGTATTCTGAGGCCAAAAAATATTCATTGAAAAATACCAACTCTTAATTTGTATGCACTTAATAGCATGACATCAAAACACATAAAACAAAGATTAAGAGACTACAAGACAAGAAACATCCATAATACAGGTAGGAAATTTAACATACAACAGTAAAGAAAGAAAATACAGACCAAAAAATATCAGGAAGACTATCTGTTTTTACCAAAATGATATAAAGTTAGAAATAACAAAAATATAACTTAAAAATGTATACTTTTGGAAATTATAAAAGTATACTTCTAAATAACCTATGATCAAGCAAATCACAATTAGAAAATGCCCCAAATGGCATAAATCTCAATTCATGAACACAGTCAAAACAATGTATAAAGGGAAATTTATGACATAGAATGTGTGTTTTAGAACAGATGGAACATTCATGTTTTAATAAGCATCCTTCTAGGGACATTAGTTTTTAAGAATTAGAGCAAAATAAAACTGTAGATGTGGAAGGAATTAAAAAAAATTAATAAAACTGAAAACGGGTATATAATTTAATGAACCAATAAATCTGAAAGACAGTTCTTTTACAGGACTAATAAAGGTGACCAACTATGGCAAAAGTGACTAAGGAAAAAAGGAGGGAGAAAGACTGTACAATATTATGCAACAAAAAGGAGTATCTCTACCAGTCCTGCAGACATTACAAAGAATTTGAAGAGGACTGTATAAACAAATTTCTAGATGAATGTAACAATACAGACACAAGATACAATAAATAAAAATTACTAAATTACTCTAGGAACCATAACTACAAGCTTTCCCATAAAGAAAATGCCCAAGAGATTTACCAGTAAATTTTACCAAACATCTAATGAAACATACACATGAATTATTCCCCCCAAGGAGGACTCCCGATTTTATGAAAACAGCATAATCTTGATATTGAAAGCAGACAAAGACAACAGGGATAAAAAATAAAGGTCAATTCGACTCATGAACACAAATGTAAAACTCCTGACCAAAAATATTAGTAAACCCAAACCAGTGAGAAAGGTATTTTTGAAATGACTTTATTCTAGGAACCAAGGTAGACTCTTTCCAAAATCATATATTTAATAGCCAGAAAGAGAATATAAAATGTAAAAACTTGTCATGACAAAAACTTTAACAAAAATCTACAGTGATTATACTTAATATACAGTGTTAAAAAGGCTTTCCCTTTGAGAATATGAACAAACACAGAAAAGCCACTCAATTTAATATGGCTTTGATGGTGCTAGCAATTAAAGTAAAGCAAGAAAAAGAATTAAAATCAAAGATTGGAAAGGAAGACAAAAACCTGTGGATATCCTTTGGAAAGTTTTTTTAAAAACCAAGATAAATTACCAAGTTAATCAGTTTAATACAGTTGACGTATATAAAGTCAACATGAAAAAACTTTGCACATAGCAGCAACAGATAGTAACCGTTTTAGAGGTACCGTTTATAACACAAATATTTGTTTAAAAATATGTTTTTCCACAAACTAAAGATCTAATTCATTCTAAATCAATACCCCAATAAGACTTTTGGCCAGCTTATTTTAAAATTCATATGGAATACATGAAAAGTCAAGAAAACTTGAAAGACTCATGTAGGATTTGGGAGATCTCATTCAATGGCACAAAAGCCAACAAAGAAGTATGTTCCAGAAACTAAACACATGATAAAGCTGATCCTACAAGATAGTGGGGAAAGGATCATCTTTTCAGTAAGTGGTGTTGAAACACCTGGATGTACATATGGTTGCAGGGAAATATCAACTTTGATATCCTTATCTAATGGCAAACACAAAAGTCAATTTTTAGCTGTATGGCAGATAAACGAGCATGAAAAAACAAAATTCACAGAAGACCATACACGGACATATCCTATGACCCCCTTGTTAGAAAAAGGGTATTATAAATAATACATTAAAATGCACTGAACCACAGAGGCTGAGCCAGACCTGCCTGTGAGCGTCTGAGTGTCTCCTGTGGAGGGATGGATCAGCAGTGGGCTGCTGTGGGGACAGAGGCTCTGGCTGCAGCAGACTGGGAAATAAGCCCTCTTGGAGGAGGTCGTCACTAGCCTCACCAGAGGGTTGCCGAGCAGATGACCCACAAACCGCACAACAATTATACTAAAGAAATACTCTCACTGTTAAAAAGTTCTAGGAGCCACAACAGATTTCCAAACATGGGAATCCGGCAAAGGGACTGAGAAGCCCCAGGAAATTTGACTTTGGAGGACAGTGGGACACTGAGCCAGATTTGCCTGTGAGTGGCCAAACAATGCACGCATCAACAGAAAACTGGATTAAAGATTTACTGAGCATGGCTCTGCAAATCAGAACAAGATGCAGTTTCCCCCACAGTCAACCTTTCCCATCAGGAAGCTTCTTTAAGTCTCTTATCTTTATTCATCAGAGGGCAGACAGAAATGAAAACCACAATCACAGAAAACTAACTACACTGATCACACGGACCAAAGACTTGTCTAACTCAATAAGACTATGGGTTATGCCGTGTGGGGCCACCCAAGCTCTACATGGTGTCATGGGTCATGGTGGAGAGTTCTGACAAAATGTGGTCCACTGGAGAAGGGAATGGCAAACCACTTCAGTATTCTTGCCTTGAGAACCTCATGAACAGTATGAAAAGGCAAAAAGATAAGAAACTGAGAGATGAACTCCCCTGATTGGTAGGTGCCAATAAACTATTGGAGATCAGTGGAGAAGTAACTCCACAAAGAATGAAGAGACAGAGACAAAGTGAAAAGAACACTCAGTTGTGAATGTGACTAGTGATGGAAGTAAAGTCCAATAACGTGAAGAACAATATTGCATAGGCACCTGGAATGTCAGGTCCATGAATCAAGGCAAACTCGAAGTGGTCAAATAGGAGACGGCAAGACTAATAAAATGGACTGGAGTGGATGAATTTAACTCAGGTGACCATTATATCTATGACTGTGGGCAATAAACCCTTAGAAGAAATGGTGTAGCCATCACAGTCAACAAAAGAGTCCAAAATGCAGGACTTGGATGCAGTTTCAAAAACGACAGAATGATCTCTGTTCATTTCCAAGGCAAACCATTCAAAATCATGGTAGTCTAACTTTATGTCCCAACCAGTAATGCTGAAGAAGCTGAAACTGAACAGTTCTATGATGACCTACAAGGCCTTCTAGAACTCACACACAAAAAGAGGTCCTTTTCATTACAGGGGACTGGAATGCAAAAGTAGGAAGTCAAGAAATACTTGGAGTAACAAGCAAGTTTGGCCTTGGAGTACAAATTGAAGCAGGGCAAAGGCTAACAGAGTTTTGCAAAGAGAACTCACTGGTCAAAGCAAACACCCTCTTCCAACAACACAAGAGAAGACTCTACACATGGACATCACCAGATGGTCAACACCGAAATCAGATTGATTATATTCTTTGCAGCCAAAGATGGAGAAGCTCTATACAGTCAACAAAGACAAGACCGGGAGCTGACTGTGGCTCAGATCATGAACTCCTGATTGCCAAATTCAGACTTAAATTGAAGAAAGTGGGCAACACCACTAGACCATTCAGGTATGACCTAAATCAAATCCCTTATGATTATACAGTGGAAGTGAGAAATAGATTTAAGGGTCTAGATCTGATAGATAGAGTGCCTGATGAACTATGGAATGAGGTTCGTGACATTGTACAGGAGATAGGGATCAAGACCATCCCCATGGAAAAGAAATGCAAAAAAGCAAAATGGCTGTCTGGGGAGGCCTTACAAATAGCTGTGAAAAGAAGAGAAGCAAAAAGCAAAGGAGAAAAGGAAAGATATAAGCATCTGAATGCAGAGTTCCAAAGAATAGCAAGGAGAGATAAGAAAGCCTTCTTCAGCGATCAATGCAAAGAAATAGAGGAAAAGAACAGAATGGGAAAGACTAGAGATCTCTTCAAGAAAATTAGAGATACCAAGGGAATATTTCATGCAAAGATGGGCTCAATAAAGGACAGAAATGGTATGGACCTAACAGAAGCAGAAGATATTAAGAAGAGGTGGCAAGAATACACGGAAGAACTATACAAAAAAGATCTTCACGACCCAGATAATCACAATGGTGTGATCACTCACCTAGAGCCAGACATCCTGGAATGTGAAGTCAAGTGGACCTTAGAAAGCATTACTACGAACAAAGCTAGTGGAGGTGATGGAATTCCAGTTGAGCTATTTCAAATCCTGAAAGATGATGCTGTGAAAGTGCTGCACTCAATATGCCAGCACATTTGGAAAACTCAAATGGCCATAGGACTGGAAAAGGTCAGTTTTCATTCCAATCCCAAAGAAAGGCAATGCCAAAGAATGCTCAAACTACCACACAATTGCATTTATTTCACACGCGAGTAAAGTAATGCTCAAAATTCTACAAGCCAGACTTCAGCAATATGTGAACCATGAACTTCTAGATGTTCAAGCTGTTTTTAGAAAAGGCAGAGGAACCAGGTTTCAAATTGCCAACATCCACTGGATCAAGGAAAAAGCAAGAGCATTCCAGAAAAACATCTATTTTTGCTTTATTGACTATGCCAAAGCCTTTGACTGTGTGGATCACAGTAAACTGTGGAAAATCTGAAAGAGATGGGAATACCAGACCACCTAACCTGCCTCTTGAGAAATCTGTATGCAGGTCAGGAAGCAACAGTTAGAACTGGACATAGAACAGATTGGTTCCAAATAGGAAAAGGAGTACGACAAGGCTATATATTGTCACCCTGCTTCTTTAACTTCTAAGCAGAGTACATCATGAGAAACACTGGGATAGAAGCAGCACAAGCTGGAATCAAGATTGCTGGGAGAAATATCAATAACCTTAGATATGCAGATGACATCACCCTTATGGCAGAAAGTGAAGACAAACTAAGAAGCCTCTTGATGAAAGTGAATGAGGAGAGTGAAAAAGTTGGCTTAAAGCTCAACATTCAGAAAACTAAGGTCACGGTATCCGGTCCCATCACTTCATAGCAAATAGATGGAGAAACAGTCAACACAGTGGCTGACTTTATTTTTCTGGGCTCCAAAATCACTGCAGATGGTGACTGCAGCCATGAAATTAAAAGACACTTACACCTTGAAAGAAAAGTTATGACCAACCTAGATAGCATATTAAAAAGCAGAGACATTACTTTGCCAACAAAGGTCTGTCTAGTCCAGGCTATGGTTTTTCCAGTGGTCATGTACGGATGTCAAGAATTGGCTGTGAAGAAGGCTGAGTGCTGAAGAATTGATGCTTTTGAACTGTGGTGTTGGAGAAGACTCTTGAGAGTCCCTTGGACTGCAAGGAGATCCAACCAGTCTGTCCTAAAGGAGATCAGTCCTGGATGTTCACTGGAAGGCTTGATGTTGAAGCTGAAACTCCAATACTTTGGCCACCTCATGCACACAGTTGACTCATTGGAAAAGACTGTGATGCTGGGAGGGATTGGGGGCAGGAGGAGAAGGGGACGACAGAGGATGAGATGGCTGGACGGCATCACCGATGCAATGGACATGAGTCTGAGTGAACTCCGGGGGATTGGTGATGGACAGGGAGGCCTGGCTTGCTGCGGGTTCATGGGGTCGCAAAGAATCGGACACGACTGAGTGACTGAACTGAACTGCACTTTATCAAATGAAATCATTAAGGCTCAGAGTAGATGGTAGTACTTAGAATATGCATAACAAACAGCTCATATCCAAAATATACAAAGAAATTTTATCATTCATTAAGCAAAACACAGGCAACTAGTAGTAAAAAAAGGAATTGAGTAGGCTTCATGAAAGAAGGTACCTAAATGGTCAATGAATATTAAAACCACAGTAAGGTACTACCATACATCTACCTTCAGAAAGTCGAAACTGAACAGTCCAAAAATACTTAGACTAAAGACTATGCAGGGCAATGACAATTTTCATGGACTTCTGGTGGAAGTATAAATTGCTTAGTGACTTTGGAAAACTGTCTGATATCATATACTGGTACTGAAATATACGTAAACTGCGGGGCGCAGCACTTGCCCTCCTAGAATATACCAAGAGAAACATGCTCATCTGCACGATGAGGTATATATGAATATTCATGGCAGCATTACCTGTAACAGCCCCAAACTATAACAATGTTGTAAAGCATATATAAATTGGAGCTTATTCATAAAATAGAATACAGATCAACAAACTATGGCCTGTAGGCCAAACATGACCTGTAATAGCCTATGAGCTAAGAAATGGTTTTTACAAGTTTAAAAGGTGGTGTAAAAAAAAGTAAAGAATACTGCAACAAGTAACTATATGTGATCTGCAAGGTGTAAAAATATTTATTATCTGGCCTTTCACAGAAAAGTTAGCCAACCATCTCAAAACAATACTACATAGAAATGAAAATTAATCAACTATGGAAATTCTCAAAACTATGGATGAATTTCACAAACATAATATTGAGAAAAAGACGTCAGACATTAAAAAAAAAATCCCATTACAGGAAGCTTAAAAAATACAAACCGAGACTATGGGAGCTACAAATGCATACTAATCTGAATAAGCATTCTGGATATGAGTATAAAGAGCTAGGATAGTGGTTATTTCTAGCAGATAAGAAGGAACTGCAACTGGGAAGAGGTGCACAGAAGCTAGAGTTGTTCCAACATTCTGTCCCCCTCTATAGGGATTATATGTCCCTTTGCTTTTGTAATACAACAAGCTCTGAGTTTATGTTTTATGCATCTTTCCGTATGCATAATATTTGACAGTGCAGGAATTTGCTAAGACCCACCTTTTCATAATCTTCTGCAGTAAAATCTCTGTCTCTCTGAAGTATTTCATGAAGTCTTGCCTTTACACGTTGCTGACAACTGCTTAAAGAATCACTATCACTATCCAAAAGGCCATTCATGTTTGCACTTTTCACCATCTGAACAAGAATGGGTGTAAGTTCTCCTTCTAGAGCTAACAGACCCTAAACACATTAAATAAAAGCCAAAAGAGATTTAAGAATTAGTATGCAAAATAGAAAGCATCTTAATTATTATTTTGTTACGTGCAGAATTTCACAGGGTACATGCTTACTGTTATAACAAACTTTACTAATACAAATCGTCATGGTCATTTCAGGGTTTTAGTCTGAAGTCTCAATTTTAGAATATTAAAATATTACCTCAGTAAAAATCTTTTGAAATGCTATAGCAGATGAAAATTTTAATAATTCTAAAAACATTTATTTATACCTTTGCAAAAGCAGCTGCAGTCATCTGAACTCGTCCTTCATCGAGGCGTATATTTTAAGGTCATGTCGGTAGGTACTATGTAATCTAAGTAAACCACAACCAGGAAATCCTGCATAATCTCCTGAAAATAAATCCTCAAATCACTTAAGCTATATTTTTATCTCACTGTATTTCTATACTTAATAACATCTCAAAATGAGGATCTGGAAAGATGATGTATGAATTTAACTCAAGTAAAGAAACGCCAAGATTTACCTTGACCTCCAGGATACATACACCTGAAAGCTCTTCCCAGTTCTTCGGCTTGGACCCTGCCTGCAGGGGTTAGTTCTCCTCCCCACTTTAGAACCAGAAGCAAGGACGGCTCTTCTCGTCGGCTGTCTAAGATACATGTGAATGGATAAAGCAAATGTCAAGTTTTCTTCTTTGAAACAGATATATTTCATGATTACTTTTTTTTTTGTCTCTTCTGCAGTGGAATGTGGGCCTTATGTAGATTAATTTGTTCTTTAAAGCTATCTATCCTTTGTAGGCTGTTGCTTCTACTAGGAATATCACTTGCTTCACTTATTAAAATCTTACTAAAATTTCAAAATCTCTCCCATACTCTAGAAAGAAGGCTCTTTCCCATTTTCTGAAAGGACACTTCTCCCTTCTCTTTTCTCAAAATGGTATGAGAGCCCATGGTATTTGCGGGATGTTTTTAGTTGTACTAGATATGCTAGGTTAAGAGCTCCCTGATGACAAGTTCAGAGCTTGTCTTTGCAGTGCTGCCACACGAAAGGTAATTTTATCTGAAGGGAAGAAGATATACACATTTTTACGATTAGTAACCAGTGATTTGTATAACTCTTAAGGAGATATGAGACAACACAGCTTAATATTTATTATAATTTACATTTAAGAGTGAGATATACAATAAAATATAGCCAAGAACAGCTTTTTAAATTTGGAGTTGTGGAATCTGTATGTTCCAGAACAAAGTATTTTCTCAGACACAGAGGACATCTGAGTTTCTATTCTGAATTTTGACCTACTCTTTATTATGTCCTAAAATCTGTGTTGGTTCCAGAAACAAAGGTCATTTTAAAAGTACCACAATAAACACTAAAGAATTTAATGATTCCCTAAAAGTGATAGAAAATCATCCTTTACCCTGAGGCTAGTCAGTAATTGTATGTGCTTCACCATGCAAGCCAACATTCACTTATAATAAAGGCAATTAATTGACTTTTTAATTATAGTTATGGAATGCTTTTGCTATAAACATCAAAATATAGAAAATTAATCTGTATTATTACTAATCACGTGGTGTGACAAGGGAGAAATATATGAACTTTCAGAATAAAGATCAACATAGTCAAATTTCTGCTTGCATTTAATCTTTAAGTTTTGCTCCTATACATAGTGGGCCACTGTGAATATCCCTATAGATCTTTCTCTTAAGATCTGACTATCCCACTGGGACAGATTCTCTTAAGTATAATTAAGGTCAAAGTATATGAAAAATTTTTGAAGTTTCCCCTGCACCCCACCCTCCAGCTGCACCCTGCAACGTGCAGGATCTCAGGTCACCGACCAGGGATGGAATCCACGCCACCTACAGTGGAAGCGTGGAGGCTTAACCATTTGACCACCAGGAAGTCCCATGAAGTTTTTGGTATGTACTGCCAAATTACTTCTCAAAGAGTTATTGTCAATTTACAGTCCGACCAGTGGATAAAATTCTGTCACACTGCAATTTCATCAGAATTCCTTATTACCATTTGAAAAAAAGAATAAAACAAGAAAACACTCTGCCAGTGTGACAGGCAAGACTGATTATTATTCTACTGGGCATTTCTATTTCTCCATAAAATGGCTCCCCAACCCTTGACCATTTTTCTTTTGAAAAGTAAATAAACTTATGGATTTTTGTGCTCACTGCTCTTGGGAGACTTATTTTAAATGCTTATTCTGATTTATTGAGTGGAGAAAAATATCTGCTTTAGAAACATGGTGATGGCGTATTTTTTCAAATATTCTTTTCCTACTTCTTGAGTTTTCTTCCTTTTTACCCTGTATGGGTTAGGGACCCGTTAAGTAAAATTAGTTATAAAGAAATAAGCTCTCTAAAGAATAAAAGAGCACTCCTAAGCAGTTTTTAAAATAATAAAAGGTATCCTTTACCTAAAGGAGAAAAGGTAAAAGACCTTTTAAGGATAGAAAACATAGTTACCAAAGCTACACATTATTTTTCCTCTATTCAGCATGCCAACCCCTAATCTATTTGACAGAAGATTAAAAAGGTAATCAACAATGAGTAGCAAGTTCCTACATATAATTAGAAACTAATAAGCATTAATACTGACTTACCCTCTTCTTCACTAGATGTCTTAGGACAACCATGAGGGAGATAGGTTAACTGGACCTTACGATTTATTCCAGAAAAATGGCCATACCTGAAAAATCAAATGGCAAATACAACAGACAATACTTAATAAGCACACAATACAACCTCCTAAAGAAAAACTAAACTCTACCTTGTCTTTAAAAATGAAAATAATGATCTTTTTTATTTTGAGTGGTCAAAGAAATGAATCTTGTAAGAGGAATACTGGTGGCACCAATTTCACCTGATTAAAACATAATGTGAAGTTATTTTTCATTTAAACAGCACTGAGTCTATGGTTAACCTAACAATGTGGCCTTCACTCTATGTAGTACTTCAATGACAATCCAAATGTGTTCTCTTTTGATGGTCTCATCAAAATTAATACCATTATAAAATAGAACCTTCAATGTAACGATCTCTTTTCTCACTGGTAAAAATAAAAACTTACTAGACTTTCACTAATTTCACCTGATTTACAGTGAGAAAAAGCAATAGATTGAACTGTGAAGGAAGTTAACATGACAAGTCACACATGTTTAAAAAAAAAAAGAGCACTATAAGTAGTTATCAAAATTAAGGGTTTCAAAAAGATACTTACATCTCTAACACAGTCTTAAGTTGTTCAAGTTTTGATTTGTTTTCTTCAATTTCAGAATCATTATTTTGTCCCAGTTCCATAAGAAGTTGTCGTGCAATATCCAGCACTTCCTGTAAAAGGAATAAAGAACTGAATTTTATGTAATTTTGCCATTAGAAGTTTAAAACCCAACAAGAAATCAAATGCACTTGCCTGTAATTGTTTTGGTTTTTTGAGTTTTAATTTCCCAGATTTATATCCATCACACTTTTCAAAGAGATCAAAGAATCTTATAAAAGAGACAGAATACTGTTACGCTTTTGCAATAATATTATCTCTATAAAACAAGTAACTATAATGAATGATAGATAAGGGACTAAGATAATAATTAGTAACAGATAACCGACTTGGGGGTCTATGGACTTCATATACTGTGTGCCCTCTTTCACTCTACAGTATTACTCTTTTACTTGACTGATAAAACTTCATATTTTCCTAAACCATATTAAGCTAATAATCACTAGATTAGCTGAATAAGTAATAAACTTCCATTCTATTAATTTTTGCCTTTACAAAACTAAATAAAAGCTAAGTCAAGATGATGACCATTTATGGATATTGCTACAGTAATTTTCTGATACTGATACACACAATTTAAGATGGATTTTGTTTTGACTTTATTTTTTCCAGTGGTTTAAATATTACTGGTCAAGAAATAGTGGCAGTCTTTCCTCATGATGTATTAATCAAATTAGATAAGCACCCATCAGAAACCTTGAATTATCACATCCTGTGAATTAAATTATTCCCCTTTAAACATACTTTTGATGCCTCACTTCCATTTTCATTTTTTGCTTTGGTGTTCGATCCCCATGACGAATGACGGCTATGACACATCTAAGTTCCATCCTTAAGTTAAAAAAGAAACAACATTCTCAATTTTCTAACAAAGATTTGTGTTATATAACTAAGATTAATGTATCTAATTGTTTATTTGGAACTATCTTTTACCACTTCAAGATCACTTGTAACAACTAGCTTTAATTTTATGAAGTCAATCCTAAGAAGAATTTAAAAGGCTGGAGAGGGAGTAATATCAAGCTATAAAATATTTGCTTCTTCTCCAGAGATGATTACACTAACTTTGGATACAAGCAAATGGACTATAATTCCCTAACTCATTAATTACCTGCCTAGTGTGGTAGATCATTATACAGAGAGATTTCATTAAATCAAACAAAATAAAGCTGCTATATTTATTTTGCCCATGTAAGAAGAAAAGTATTTCAATAAATTACTGGAAGATAAAACTGTCTTAGTAAGAATGAAAGAAAGTGAAGGTGAAAGTCACTCAGTGGTGTCTGACTTTTTGTGACCCCATGGAATTCTCCAGGCCAGAATATTAGAATGGGTATCCTTCCCCTTCTCCAGGGGATCTTCCCATCCCAGGTATCCCACGTTGCAGGCAGATTCTTTACCAGCTGAGCCACAAGGGAGGGTTTAAACTACCATTTGTCACATTATAAGACACAGAACACAACTCTCTAGAGTAAGTTACCCAAAAATATACTTTGTATTAAATAAGTTTGGAAATACTGGTTTAAAAACAAAATTAAGTATTTTTGTCCTCTCTTCTGCCCCAATCAGGTATCCTCAGAATATTTAACGTGCTAAAATAGAGCTCCTAGCTCACATGAATGGAGAAGGCAATGGCACCCCACTCCAGTACTCTTGCCTGGAAAATCCCATGGATGGAGGAGCCTGGTAGGTTGCAGTCCATGGGGTCGCTAAGAGTCAGACATGACTGAGCGACTTCACTTTCTCTTTTCACCTTCATGCATTGGAGAAGGAAATGGCAACCCACTCCAGTACTCTTGTCTGGAAAATCCCAGGGACGGGGGTGCCTGGTGGGCTGCCGTCTATGGGGTCGCACAGAGTCGAACACGACTGAAGTGACTTAGCAGCAGCAGCTCACATGAATAACAAGTGAATTTCAGGTAGTAAATTTCACTAGAAATTTTATAGAACACTTTGGCAATACTGGTATAATTAATTTACTTCAATATTTAACTGTGTATTTTTCCTTTACATGCTAAGAGCACCAAAATTATAAACCACTGACCATGAACCTTTAAGTAATATATCTGCTGGCACCTCCTTTATTCTTATGGCTTAATTCAACAGTTCTGTAATTATCCAAAATTCTGGGGGATTTTAACAACAGAAAAGATCTTTAGTCTAAATGCGTGTGTGAGTGCTCAGTTGCTCAGCTGTGTGCAATTCTTCGTGACTCTATGGACTGGCGCCTTCTAGGTTCCCCTGTCCATGGGATTCTCCAGGCAAGAATACTGGAGGGGGTTGCCATTTCCTCCTCTAGGGAATCTTCAGGACCAAGGGATCTGACTCAAGGGATCCTGCATCTCCTTGCGTTGGCAGGAGGATTCTTTACCACTGAATCACCTGGGAAACTCCTTCATTCTAAATAGCCCATGTATAAGCTTATAATCTATTTTTCCATCTGGAAAGTGAATTATATAAAAATATACAAAGTAAAGTATTTCATATTACTCAGATATGTAATCTTTATTGTGATAGCACAGGCCAACAAGGAAACATAAGCAATTTCTAAATGAAAATATTCAAACTTACATAGTTCCAGATGTAGTTGGTACAATTGGGATATCTTCAGCTTCTAAGGGTATTGACCAGGGGATATGAAATTGTGGAGCAAGCTCTCGCATTACAATATTCCTTCAAGACAAAAAAAGAAAACTTAAACTAGTTCATTTTAACACAAACCTGGGTGTTAATGACAAAAGAAAATCATAGAAGTTAAAGTCAAACTATCTAGTAATTATGTGAATACAGTACATAGAAAGTAAACTAAGAAAAAAAAATCAACCCTGACCAAAAAAAATTAGATCAGCCGTGCTAAACTGGTATATAGAACATAGTAATGGGATATCATGAATTTGGAATTTACTTATTTACTTTTTAAAAATATAAATCACATTGGATGCAAGTAAGTTCCCCGGTGGCTCCGTTCGTTCGTTCAGTCGATCAGTCGTGTCCGACTCTTTGCGACCCCATGAATTGCAGCACGCCAGGCCTCCATGTCCATCACCAAGTCCCGGAGTTCACTCAAGACTCACGTCCATTGAGTCCATGATGCCATCCAGCCATCTCATCCTCAGTCGTCCCCTCCTCCTCCTGCCCCCAATCCCTCCCAGCATCAGGGTCTTTTCCAATGAGTCAACTCTTCGCATCAGGTGGCCAAAGTACTGGAGCTTCAGTTTTAGCATCATTCCTTCCAAAGAAATCCCAGGGTTGATCTCCTTCAGAATGGACTGGTTGGATCTCCTTGCAGTCCAAGGGACTCTCAAGAGTCTTCTCCAACACCACAGTTCAAAAG
>SJXQ01008666.1:323954-398451 GCA_006408695.1 Aepyceros melampus
AACAGAGATCATTCTGTCATTTTTGAGATTGCATCCAAGTACTGCATTTCGGACTCTTTTGTTGACCATGATGGCTACTCCATTTCTTCTGAGGGATTCCTGCCCACAGTAGTAGATATAATAGTCATCTGAGTTAAATTCACCCATTCCAGTCCATTTTAGTTCGCTGATTCCTAGAATGTCGACGTTCACCCTTGTCATCTCTTGTTTGACCACTTTCAATTTGCCTTGATTCATGGACCTGACATTCCAGGTTCCTATGCAATACCGCTCTTTACAGCATCGGATCTTGCTTCTATCACCAGTCACATCCATAACTGGGCATTGTTTTTGCTTTGGCTCTATCCCTTCATTCTTTCTGGAGTTATTTCTCCACTGATCTCCAGTAGCATATTGGGCACCTAATGACCTGGGGAGTTTCTCTTTTGGTATCCTATCAGTTTGCCTTTTCATACTGTTCATGGGGTTCTCAAGGCAAGAATACTGATGTGGCTTGCCATTCCCTTCTCCAGTGGACCACATTCTGTCAGACCTCTTCACCATGACTCGCCTGTCTTGGGTTGCCCCGCAGGCATGGCTTGGTTTCATTGAGTTAGACAAGGGTGTGGTCCTAGTGTGATTAGATTGACTAGTTTTCTGTGAGTATGGTTTCAGTGGGTCTGCCCTCTGATTCCCTCCTGCAACACCTACCATCTTACTTGGGTTTCTCTTACCTTGGTCGAGGGGTATCTCTTCACGGCTGCTCCAGCAAAGCACAGCCACTGCACCTTACCTTGGACGAGGGGTATATCCTTACCGTCACCGTTCCTGACCTTCAATAGCTCCTCTAGGCCCTCCTGTGCCTGCACTTTCAATGCAGTAGAGCTGGGTTTGATCCCTGGGTTGGGAAGACCCCCTGGAGAAGGGAACAGCTACCCACTCCAGTATTCTGGCCTGGAGAATTCCATGGACTGAGGAGCCTGGCAGGCTAGTCTATGGGGTTGCAACTGAGTGACTTTTGCTTTCATGTCACTAGAGCTGCCTACTTACTTCCATAGATTCTAAAATCCAAGATTATCTCTGTGGACAGTGAGTATTTCTTACCAGCTTTTATTGATCACCTATAAAGCTATTTTAAATAAAGCTACTTTAAATACTACTGTTCATTTTTAACAGATTTCTATTACAGTTTGCTAAAAAGGTTAACAAAATTTTATGTAATTATAGGACATCTTTTTTTTTTGTTTAAATTTGGCATTTATTCATGCTAAAATTGAACTGAGCCCCCCTAAATTTCACTTTAAGGGTAAGTTCACAAACCTTTGAAATATACTACAATTGCTGACTCCAATGATTAAGATATGTTTTAAAGTGTAAGTTTTTTATAGCTTTGACATAAGTATTTTGTCGTATATACTTTGAAATGGTTAAAAATAGTCTTTGTCAGAACTTCCCTGATGTGGGTTTGATCCCTGGTCTGGTGGACTCACCCCCAGCACAGCTAAGCCCGTGTGCCACAACTACCGAGCCTGTGTGCCTAGAGTCTCTGCTCTGCAGCAAGAGAAGCCACCAGTGAGAACCCTGCACAGAGCCACAAAGAGGAGCCCCTCCCTCCTAAACTAGAGAAACCGTGCACATGACATGAAGACCCAGCATGGCCAAAAACAAAATAAATAAATAATGTTATAAATTGCCTTTCAAGTCTTCTAAATCAAGATGTATGAAAGTAAGTCAAAGAATATAAAAATGGCATTTCTGTACACGATAATTTCTTTTATGTTCACTTGATAATCTCATGAGATTATTTTGAGTAACATATGCTTATAGAAAGTTGAATCATTCAAGATCTCTAAATTCCAATTATTTCTATTTTATTCTCGTTACTTATTTCACGAATGTTAATTCTGTGCCATTAAGTACTATAATTACCTAACAAAAACCTGAGAAACAAGGTAATCTAATAAATCAGCCACTTTGATGAATGATCAACCATCACTGTGTAAATCATTGCTACACAGCATTTCTAAATCTATGAGGTTAAATACCTTTAAAAGTTTACACTGTTCATAAATTAATTTGTCTTACATAACCCAAAGTCTAATTCAGGATTTGGGGATGTCATTTTACAAACACTGATTTTTTATTCTAGAGTGCTTATAAAGCCTGGATCATTTGATGTTTACAATTATTTGGTTTCTGAATAACGAGTATGCACTAACTATAACAAAAGTAAAGAGGAAAAAATATAAAGAAAAAAAATCTTACCCAAGTATTTTTGCACAATCATCATAATACTTCATGGAATTTTTCACAAAACTGAAGCCATTGACATCACAGACATAGGACTGTCCATTGGCCCGTAGCAAATCAAAGCCACAAACTGTTTGCTATTTAAAATAAATTATACACTTTAAAATTCCATTTAATTAAGACTGAGTTTTCCAGTCATACAAATTTTATAAGTGCCCTTTACTTCAAAATCAGTAAAAAACAAGGAAGCTACTTATTTGTAATTTGAATACTCTAAAACATACAGCACATGCCACATGATTATTTAAATTCTTCTATGAAGTAAGTATAGAACAATAATGCTTAAGAGACTAGAGAGGCCAAGAACTCAAGAAGCTTTTCAATTAATGTATAATTAAAATACAAAAGTAAAAAATTTTAAAGGCTTTGATAAAATTTTATGCTAGCAGAAATTCTATTTTAATTAAAAAAAAAAACAAAAACCCAAAAAGAAAAAAAAGAGGAGAAAGCTTTGAAGACACAGCCCAGAAGAAATGTCCAATTATTCTTATGAATCCTTTAAATTCTGACAACTACACACTTGTGAGCTCCTGAAACAAATTTACTTTATTTGGGAGATAATAGTTAAAAAGGTATAAATTTCCTGCTTAGGCTCTAGGAATTTTCTGATCTTCTAGTTTTTATGTTCAAACCATCATGTATTAGTATAATATGATTTTAAGTTATGGCTTTTGGAATCCTGGCCATTACAGACTTAAAACAGTTAATATAAATATAAAACCCAATTAATATAAAGCTATTAAGACATACTTTAAGATTCCTTCCATGAGAGACTTCAAATTATTAAGACACAAAGAATTTATTATTTAATAACTAGCAATATACACTAGTTTTAAGTTACATATCCAAGACAAGGCTTCAACAAGGGAAAGTTTATCTTCTACAAGATGCAAGTTGTACTACTTCTGTTTTAATCTTTACTGCACAGTATATCAAACCCTAATAATACAGATTGAGAGATCAAGTCAAATATCTAAGTAAAAAGTTTTTTTTTTTAAGTGTATTAGTAGTTTTCATGAACATATTTTACTATATTTAACAGGCCAAATGATCCACTGTGAAAGGTGGAAGACTTCCTTAAAAAATAAAAAAAATCGTATCAAAAATACTTACAACCAGTTTTGTTATAGGAGTATATTGAAAAAATACTCCTATAACTCTACCATTTCAGTTGTTCTCTTCTCTAATTGTAGTTTCTGAATAAACTGTCAGTTTCCTTCTATATAATGCAGAAAGAATAAGAAGGAAAGGCCTTCATTTATCATATATTCTTATTAATGGCACTGCAAGAATCCTTTGTAAAGTTAAAAAAAAACTACCACTTCATTTATATACCACTTCAGATATACCACTTCCTTTTCTCTACTTTTCTTTCTATTATAAGCCCAAACAACATCTCTTTCACTCAAAAAAGAAAATTCAAAATTTTTACAAGAGTCTACATGGCCTGCATAACATCTTACCTTAAAAGCAAGGCAGACTTTCCAAGCAATTAATTTCTCTCGTGCATTGAGAATAACAGGGTATCTTACTTCTTTTCCTTCACTATCTCGTTCTACCTTGCCATCAAGTGCAGGAGATTTTCGAGCTTCAGCATGGGCATAATCTGGACCCACTGTATAAACCTTTCAGAAATGTTAAAATATATACATTACTTTAAAAAGATATATATGTAAATATATAACGGCAAGCAACAAATTCAAATAAAAAATACCTCTGTTTCCAGGCAGTATTTTTTGACACATCGTTCTATTTTACGTGTGAGAATTCTCAACATTGGAAGAGGTTATAAGTAATTATACAGCAAAACTGGTAAAATGAGGTTCTGTTCTAAAAAATAATTATACTGAACATTATAAGGGAATACTAGAAGGTATAATGCTGTGATTCTTCTCAAACTGTTTTAGTTTAACAAAAGGTATAGATGCCAAAAAAATTATAGAAGAAAGTAACCGCCAAAATAAAGATCTAAGCATGGAAGGAAGATTTACAAGGGCAGCAAGAATTCAAAAGCAGACAATAGAGGGAAAGGCACTCTAAGCAAAGCTAATAAACGCAAAGGGCAGATGAAGGAAACAGCATGACATATTCAGGTGAGAGTACGTTATTTGCTATGGTTTCTACTGTAAGAAATAAGGTTTGTAGTACAGAGGGCAGGCCATGAAGTACCTTGTATGCCAGCCTTAGAAGTCTGATTATTACCTTGTGGTCAATGAGGATCCACAAGAGAATTTTTAAGACGAGGCTCATGATTCAGTTTACACCTAAGAAAGAACTCTCTATTAGACTCAGAGAAGCAAAAGGCAAGGGAAAAAGGGAAAGATACACTCAACTAAATGCAGAGTTCCACAGAATACCAAGGAAAGATAAGAAGGTCTTCTTATATGAACAATGCAAGAAACAGAGGGAAACAACAGAATGGGAAAGATTGGAGATGTCTCAAATAAAATAGAGATTTTAAGGGAACATTTCATGTAAGGACGGAAACATGAGAGCACAAAAAGCCTAAGAACCTAACAGAAGAAGGGATTAAGAAGAGGCAAGAATACACAGAACAACAATACAAAAAGGTCTTAATGACCCGGGTAACCATGATGGTGTGGTCACTCACCTAGAGCCTGACATCCTGCAGTGTGAAGTCAAGTGGGCCTTGGAAACATTACAAACAAAGCTACTGGAGGTGATGGAATTCCAGCAGAGCTATTTAAAATCCTAAAAGATGATGCTGTTAAAGTGCTACACTCAGTATGTCAGCAAATTTGGAACACTCAGCAGTGGCCACAGGATTGAAAAAGGTCAGTTTTCATTCCAATCCCAAAGAAGGGCAATGCCAAAGAATGTCCAAACTATCATACAACTGCACTCATTACACATGCGAGCAAAATGAAAGTGAAAGTTGCTGAGTCGTGTCTGACTCTGAGACCCCAGGGACTATTCGGTCCATGGAATTCTCCAGGCCAGAATACTGGAGTAGGTAGCCTTTCCCTTCTCCAGGGGACCTTCCCAACCCAGGGAATGAACTCAGGTTTCCCCCCACATTATAGGCGGATTCTTTACCAGCTGAGCCACAAGGGAAGCCAAAGAAAACTGGAATGGGTAGCCTATCCCTTCTCCAGTGGATCTTCCTGACTCAGGAATTGAATCTGGTCTCCTTCATTGCAGGCGTATTCTTTATCAACTGAGCTATCAGGGAAGTCCACATGCTAGCAAGGTAACACTCAAAAAGTATTGTCACCCTGCTTATTTAACGTATATTCAGAGTACATCATTCAGAATGCTGGGCTGGATGAATCACAAGCTCGAATCAAGATTGCTGAGAGAAATTTCAACAACCTCAGATAAGCAGATAATACCACTCTAATAGCAGAAAGTGAAGAAGAACTAACGAGCCTCTTGATGAAAGTGAAAGAGGAAGAGTGAACAGCTGGCTGAAAACTCAACATTCAAAAAACTAAAATCATGGCATCCAGTCCCATCACTTTGTGGCAAATAGAAGGGGAAAAAAGTGAAAACAGAGACAGACTTTATTTTCTTGGGCTCCAAAATCACTGTGGACAGTGATTGCAGCCATGAAATTAAAGATGCTTGCTCCTTGCAAAGAAAGCCATGACAAAACTAGACAGTGTAACAAGAGCAGAGACATCAATTTGCTGACAAGGGTCCATGTAGCCAAAGCTATGGTTTTTCCAGGGGCCATGTATGGATCATAAAGGAGGCTGCATGCTGAAGAACTGAGAGTCCCTGGACAGCAAGGAGATCAAACCAGTCCATCCTAAATGAAATCAGTCCTGCATATTCATTTGAGGACTGATGCTGAAGCTGAAACGCCAATACTTTGGCCATCTGCTGCAAAGAACTGACTCATTAGAAAACACCCTGATGCTAGGAAAGACTGAGGTAAATGCAGAAGGGTGCAGCAGAATATGAGATGGTTACATAGCATCACCAACTCAACGGACATGAATCTGAGCAAATTCCAGGAAACAGTAAAGGACAGAGGAGCCTGGTGTGCTGTAGTCCATAGTGTCGCTAAGAGCTGGACACAACTTAGCGACTGAATGACAAGTTACACACGGAGTGGCTAAAGGTAAAGCAATTAAGACCTTACTTGTCACCAACAGAAATCACACCTTTTTTTTTGTAATCACATTACAATTGTCAAAGCTATCTAAACATTTTTTACACTGATTGATGCTTAGAAACTGTGGTGGTTATTAGACTCTAACCCACTATATTTTGGATTGATTTTTAAATAGTTTGATTAACTTTATTTCAATAAAATTTGTCTCCACTGTAATCCTGTGTGGTTTAAGCACTGAGGAATATTATTCTATAAAAAAGGATCTATATGCTTAGATTGCCAAAGACGTTCATAATGTAAATAGATTAAGAATCTCTAGTTATAAAGAAAGAGAAACAAAATAGAGGTCAGAGATAGCTACTAAATGGACTTCCCATATGGCTCAGCGGTAAAGCGTCTGCCTGCCATGCAGGAGACCCGGGTTCAATCCCTGGGTCAGGAATATCCCCTGGAGAAGGAAATAGCAACCCACTCCAGTGTTCTTCACTGGAAAATCCCACTGACAGAAATGCCTGGCAGGCTACAGTCCATGGGGCTGCAAAAGAGCCGGACATGACTTAGCAACTATACAACAACAACAGCTACTGTAAACTCTTTTTCTGATGTCACTGGTAAACTCAAAACACAAACTTAAAATACACTTTAATCAGTCCTACCTTAACATCAGTACCATCTGTAGGCATAAACTCTTCATATATATATGAGCCTGTTTTTCGTACATTGCTTTCTGGGGAGTAAACACTACTTCTACTGCCAATCTGAAAATAAAAGAAGTCTATCAATGTAAAAACCAAATTATTCTCTTTATAAAATATTCTCTTTTACCATTTATTTGTATCATTGATATTCCAAAAAAAATTTTTAGTCTACAAATATTTAACAACACGTTATGTAGTTGACACTACATTATTTCCTGCTATAACTTAAATAGCATAAAAATAGAATGAACACTTAGAACAGTGTTTCTAAGATTCAACCATATTGCTGAAGGTGAACTCTGCTTTGTCATTACTACAGAATTTTCCTCTGTATAAATATTGAGTAATTCATTCATTTGCCTATAATATATATATCTAGGCTGTTTTCTAAGATTTAGCTAGTAAAGCAATGTTGCTTCAAATGTTCTTTTAAATATTCCTGTGACAAGTATGTGCAGGAGTGTTCTATGGCATATACTCAAAGTGAAACCGCTAGTGACAGAATATGCTCACATTCAACTTACAAAATAATGCCAAAACCTTTTAAAAACTATTTTTAATTAATTAGAGTCTCTCCAGCAATGTGTAGGTGCTCCCAAAATAATTATCTACAACTCAGTGTTGTCAGACTTAATATTTGCCATCCTAATGGACAGAGAACACATACCTCGGTGTGTTCCAGCTTGCATTTCCATGACTGCTTATGAGTACATGTGCACTTTTAATACTGACATACTGCTAAGTTATATTTTAGAAGAAATATTGCGACTTAACATCTGGGCTTATGCTCATTTCCCAACTACCTCAATCTTTTTGATCTTGCTGACTCAAAAAGTAATTCAATGTCATTATCTTTTAGACTTGATTTACTTTTTTTTGTTATGGGTGCAATTTTGGGCATACTTTCATGTATTTAAAAGACCACTGGTATTATTTTTTCTAGGAACTATTCATTTGTAGGCCATTTTTCTTAAAAAATGCTATCTTTACCTGAAATTCTCATATGATAGATTCATAAATGGAAAGTAGAAAGATCTAATAACTTTCTTGGTATTTTGTACGTGAATTTAATAACTAGAATGATGCCTTGTTTCTCTAAGAAATGATGACATCAAGTTTATTAATCTCTCAATGATACATTATTAAACATAGTTTTACTAAATAGTTGATTACTTTTAGTAAAATTTATGCAACAATCTATAAAGAACAGTAGTCACTAGGCTAACAAAGGTTTACCTTTCGAAAAAGTCTTTGACTTCCACCACCAGCAGAGGTTGGATAATAAATGTAAACATTGTGGTCTTCTGCACTGACTGGCTTTTCTACAAATGGCTTTTGGAAAACTTCCCCATTTACTTCTACATGATCTTCCCCTTCAATCAGGTTGCATTCTATAAATCAAACATGACAGCAAGAAAAAGTTACATGCTGCTCAGTACCTAGGTATAATATAACCACAATACTATTATTGAGGACTTGTTCACTAGAGCAGAGGTTACAGAAAACCCTAACTATGGATGACACACTGATCTCTGTGTGTGTATGGCTGCGCTGGGTCTTCAGCGCCACACACGGGCCTCCTCTCTCCGCTGGCTTCTCCTGTGGTGGAGCACGGCTCTGGGTGTGTGGGCTTCGGCAGCTGCAGTGTCTGGGCTCAGGAGTTGCGGCACACAGGCTTAGTCGCTCTGTGGCAAGTGGAACCTTCCGTACCGGGAATCAAGCCCTTGTCTCCTGCGTTGGCAGGGGGATTATTTACCAGTGGACTACCAGGGAAGTCCTTGATTTGATTTTAATTAAAAATATTTACGCAAATGTATACCAGCATCTATTATCTATGATGACATAAGGAACTATATTCTTCAAAAATCTAATGGACCTGCTATAATGTTGGTATCTGGGTTTTAATCAAAGTTGCTCTAATGCACAATATGGTCACTAAAATTCCCCAGTTATCAGAACATTCAATATTAAAACAAATAAGCATTTATCTTGCCCTTTTACACTATGTGTTAACTTACATGCTATGCTGTAAATAAGCAGGAAAATGAAGCAAAAGGTGCTTTAAGATATTAATATTTCAGAATTCTTACTCAGAAGTTTAGTTGTGGCATACTAGCATGAAGTTTCTAACACTTAAGTCAACTGTTATAGACTCACTTACCCCAATCAATACAAATTTATTATGTAAAAATTCTTCCTTATGATTCTCAGATATATCAAATATCAACCCAATAAATATATGATATACATCTATTTATAGTTAGCCTTCTAGCTCATAATGTCCCATTTTAATTGAAATTTAATTGCCTATTTGGATCATTTAAAAAAAATTGAATAGAATGCATAAGTTGTTTAAATTCTATTTAATTATAGAGGAGAGTGGCTCAGAAGTCTTTGTTAAGAGACTTTTAAAAGAGAGCTTGTTTGAAATCTCTTACTCTTACCTTTGGGATTATTTGGGTCACGGTTCAAAATTGCATAACGAGGAAGCAAAATACCTTCAGCTTGAAGAATACTATACACTTCTCTCCTGAAGAAAAAGGAGAATACCCTTATTGTTTTGCTAATGTTTCATGATAAGTATATTACTGTACTATTCATAAAGTATATTACTACTTTTCTATCACTGAAAAAGTCATGTATATAGTCTTTCTTTAAGTAAACAAATGTCATTTAAAATACTGAAGAAATGTATTCTAAGGAAATATTCAGTCATATCAGTATAAAATGTATGCACAAAATTTTCTGTGGCATATTAAAATACTAATTTTTAAAAGTGGCTAATTAAAGTTGCTATATCACAGACAAAATATCACTTAAAGTATTAAAAATCTTATATTCAAAGAATATTTAATGACACGGAAAAATGTTTAGGGTCTTTAAAGAGAATACTGATCCTAATTCTGTAAAATGTGAGTGCATATATGTACTGCCTTCTATATGAAAAAATATGGTAGATGCAGTGGTGGGTTAAATTAAATGCTTTTCTTCATTTTATTTTCTAAATTTCTCAAAATGAATGCAGACACAGACACACACACACATATATGCACTTCCACATATATTTACATTTGTAATATACAGACATTAATATGAAAATCTTGGAAAATGTTATAAAGTTTCAGATATTAATAACATCACTAAGAAAGGAAAAAAATAGAAAAATAAAAAACTATAAGACCTTATACTTTATATAGCATTTTCTTATATATAACCTCTTACTGTAATGCTAACACAGAATAAAATAGAACGCTAGTGAAATTGTAAGGGTAGCCATTAATAGCATCAATTAAATGTAATATATGCATTTGAATTTTACAGTTTCTCTTAGATATCTATGCTTTTGATCTGTTAAATGAATTGCTAAGATATATAGCAACATATTTCTCAAAATGGTTCCACTTTACCATAGTTTCTTCATCTATAAAACTGGATACAAATATTTATTACTAAGTATTATTTCAAGGATACCACAAATTTATATATATATATAAACATTGGTACCATGCTAGCTTAGGTAGATACTAAATAAATGTTGATTTTCCTCCCTTACTTCAGCCAACTTAACCACTCACCTATCTTGTATGAGATACTGCATATTCAAGTCATTGATTACAAATGGATTCCTGAGTTTGGCATAGGCAACTGCTTTGTCCAGTGGAAATCCTAAGAATACATATTATTAACATACTCTATACAATCTCAAGATAAGCTGACATCTCTAACTTAATCAACTTTATGTCACATCCCTAAAAGACTAATTTCATTATGCATATAGCTGTTTTTTATAAGACATAGAATAATAAATACATAAAACTTGATTTATCTTATACTATTAAATAAATCTTATTTTTTATTAATTTGATTGGTAAGGCACAGCAAGCCAGTGGTTATATAACTCCATTTAGAGTACTGATATGTTTAGTTGACGCTTCAAAGTCAGCTGATAGAAGGTAAGACTACCTCATACATAAACAGAAATCTATACATAAATAACAAAATTGTTATTACAATCATCTGGTGGTCTTTTTAAAAAAGTTTATGTGACTCCTCACTAAAGATATTTTGATGCTATACACACAAATTAGCTGATAATTCAAAGAACTGAGGCAGCTTTAAAAATAGCAAAAGAAAAAATTAATTTAATTTATATTAAAATTAAAATTAATTAAGTAATAAATAATTTAATATAAAAATTAATTTATATTAAACAGACATGCTCTAAATATATGAGCAGAACATGCTTGCTGTTATTGACACTAGGTCAATGTTCACATACCAGAAATTAAGTTCTTAAAATTTCTAGACTTTGGTAAAATTACTAATTACAATGAAAAACAAATCAAAAAGCAGATTTACAATAAGAAATTTTTTTTTAATCTAAATTATTTTAATGGTTATACTTCACTTTCTGTATTGACACTAAAAGACTCCCAATTTTATTCATCAACATGTATGATTAAGAATAGCAGGATACAAGAGAAGTTAAAAGCATAAACTAGGTCCTAACTCTTTCATTAGCTATATGACCTTGGGCAAGTTTATTTCACATCTCTAAGTCTCCAATTCCCAGCTGTAAAGGAATATTTTAACAGTCTTACCTAGAAAGGTTTTTGGGAAATCAAATAAAATAGTCCATATGAAACATTTATTACAGTATCTGGCATAATAACTATTCAATAAATGTTAACTTATTATTCCCTAAGTAACAATATTTTAAACATATCTTTTCTAAGGAAAAGGGTAACAGCGGGCACACATAATATTTAACTTAGTATGCTACAGTGTATCTGTGAAGATACTATTTTGTAGCATTATCAAGAATAGTTAAGAGTGAAAGTGTTAAACCTGAAGTTGAGAAAAAAAAAATGGTTAAAAAAAATTTATTTCTAAATTAACATTTAAATACTCTATATCAAGAATCACTTGGCCACAAATCACAGACCCTTCCAGTTTTATGACTAAGAATTCATCACTTACTGTGAAGATATCACAATGTCTATGGTTTGAAGCCTTCTAGCAGAATTCAGGAAATAAGAAAATCTTATATAGTCATTACCCTGCTTTTGCTGCTGTACTGTTAAAGAGACAGCATACGGGATACGACTTTAGGTAGTAGCTAGATTTTATAAGCAAATAACTAACTTTCACTTAATAAATATGAAGAACCATGTAATAGTAAGGGAAGAACACCTTACCCTCCAGGTTAAGCAAACTTTTAAGATTCTCTGAAATGAGTATCTTCAGTCTGTAAAGAAGACCAGGGCTTTGGCTTCTACATCAAATAATGAAAGTTGATACATATCTCCTCTACGGGAATACAGTTTTAACCTGCTGCATCCCCTTATTACTAAAGGCAATGCTTTTTAAACACCTAACTACAGTGAAACTTTAACACAACTGGAGGTCACATAGTTTGGTAACAGAAATGATTTAATATGAATACATTTATTATATGAGTGCATATATTTTAGAGTTCTAAGTGAAAACTCAGATTCTTTGGTTATAAATTTTCAGATATACACTTAATAACTTTTGATTAGTGCACTTTGTCTGACTCTGTGACCTCATGGACTGTAGCCCACCAGGCTCCTCTGTCCATGGGATTCTCCAGGCCAGAGTACTAGAGTGGGTCACCATTCCCTTCTCCAGGGGATCTTCCCAACCCAGGGATCGAACCCGGGTCTCTGGCATTGCAGGCAGATTATTTACCATCAGAGCCACCAGAGAAGCCCCAACTATGAAGTAATACTTAAGCTTAATTGATATTTCAATGTGATTTATAAAAAACAAAAAAAATTCAAATATTATGTTCTTAAGAAATAAAGTATGAGTAAGTATAGGAGGAATGATAGATCATTTTCTGTATGGTAAAATATATTGGTTTATAATACTCAAAAATCAGTAATTTATTCCAAGAAACTTAAGAGTTGCAAACAAAGATAGACATTCAAAAGTTCATCACAACCCTATTTTTAATAGTAAAAACTGTAAACCATCTTACTTTTAGGATATTGGTTAAGCATATTACATCCACAGGATGATACATGATCATACCACTAAAAACTAACTTTTTTGATGAATAATAGGAGAAAACTGCTTGATGTAATTAGGTTAAAAATTAAATATAAAATTATAAATACATTATAATATTAAATGTGTTTTTAAAAAATAAACATAGAAAAAAGACTGGAAATATATCAAGATGTTAATATCACTTATCTGTGAGACTAGGTGAGTTTTATTTTTTCATTTTATCTATTAGCTTTATAGTCAGAGAGGTTTCCCTCCCTATTTTTTTAATACCTTTAGAATGAAAAGAAATAAGACAATCACACAAAGGCCAGTTTTCCACTGGTTCATTCAAAATAACATCCTCTTCAAATACTACTACTGTGATATATTTAAATAAGGAGATCCGTTCAAGAATTTCCTTCATTGGTTTGGATTTGGATTTCTTTGCCATGGAACATATTCCAACCACAATCTGCCTTTCCGGAGGCTATAAACAAAAAGAAAACAAAAATAAGGTTGACTTGATAACATCTCCAAAGTACAGCTATCTTAAATCTCTCTCAGCAGCAGATAAAGCATACAATGAATCAATATAAGTGACAAATTAACCAAACGGACATTTTTCAAGATTATATTGTTGTTACAAAAAAATAGGTTTATACAAAGGTCTGGAAAAAATTTTTTTGAGTTTCAGAACACCACTACAATTTTCATTTAGTTTTCAAACTTAAATACTTCAAGTGGCTCAGGCATTTATTTGCCTTCTTTACACCAAAACAGAGCAAGTAAGGCCTAAAATAAAAAGGACAATGGGAGAGAGATAAAGAACTCTCTTCCCTAAAATAAGACGTTCTCATCACAGAGCTATGCAGTGTTACACTACTTTTGTAGATTGAGTTTGAATGTATGTTGATCACCAATGAAAACTTAAAAGGAAATTTTAGAGAAAGCCACACTGCTAAACAGAGGTTGTCTATGCTCTTGACACCCCAATCTTCATACTCAACATAACTAGTATACAGTGTTGCTCATCTCTGGTACCCTTGCAACAGCTCAAATGCCATGATTCAGCCTGAAATTTAAAATGCAGAATACAGAAACAACTTATGAGGTTCTATAATTATTCAGGATTCATCCTAAAGGTCTTTGCATTCAGATACTTTGGGCCTATCAAATATAAAGCAGTGTCCACTTTCCCGTTTCAGGTCTTCTCGCTTCTGTATTTCATATGACATTATAATCTGGGCTCAAAAGTGTTTCACTAGACTCTCTTATTATAAATCTAAAAGTAACACTGGATAACACCTGAACTGTTTTCCTTCATGCTTAGCATTGTATGTTTATTGCCTCCTCTCGCTCATGAAATTTAGAGTTCAAAATTGGTACTGGATTTGATGTTACCAAAGACTGTAAATCCTAACCTCCCTAGGATCTGCTTTCACTCTCTGATCATTCACTTTTATGTTCTTCAATTCTTTCCTGATCAAAAGCCTTGACACAGCTCATTATGATGTTCCTAATGTAGACTTCCCCAGATAAGAAGAGTACTCAACCTAACATCTTTGATATCTTAAAAACAGAACAATCTAGAACATATCATTTCCTCACCCTATTGGTCAAATGAACCAAAATCAAGCTCCTCAGAAGTAACAACTATGCACCACCAATGTGAACTCAATTAATACCAATCTTTCAAGAACTGTGCTAAACACTGAAGAGTTACATATACAGGAACTCCCTGTCTTCAAGCACTTTGAATCTAACAGGGAACAGAGTAATACAGTTCATAATGATAAGAGACGTACAGACGTCAAAGTACAGAATAGTTCTGATGAAAAAACACTCAAGTTCCTCATGCAAAAAAGAGCCAAGGAGAGGGGAAAGAATGAATAACACGAAATCTGAGGTTTTAAAGAATAAAAAATCATTCACAAGGTATCCAAAAAGGAGAGACATTTCATAGAGGTCAAGGAGTACTTAAAACAGTAAAGAGGCACAGGACAAGATGGAGTATGTGGGAAATAATCTGATGTTGCTGAAACATAAAAGAAGAGAAGACAGACAAGTGCAGTTCTAGACACAGGAGAAATGAAAGCCCTTATATGGAAGAAGACGCGATGCGACTTATCAGTGCTATTCTCAGTGCGCTCAGAAGAACTTGAAGTAAGGGTAGCAGAGGCAGAATCAATAGTACTTTCCAGTCTAAGTCAGTCAGAGAAGCTCTGCTTTTATGTTACTGGACTTCTACATGAGACTTTAGATGAAGTTTTAGCTGATATGAAGTTTGAAAATCATGGCTTTTTTCCTAGGGGTGAGATGTGGGGTGGGATGGATTTTAAATGGGTGACAGCCTGATTTTGTGTTTTAACTATATATAACTGCACTGTGAAAGCTGTTATTAAATAACTATGACAATATTTGAAGTCACCTAATAACTATTTTTAGTACATTTTTACTACTTAAATCAAGTATAACACATTTTTGTTTTAAAACAAAATTCTCTTTTCAATTGGGAATGTGAGAAAAACATATTTTATACAAGTTTGTATTTTAAATCAGTTCTGTACATGTACAGGGACAAAAATGATGAGCAATAAACATGTTGAGCTAACCTTAGCAAAATAAACATAATATTTATTAAAGATTTGGTATGGTTTACACACATACAAACTCTCATAGATACTTGAGGTAGTTTCTCCCAGCTACACAGTTTAGACTTCTGAATAGTTAATAAATAGGGATATTTTCAGGTTAATAAGCACCACTTGTGTTGCTGCTGCTAAGTCGCGTCAGTCGTGTCCAACTCTGTACAATCCTATAGACGGCAGCTCAACAGGTTCCTCTGCCCTGGGATTCTCCAGGCAAGAACACTGGAGTGGGTTGCCATTTCCTTCTTCAACGTATGAAAAGTGAAAAGTGAAAGGGAAGTCGCTCAGTCGTGTCCGATTCTTAGCGACCCCATGGACTGCAGCCCACCAGGCTCCTCCGTCCATGGGATTTTCCAGGCAAGAGTACTGGAGTGGGGTGCCATTGCCCTCTCTGGAACTCTTTTCATTTAGGGCCCTGATTACTCTTTCTCCTTGTCATTTTTTCTCCCCAGCCCTGTGTTATACTAGGCATATCACTGAAAGATACTAAAATAGTCATTATGAAACAACTTAGAAATGTGACCTCTAATTGTCTTCCTGAAGCACTACAGAGTCAATAGTGTTACTAATGAAACACAGTACGTTTTTTTCAGTTTAAAAATTTCCAACAAAATTCAATGTCGGAAAAAAAAAGTCTTCCCTGTTTAAGACAACGTTATCAATTCCCCTTCACAATGATCAGTAAATGGTCTTCAAGCAAACACTTACAGACTCATCTTCCTCCTCCTCATCTTCATCTGCATGGTGGAAAAAGTGTCGATAATTTCCAGCGTTTATTTCTGTATCTTCAGGTCCAACAAAGAATCTGGGGGCTTCACTCATTTTTATTTCATTTGACATAAATATAATTTAAATGTGCTATGCTAAAACTGTTTCTAAATAAACAGTACCTGAAAAAAGCATTCTCTCTATACTAACTGACACATGGGTCTGTTTCTGCTTATACAATCACTTGAACGTGTGATGACAGTTAGTTGGCAAGTGTTCATTTGTTCTCAGATATCATCACTTCATTGTTGATGCAGTTTAAAAGACAAAGGGATAGTGAGGCTACTTCTTCACTGATTTGATATGGCAATCCTTTTACCTAAAAGGCAATAAAAAAATTAATTTTGGAGACTGTACTTCAAAAACAATCAAGTAAAAATAACTTTGACATTTATAAAATCATTACCAATAACTTGATTTACAAATGAAAAGACACTTTCTCTCATAAATTAAGAAATTTATACTCTCATCTTCAATATACACATCAATATACATTTGACAAAGATGATACAAGATAACAACAAAAAAAGACTACACTAAATTCCTCAAGACTAAAAATGTCTAGTGAATTAAGAGAAAATTACTCAAATTATAACAAAATCATAAAAAGACAAATACTTCTGGACACAGTTTAGTGATATCTGAAAAGCAGGGAAAAGAATAGATGAAATATAATGCAAGCTTAAAAATGACTGATAACTATACAACATATTAAAATTACATTAAATCAATTTCTAAAAGGCTTCAATTTGTAAAAGTTCAATCTGCAAACAGGTTGTTTTGGGGACCATAACCATTCTGCATTTTGGTCTCATATGTAAATCAACAAAACAATATTAGAACGAAAACAAGATTTCATTATAACAGCAGCTCTTAAACTTTTAGCATCAAAACCTCTTTTGCAATACTGTATAATAACTATAAATGAAGTATAACCTTTAAAAATTGTGAATTACTGTACTGTATACTTGGGTGGACTCCAGGAGTTGGTGATGGACAAGGAGACCTGGCGTGCTGCAGTTCATGGTGTTGTAAAGAGTCGGACACGACTGAGCGACTGAACTGAACTGAACTTACATAATTGTTGGTTAATCACTAAGTCATTTCCAACTCTTCTGCGATCCCATTGACTGTAATCCACCATATTCCTCTGTCTATGGGATTTCCCAGGGAAGGATACTGGAGTGGGTTGTTATTTCCTTCTCCATAGAATCTCCCCACGCAGAGATCAAACCTCCATCTCCTGCACTGGATTCTTTACCACTGAGTCACAGGGGAAGACCTAACTTACATATTATGTCAACTGTACCTCAATTTATAAAAATTTAAAGTAAAAAATAAAGCCTAAAAAAAAAACCTCTTTGGGAAATCTACTAAAATCTATGAATCTTCCCAGAAAGAAAAGCACTTGTACACTAAATTCTGCAAGCAACTGTATGTGATTGACAGAACATCCAGACTTTTCCACAAAAATGATGCCCATGAACATCAGTTTAAGAACTATCCTAACAGTGATATAACCACAAAATATTCCTTAGCAAAGCTGTTTACATGTACTGGTTCCTTGGTTATGTTAAAACTAAAAACTACCAAGATGAAACTACTGGATTAAACATTCTTAAGAGTTGAATGATAAGCTAGCTGGAATAGCAAAGCATAATGCCAAAAGTCCTATTCCTAAAGGTCTAATTCCAGTTTAATTGGTGATTCCCTATGAAACATTAAAACTAGTTTACCTAGCCAGGTTTGCCTTTATCCACCTTTAAAATTGTAATTACACTGTTATGAAATTTTAAAGTTTGTGATTAAAGAATAAAAGCTGAAACAATTCACTTTATATAATCAGTGCTTTGTATTCCTATTTCCCTTGCACTGTTTCATGTATAAAAGATGTGTGCTGAAAACGAACAAAAGAAAGTTTCCAATTGTAAAACTTGGAGGTAAGGTGATCTCGATTTTCTAGTGTATCAAAAGGCAAACATCTTTGGTTTCTTTTTACTTTTTTACTTCTCCTATCCATCTAAAACTAGTTTAATATTTACTAACAGAAAGGGCATGCATTTTAGAGTCAGGATATATCTATTTCAGTTCAGATCAGTTCAGTTCAGTCGCTCAGTCATAGCCAACTCTGCGACCCCATGAACTGCAGCACGCCAGGCCTCCCTGTCCATCACCAACCCCCGGAGTTCACTCAAACTCATGTCCATCGAGTCTGTGATGCCATCCAGCCATCTCATCCTCTGTCGTCCCCTTCTCCTCCTGCCCCTAATCCCTCCCAGCATCAGTCTTTCCCAATGAGTCAACTCTTCACATGAGGTGGCCAAAGTACTGGAGTTTCAGCTTTAGCATCATTCCTTCCAAAGAACACTCAGGGCTGATCTCCTTTAGAATGGACTGGTTGGATCTCCTTGCAGTCCAAGGGACTCTCAAGAGTCTTCTCCAACACCACACCTCAAAAGCATCAATTCTTCGGCGCTCAGCCTTCTTCACAGCCCAACTCTCACATCCATACATGACCATAGGAAAAACCATAGCCTTGACTAGACGGACTTTTGTTGGCAAAGTAATCTCTCTGCTTTTGAATATGCTATCCAGGTTGGTCATAACTTTTCTTCCAAGGAGCGTCTTTTAATTTCATGGCTGCAGTCACCATCTGCAGTGATTTTGGAGCCCAGAAAAATAAAGTCTGACACTGTTTACACTGTTTCCCCATCTATTTCCCATGAAGTGATGGGACCAGATGCCATGATCTTCATTTTCTGAATGTTGAGCTTTAAGCCCACTTTTTCACTCCCCTCTTTCACTTTCATCAACAGGCTTTTTAGTTCCTCTTCACTTTCTGCCATAAGGGTGGTGTCATCTGCATATCTGAGGTTATTGATATTTCTCCCGGCAATCTTCATTCCAGCCTGTGCTTCTTCTAGCCCAGCATTTCTCATGATGTACTCTGCATACAAGTTAAATAAGCAGGGTGACAATATACAGCCTTGACGTACTCCTTTTCCTATTTGGAACCAGTCTGTTGTTCCGTGTCCAATTCTAACTGTGGCTTCCTGACCTGCATATAGGTTTCTCAAGAGGAAGGTCAGGTGGTCTGGTATTCCCATCTCTTTCAGAATTTTTAAATCTTTCATTAAATGACAAACAGGTTATGCTAGTTTCTCTAAGTCACTTTCTTCATCTATAAGAAAAGGGAGTATCATAAAACCCTGTACCTTTGTAAAGAGTAAGTAAACGTTTGGTATAGACTAAGCACTCAAACTTTCGCTTCCACAGGCACTCTACAAACTACACACCCTACTAACGTAACATGAAAACCTAACAGAATGAATACTGCCCATTATTTACGGATGTAAATCTATTCAACAAATAACTTTTAACCTATTATAGAGGAGGTACAGTTTAGATATGGCAATACAAAGTAAACATGAACCTTTTTCTTAAGGAGCTTAAGGTCTAGAAGGAAGACAGCCAAGTAAATTAACATTTTCTGTTTTAGTGTGGTAAATGCACCAACAAAGCTGCTGCTGCTGCTGCTAATTCACTTTAGTCGTGTCCGACTCTGTGCGACCCCATAGACGGCAGCCCACCAGGCTCCCCCATCCCTGGGATTCTCCAGGCAAGAACACTGGAGTGGGTTGCCATTTCCTTCTCCAAAGCATGAAAGTGAAACGTAAAAGTGAAGTCGCTCAGTCGTGTCTGACTCTTAGCGACCCCATGGACTGCAGCCCACCAGGCTCCTCCATCCATGGGATTTTCCAGGCAAGAGTACTGGAGTGCGGTGCCATTGCCTTCTCCACCAACAAAGCTGGACAACAGAAATATGCAATAAGGTCTCTATTGATCTAAGGAGGCAACAAAGACAGCTTTTTATCAGTACACATAAAAGCATGTTCACTTATATATACATATATGTATGCAAGTATGTATATATGTACACACTTTATGGCATTACTTTAAAATTGTACTTTTTTCCTAATTTAGCTACTCTAATGAAAGCAATAAAAATCCTGTTCTACAGGCAGAGTTGAAAATTAATTTTCAAAATTAGTGTCCATCATGAAAAGTCTAGAGTGCATAAAAATGAAATTTTAGAGATCAATAATACCGTGACCCAGTGGCAGAACTACCGAATGTAGTTCTTAGTCACGGAATTATGGGGTTGTATTTACTACTAGTCCCTTTCAATATATATTCCCAAATGTTTGAGCTACCTTATACATGTATTATGTGTGAGTAGAAATATGCTTTTGGAGAAAAATGTGTATCCTGTACATTTCTTCCAAGAGTATTAATGAATGATTTATCTGTCCCCTTCTCTTCACTTAAATTCTGTTTCAGTCTTCAACACTGCTTCAAGTATATAAATGTATGTCCCCCATCTGATTATGAGTTTAGGTCTGAATGTCTCATTCACTCATTTGAGAAAGACAACACACAAATCAACAAATAAATGTCTATTAGGAAGACCTCAATAATATAGTGATATCTGAGTAGAAATCTGAATTAAATGAGGAAACCAGTCATGTAGTTATATGATTAGAGCATTCCAGATAAGAAACACACTATAAAGGTCCTAAAACAGATAGATACTTGGCATATTTCCCATGACCAAGGAAAAGTAAGGAGACCATTGCAGCTGGAGCAGATCAAGAAAACAAAGAAAAAAATGGCAGGAAATAAAGTTGGAAAAGTAACTAGGATGCATACAGAGGACTGAGAATCCACAGTAAGACTTTTCACTTTTATTAAATGTGACTGGATTTAAGAGAACAGGAGAAGTAGAGGCAAGATATACTGACAATTCTTTAGAAGGGCTTTGCTATAAAGGTAGGCAAAGGTTTTCTTTTTTGTTTCTCTTTTGATATATGAATGATACTTACAAATACCAGAAATGGACTGAACAGGCTACTGGTTAAAACTTGATGGTGAATCTTAATTCCAGTAGCTGTGTGACCTTGAGCAAGTTAATTAACCTCTCAGAGCCTCAGTAAATTGTACCTATCTTTCAAGTCGTTTGACAGATTAAGTTACATTTTAAAAGGTCTTATATCCCACTGCTCAGGCAATATTCCAAACCAATTTTATCAAAACACTTAGGAGAAGGGCCCAGGTACTTCTATGGCTCCTCAGATTCTAATGTGCAGCTGATTTTGAGAACCAGTGTACAACTCAAAAACAGACGGGGGAGTGTAGAACAATGGAAGCACATAGTAAGCAAAACATGTGTTTGCTGCTTCTGAGAGCATGCTATTATAGGAAATCTGATGATCTGATAAAAAACAGAAGTTATGAAGCAGAGTCTTGTCTTCTCGATGCTTGGCACATCAAACATCAAGTACCTAACAAATATTCCTCCACGAACTTTTTCTTAACAATTTCCAAGACTTTTTCTCTGAATCATTCCCTTTGACCTTTGGTCACCTGCAACCTTGGCATTATTTAATGTTTTGGTTATGTATATCCCTTCAAAACAGATAAGCTTCAAGAGAATGAACATTTATTCAGCATTGCTACCTGGTAAGTAATTTGTTAACCCAGAGCCTCCCAACACATAGCCTCATCATGAATCAATACTTTAAGCATATGTCCAAAAATTGCCTCAGTATTCCAGTTGCCTCCAACACTGCTCTCCAGTTTCTCCTGGAAACACTGCAGAAACACTATCATTTTCTATGCATGCTCTAACAAGAAAGAAAGTATGGAAGCAGTCATGACTTTGTGATTTAGCAATTATTCTCAGCAATACTAGGATTAGAGATATTTTCCTCATTTGATAAATGCTTGCAGTACATAAATGTCCATCATTATAAATGAGGTTCACATGAAGCAAAGAAAGTTCAAGAAATTCAACTGTAATCACACAATCAATAAGAATTGTAAAAACAAATCAAATCCAGGTCCAAAGACCATCATAAACACTTAAGAGCAAAATCAGGACTCCACAGTCCTTATCACAGCATTAGTGAGTGAAGTCGCTCAGTCGTGTCCAACTCTTTGTGACCCCATGGACTGCAGCCTACCAGGCTTCTCCGTCCATGGGATTCTCCAGGTAAGAGTACTGGAGTGGGTTACCATTTCCTTCTCCAGGGGATCTTCCCGACCCAGGGATCGAACCCGGGTCTCCCGCATTGGAGGCAGATGCTTTAACCTCTGAGCCACAGGGAAGCTCTATCACAGCATTACACATACTTAATAAATACTTATAAAACTAAAAGTATGAAATAAATCTTTTTTGTTCCCCCAACCCAAGTGGAATGTACACTGAAGCACAAGATGAGACTGCATGGGCATGACAGGAGATCCAAGACATTCTAAATGAATTGCTATTTCACTTGAATCCCTGATAAACCAAATATAGCATATGCATTTCCCCATTATAGAGCATTTCAATCAACCTACATCCTGTCATAAATTCCAAAACATGTAACTATTTGACTTTAAAGACATTAAAGACATTATACTATAAAATATACAAAATATACAAAGCTGAGCCTTTTCCATTTTTAAGATTCTTTCTATAGCAATTGTCCCATAAAGGACTGGCTACATCAGAATTACCTGGGAATATCTGTAAAAACCAAAGTTACTAGACCTACCACAAATCTTCTGCAGCAGCATTTCTTAACCAGATAATCTATATTTTAGCAAATCAGTGTACAGCCAGATTTGGTAATCTGTTTATTTGTGCAAAACACAAATACCTCTTAAGGCTGACTTCTAAATTTGAAATTAGTACATGCTACTGAAGTATCCACACTCAAAAGCACTGGTCCTCAAACTCTATATTGCGTTGCAATCACTTTGAGGGCTTGTTAAACCACTAAACTAAGAGGCTGGAAGTCACACCTCTGCCAACCCTCAAATACACATCAGCACCCTTTCCCATCCTTTATGCTCCATAGCATTCTGGATCTATCTTAATGTTTCCACTAGAGCTATGGTTTTCCTCCCCAACTTTTTGTGAAAATTTTCAAATATTGAGAGAAATTGAAAGAACAGCTTACTATAAACTCCTATATACCCACCACTGGACTCAACAATGGCTCTACCATCTAAGCTGTTGACATCAACACATGCACTTCTAAATACTTTAGTATGCATCTCCTAAAAGCAAGGGCATACTCTTACATAACCACAATATCATTTCCACATAAGAAAATCAATGGTTCTACCATACTATTCAAATGTAGTTGAATGGATGCTTTTAGAGAACAAAGATATCATCTATACACATTCCCAGTACTTTTACATAGCATTTATTTGGATGAGGAGTAAGTGTTCCACCAATTGCTAAATTTAACACCCTCACAACAACTACCTTGCAAGTCAGGAGTTTAAAACTTAAACAGCAAGCTTTGATTTGATACAATCTGCACCTTCTGCCCCACCATTTAATCACTTGCTTTAAACAAGGCCATGTAAATTATTTTGGCTTCTGAATTATTTAATTCTACCTCAGAATAGTAAAGCTCCATGGAAAAAGCTTGGTCGGTCGTCAGACACAAGTAGAAATCTCAAATATTTTTCTTAGCAATACTTTCAGCTACTGAAAACGTTAGTGAAGAAACTGGAAGCCATGACGCATACTGGTAGGACAAAGGTAATGTAATAGTTTTTAAAAATTCAGATTGTTGAAGTCTGAAAAGCCGGCTTTTCAATACAGGTTCGAACGTTTACTAGCAGCAAAAATTTACTAGGGCAGGTTAAGTGAGGCTTAGAGATGAGCCTTTGTTACTACCTCTGTCAAATGAGAATAATAGTCTAATTCACCTCATGGAATCGTTCAGAGAAGTACAGAAGAAAATACGTAAAGCACGTGGGACACACAAGAACTCAGTGAACTGCAGCTATCTTTTTTTAATTTGCTTGAAACCAAACCTTTATTTTTCACGGGGAATTTTCAGCAGCGAAGCAAAACCCTGTCCCACTGCAGAGCTAAGGTCAGCAGGGAGGCTTCCTATTTCCACAGCCAAGCTCCCCGCACGCGACGCCGAGGCTAGCGTTCTGCACAGGGCTGCAAAGGTCGCAGGCGCCAGGAAGCCGCGGAGAACCTGGTCCGGGGTCCCAGCCTTCACCCCTTCTCCTTCGGAAGCGCGGGGACACCACCCTCTCCCAACCGGTTCGGCGCGACAGGGACCCGCAGCCTCCTCGGCGGAGGAGGACGGGGCTTTGGGTCTCCTCGAGCGGGGCCTCAAGCGGGGTGGAGGGAGGAGGCGAGGGGCAGAGGGACGAAGACTGAGGAGGGAAAGGGAAAGCAGCCGTTCCCTACCTCCCCTCCCCAAACTCGCGATTGCCGACTCTGCTGGAACGAAACCGCCAGAGCCTGGCTAGCGCCTTGCGAGCTGAGGTGAGACCTCCGTTATCTCAAAAGCCCAGAAGAGGGAAGGAATGGAGGAGGAGGAACTCGCGGAGGAAAAATGAAGACGCCGAAGGATCCCTTGCAGGCTGTGACGGCCCCTCCTCCACACCCGGGCCGCCTTTCTCTCTGGCCACACGCCCCGCGGAGGAGGGCAGCCAGAGGTTTGAAACAGCGGCCCTGCGGCGGCCGCACACCTCGGGGACTAGGCTCCGCATCTCCACTCGCCACAGCTCTCCCTTCTCCTCAGTTCTCGCCGCCCCCGCCCCAGCCCCCGCACCTGCCACGGCTGCGGTCGTCACGGGAACTGCAGGAGGTGTCCGAGTCCATTCAGCGACTCCATTCCCCCCTCAATCCCGGGGGAGCGGGGCTTGGGGGGCGGTCAGGACTGAGGCGCCCGTCAAAGACTCCAGCTGCTGGCAGGAACGTGGGTCCTCTCTCCTCAGCAGCAGCTGAAAGGCCCACAAAGAGGTACCGAAGGTACTACCGCACCTCCCGAAGCCCGATCACGCCTCTTCCCCTCCCCCGCCGGGTCTCACACAGAAACTTCCCCGGGCGGAACGATTTCCGGCGAGAGCCAAACGATCCGCGCCTAACCTTTTCTGACCGCGGCTCCGAGACACCCGCCCCCCGGCAGAAACACGCCCGCTGTAAACCACGCGGATAGTTCCGCTTCCGGCAGCACCACATAAGTCGCGAGAGGAAGCTTAAAGCTTGACGGTAACCTTTTGGACCACTTCGGTGAGTGGTCGTTTTAGCGTACTCCCACCGCTGCTGATCGTTTTAAAATGAGGCGTGACCTGACTAATTTCAAAGCCGGGAGAGGCGACCGGTGTAAAGAAGGGTTTAATTGGCTTTGTGGAGATTGCGCAGGCGCCCTGGGGCGGGAGGGCCCTGTTTGGGGCGTTACGCTGCCGCCGCCCGCCGAGCGGCCAAGGGGCGAGCTACGTTGTTGAGCTGAGGGAGGCTCCAATCCAAGATAAAATTATTGGAGGAATTAAGTAATAAGTATTAACAGGAGTATTCACTGGTTTCATTTAATGTTTTACCAGGGATAAAGTGTAAAAAAAAAAAAAAACAAAACTGATTGAACCCTGAGTTTTACTTAACGGGTCATTTTCTTGCTTACGCTAAATTTAGCTGGACCTTGCCCCTAAGAGTTAGCTAACAAGTAACAGAACGCTCTGGAAATGCCCAAAGTGGCATCTGAAACAGAGCAAACTCGGAAGTTGAGTGTGGCATTTGGCTGAAAGGAAAGGATTCGCTTCCCCACCCCGCCGCCCCCCTTACTTTATCCTGGTTGTCGTTTCATCAGGTATTTCCCGTTTTTGCCCCAGATCAAAAATCTGTGCGGGGAGAGCAATGCGAGCTTACAGGAGAATCTTGTCCTTTTGTTTTAAAAGAAAATTACACCTCTGTGGGTTTTCTTTTAACTTGTATGTCGGAACCAAAATGGAAAAATAGTTTTTAAAAAAAAGTCATTTTTCACACGTGGCTTCATTTGCATATGGAGATAAAGGCGTTTTTAAGTGAAATATGCACGCTGCAGCGAAGCAGGTTATAGGGAAGTGTCTTGTGTAATTGGATTTCCCAGTCGTCTTCGTTAACATAAAGTTGTGCTCTTCCAATTTTTCAGAGATTAAAATAGAGTAATGCAGGAATAAAACTAATGATCCCAAGTAAAATGCTCATTGAAATATTACAGATTTTAAGTTTTAAAGTTGAAACTCGTGCATATTATAACGTTTTAGAGGCTTAAATTAGATGGTCCTGATGGATTTTGCCCTAGGTGAAACACAGTTAAATCCTAATTTTATTTAAAGTTGTGCTTAACTGCCTTTATTGCGCACAAAATAAAATTACTAAAGGAATTAAGTAATAAGTATTTACACTTAAAAGATGTACTCACTGGTTTCATTTAATGTTTTACCAGGGACAAAGTGTAAAAAATAATCAGATTTGACCCTGACAGTTCATCAATTAGGAATTGTAATCAGCTTTATTGCCTTTTCTTACTCCTAGGTATTTCAACACACAAGCAATTATTTGTCAAAGAATTCCTGAATATATGAGCATATCCAAAAAAAAAGATGTAATGTAATCTTCATCTTTATAACTGAAGCTACCTAATTCTCCCTTGTAAACGATTTCTTTCCTTAATAATATTTGCAAACAGACATTTTGTTTATGTTTGTTCGAGTATTACAGCTTAAAGCCATTTTCTCAAATTAACAGCTGGGATGGTTTCTAAGGACCAAGTAGTGAATGTGCTTTTGAGAAGGGAAAAATTATTAGTTCTTTTAAGTTTCACCAATAAGTAAGTAGCAAACACACACAGGAAACTTTTAGCCTTCCACTTGGACTTCCTTGGTGACTCAGACGGTAAAGAATCTCCCTGCAATGCAGGAGACCCAGGTTCCATTCCTGGGTCGGGAAGAACTGGAGAAGAGGATAGCTACCCACTCCAGTATTTTGCTGGGAGAATCCCGTGGACAGAGGACACTGGTGGGCTACAGTCCATGGCGTTGCAAAGAGTTGGACAGGACTGAGTGACTAACACTGTCACTTAAAAGTATGCTTTTTGTGAAGTGATTTTTCTTTCTTATGCATTTCTGTTTCTTCTTGTCCTCTGTCTTTACTGACAGAACAGTATTATTATGGCTGATAAATACTTAAACATTTTAACAATAACTATATATTGCTTTACCATATGCAAAGAGCATTTCAAATCCATTATCTCATTGGTCTTTATACTTGTGAAAAAGAAAGGATAAGTAATATTTCCGTTTTGTCAAACATGGATACTGAGACTTAGGTAACTGTTGCATGCTAGAAATTTTGACTCCTAAAAGCCTTGGCTTTTTAGATAGGCCCTTTCTGAAGTGAAGTAATTGTCATTTTTGAAACGTGTGCTCTTTTTTATATTCAACGCTACCTCTCCTGTCAGGAAATGCAAGTAATTCTTGTTCATTTACAAATAGTTGAATAGCCACTGTGTCCCTATAAAAGTCACTTTATAGCTTTCTTAACAGAAGCCTGAACCAAGTGTCAATGTTATGAAAGCTGAGGATGAGAAATAATTAAATTAGTGGAGAGGGAGGTTGAGGTTGGAAAAAGATGAAATTTGAAACAACAGAGACCAAGGTTTAAAAATGTCAATGGATGGGCTCACTTTATTACCTTGAGGAAAAGTGGATAATCTCTCTGAAGCTCCGTTTTTTTATCTCTAAAATGTATGCAAAATTACATCACAGTATAGTACCACATACATGTTTGCAGCTGTTATTAAAATTTGCGTGTGTAGTTATTTTTAAAAATTTTTAAAAATTGTTTCCCATCTATAGTTCTGGCTTTTCTAGATGTCATAAAAAGAGTAGCGTGTAGTATGTTTGTAGCCTTTTGTGTCTGGGTTTCGCTTAGTACGATAATTTTGAGATTCTTCCCTATTAAATATATTTGTAGTTCCTTTTTGCTGAGGGGTATTCCACTATGTGGATCTACCACAATTTGTTTATCCACTCGCTTGTTGATGAACATTTAGATTGTTTTTAGGTCTCAGCTGTTATGAATAAACATTGTAGAAACATTCACATAGAGATTGTTGTGTGGACATGTACTTTCATTTCTCTTAAGTTAAAGCTGTTTTCCAACATGTTCACACCATTTTTTATTCTTACCAGCAGTGCTTTGCATGCTTGGTAGTACTTAGTATTGGCAGATTTTTTTTTCTTTTGGCCATTTTGATGGATTTGTAGTGGTATCTTATTGCGATTTCTTTATTCTTATTGCTTGATTTCTTTCCGAATATTTGTTAAAGAACAGTTCTGTATGTTTTCCTTGCTGTTGGAGTTCTCTGACGGTGTGTCTGCTTTCATCATTGGTTTTGATTTCCTGTCTCATCCTGTTGTCTGCTTAGTCGTTGTCGTAAATCCAGACCCACCCCCCCAGGCCCCCGAGGCTGTAGTTTACCCATCCATCTCCCTTCCCCCGTCCCCCTACTTGCTCTGGTCATAGCCGTGCTGTGGTCCACAGCGTGTGTCCCCTTAGTCGGGTTTGTGCTTTGTCTTCATGTCTCATTAACTGGTGTTTTTCCCCCATAGCAGTAAGTTGAATTGGTGTATCACTATGCAGTTATAGGAGAGGGCAATGGCAACCCACACCAGTACTCTTGCCTAGAAAATCCCATGGACAGAGGAGCCTGGTAGGCTGCAGTCCACGGGGTCGCACAGAGTCGGACACGATGAAGCGACTTAGCAGGAGCAGCAGCATTGCGATTGGGAGCTTCCCAGGTGGCTCAGTGGTAAAGAATACATCTGCCAGTGCAGGAGATGGAGGTTAGATCTCTGGTCTGGGAAGACCCCCTGTAGAAGGAAATGGCAACCCACTCCCATTCTAATTCAGAATCTTTTCCTGGAAAAACCCCATGGACTGAGGCACCTGGCAGATTGCAGTCCATGGGGTCACAAAGAGTCAGACACGACTTGACACCTGAAGAGCAGCAAAAACTTGTGGTTTTAATTTGTGTTTTTCATTGCATAATGGTGTTGAACGTCTTTACATGTTATCTGCTAACTATATCTTCTTTGATGAAGTGACCACATCTTTTTCACACTTTAAAAATCGGATTGTTTGCTTTCTTATTATTGGGCTTTGACAGTTCTTTATAGATTCTGGACCCAAGTTTTTTATTATATATATGTACTGCAAATATTTTCTCCCAGCTGTGATTACTCTGTTTCTTTAACAGTTTTTAAAAAGAACGTAAGTTTAATTTTTTCTTTTACGGGTAGTTCTTTATATTTGCTATCTGGAAGTCATTGTCTAACTTAAGCTTACATAAGTTTTCTCTTTTACTGTCTTCTAGAAATTCTCTAACTTTAGTTTCTACGTTTAGATCTGTAAACCATCGTGAATAATTTTAATTTATTTGTATGGTGCAAAGTGTTTGTTGAGATTCATCTTTTTTAATGGGAATGTTTAGTTAGTTGCTTATTTAACTTACATGAAGAGTACATCATGAGAAACGCTGGACTGGAAGAAACACAAGCTGGAATCAAGATTGCCAGGAGAAATATCAATAACCTCAGATATGCAGATGACACCACCCTTATGGCAGAAAGTGAAGAGGAGCTAAAAAGCCTCTTGATGAAAATGAAAGAGGAGAGTGAAAAAGTTGGCTTAAAGCTCAACAGTCAGAAAACAAAGATCATGGCGTCTGGTCCCATCACTTCATGGGAAATAGATGGGGAAACAGTAGACACAGGTCAGACTTTATTTTTTGGGTCTCCAGAATCACTGCAGATGGTGACTGCAGCCATGAAATTAAAAGACGCTTACTCCTTGGAAGAAAAGTTATGACCAACCTAGATAATATATTTAAAAGCAGAGACATTACTTTGCCAACTAAGGTTCATCTAGTCAAGGCTATGGTTTTTCCTGTGGTCATGTATGGATGTGAGAGTTGGACTATGAAGAAGGCTGAGTGCTGAAGAATTGATGCTTTTGAACTGTGGTGTTGGAGAAGACTTGTGAGTCCCTTGGACTGCAAGGAGATCCAACCAGTCCATTCTGAAGGAGATCAACCCTGAGTGTTCTTTGGAAGGAATGATGCTAAAGCTGAAGCTCCAGTACTTTGGCCACCTCATGCGAAGAGTTGACTCATTGGAAAAGAGTCTGATGCTGGGAGGGATTGGGGGCAGGAGAAGGGGACGACCGAGGATGAGATGGCTGGATGGCATCACGGACTCGATGGATGTGAGTCTGAGTGAACTCCGGGAGTTGGTGATGGACAGGGAGGCCTGGCATGCTGGGATTCATGGGGTCGCAAAGAATCGGACATGACTGAGCGACTGAACTGAAACTGAACTTAGTTGCTTCAGCTTCATTTGTTGTAAACATTACTTTTTCTCTGTTGAATTACCTTGGCACCTATGTAAAAAAATCAGTAAATACTATTTCTGTGTAGCTGTGTTTCTGGATGCTATTCTGTTCCATAGATTGATGGCTATCATTTTGTTGCAGGAAGGGGGACCTCTTCCAGGGCCCGAAACTGGGCGCTTGTCTAACACTCAGAAATGAATTGTCCGAGGAGACACATGTGCTGACAAAGCAAGAGATTTTGTTGGGAAAGGGCACCCGGGTGGAGAGCGGTAGGATAAGGGACCCCAGGAGAACCGCTCTGCCGCGTGGCTTGCAGTCTCAGGTTTTATGGTGATGGGATTAGTTTCCGGGTGGTCTTTGGCCAATCATTCTAATTCAAGAGTCTTTCCTGGTGGCGCACCCATTCTCAGAGAAGATGGATGCTAGCGAGAGGGATTCTGGGAAGTGGACGGACATGCAGTGTCTCCTTTCTACCTTTTCCGAACTCTTCCGGTTGGTGGTGGCTTATTAGTTCTGTATTCCTTATCAGGATCTCCTGTCATAGAACAACTCATGCAAATAGTTACTATGGTGCCTAGCCAGGGTGGGCGGTTTCAGTCAGTGTGCTTCCCCTAACAATTTTGCCAGTACCACAAGGTCTTGATTACAATAGCATTAAAGTTAAGTCTGGAAACAAGGTAATATACAAATTTTCAACTGTATTCTTGTTTTCCAAACTTGTTTTAGCTATTGTGACTCATCTGGTTTTCCATATCAGTTTTTAAATTATTATTATTTTTGTCCATGCCACAAGGCATGCAGGATCTTAGTTCCCTGACCGGGAATTTAACATACCCCCAGCACCACTGGACTACCATGTCAATTTTAGAATCAGCTTGTCGATTTCTACAAAAGAGCTTGTTGGGTTTCTGTTCGCATTGCATTGATTCTGTAAATCAGTTAGGGGAGAACTGACATCTTAGTGAGTGTATACAGCTTTTTTCATTGTTAGGGTGGGAAGTGATTTTTTTTCCCGTCAGGCAGAAGCCTGTAGAGGAATTTTTTAATGCTATTCCAGAAAGGCATAATTTACTTCCATTGTTGAATATTATAATTTACCAATCAATTTCAATCTAAATTAACCCCTTGAGGTCTTTTTCTCTTAACTGGAAAGTGGGATATTGTATGGGCTTCCTTTCAGTGCTGTTTTAAAGTATTTTTAGATGAGATCTACTTTTTCATTGTGTGATGTGGTATATTTAATTTTTCAGAAATCTTTTCATCTTTCCCTACTTGAAGATTAAATATATTTTACTATCCTTTTCTATATTATAATTGTGTGAAAGAATAGAAATAATGAATAGAATAATGAAACAGAATAGAAATAATGAAATAAACTCTCCTGTTAATAATAATTGGTCTTTCAAATTAGAGAGTCTTATTTCCTGACATTTTGGAAATTAGAAATACATGTCATCAAGAATGATGTGTTAAAGAAGTGTAAAAATTAATTTTACTAAGAGAAAATAAAATGGAATGCCTTTTTCTTCTGTAAAATTACCACCTGCCTTATTTTCTTTATTTAGGAAGTGCTTAGGAAAGAGATTGGAGAAGGAAATGGCAACCCACTCCAGTGTCCTTACCTGGAGAATCCCAGGGACGGGGGAGCCTGGTGGGCTGCCGTCTGTGGGGTGGCACAGAGTCAGACATGGCTGAGAGACACGAGGAAATGACCTGATGGGTGCTTTTTGTTATGCACTCAAAGAACTTACTATTAACTTGTTATCTGCCAGGTTTCTTTAGTTCCAGTTACAGAAATGCTGGAAACTTCTAGTCTGTATCTCTAAGTGACTTATAATATCAGGTTTTTAGTCTACAACCTTTACTTAATCTCTGAAAATTTAATAAGTCTAATTTGTATTTACTTATTAAATGCCTAACTCACAGTTGTCAAACTCTGTGCCAAGGCTTTCATAGTGAATTCACAGGGTACCATGAAGTGTTTTAAACCTTCAAAGGAAACACAGCTATATTCAGCATCTATCAGATGCTTTGTGGACTACTAGTTCACAGTTTCAGCATTCGGTCACACTACTTCCCTTTCTTTTACATCTTTGCAAAACTAGGTTTTTGATGTTGGCTGTGGTAACAATGCAAATACTGCATGAAAACCAGTGTGGAGGAAGAAAAGAAAGTGACGGTGTTTAAGCTGATTCCCAGGTTTGAGAAGCGGAGCGCGGACCAGAGGCGCAGGCATGCCACTAGTAAGAAACTAGAGTTACCTCAACACTATATACTGCATATTTTGTCCCTCCAAAATTCATATGTTAAAGTTCTAAGCCCTAATGGGATGGTATTAGTAGGTGGTGCCTTTGGTAGGTGATTAGATCCTGAGGTAGACCTCTCAGGAATGGAATAAGTGTCTTTATAGAAGAGAACTCCGAGAGCTCCTGAACCCCTTCTACCATGTAGGATGTAGCAAAGATGCCATTTATGAAGCAGGAAGCAAGCTCTCACCAGACGGAATCGACCACTTGTTCTTGAACTTCTCAGCCTCTGAAACTAGGAGAAATAAATGTTTGTTATTATTAAGTCATCTAGTCTGTGATGCATTGCTACAGCAACCCAAATGGACTAAGACACCCTGGAGAAGGGAAAAGGGGAAGGGGAATTGTGGGAACTCAGAGAGGTTTTTAACTATAAGGGCAAAATATAGACATCACTGTGCTTTTTGCAGACATTTGTATTTCCTTATGGCCTGTTTTTTCCTACGAGTTACAATTACCCACATCCTCCTATGTTTCAGTTTGGTGAATCACATGGATTGATTTGCTTATGTTGAAGAATCCTTGCTTCCCTAGTATAAACCTCTGTGTTTTAAGGCCTATACTTCTTTTGAGGTGTGAGAGTTTGGTCTTTTACTCCTGCAGGCTTTTTAGAGGGCTGATGAGACTTCTTCCCCTTTTCCTTAATGTCCTTTGGGAAATTTTGCAACCTTTACTGGTCTCTGAAATGGAAGCAACAGAGAATTTTACATTCTAAACAAAATAAGCATCTTTCTGCAGGTACCGTGCTCTCAGTGGCTAAACTGAGATGTTTTATTAAAGTTTTCTTTTTGATGATTAAGAATAGTGGTGGTCCCAAAAGCCAATAAGGGAAAACATGGGGTCATTGGGGGAATGACCCCATGGGGTCACATGGGGAATGTGGGGTCATTTGTAGTATATGATAAATTTTACAGAATATAGACCATAATGATTTAAACTAAGAAAAAGCAGGTCCTTCTGTCTCTTAGACTTGGAAGAGCCTGTGTCAGTGTATCTTAGAAAAGTAAGATAGGAAAAAGATTTTTGCTTGTTTGTTGGTTGTTTTTTTTTAAGAGTGAAGGAGAATTAATACAAAACTAGAATGACAGGCAAATAGATTGGTAGACTGACAGTCTATACTCCCTACTTGAAACCACACACAGCTTCCTAAATTGAAAACTGGTGAGGATGGAAGTTTGCTACAGAATCCTTTGGCAGAGGAAAAGCTGTAGACAGGATGTAGACAGGATGGATGACATGAAAGTAAAAGCATTGAGGTTGCAGAGTAGCGCTTCCCCACTGTCAGCTGGAAAAGCACTGAGATTTAGAGCAACACGGAGCTGGAGAACACCAGAAGTGTCTACAGGAAGGACTGAGTGCGCGCAGGGCAGACCCTCCTTGATGCGCTTACTTTGCCAGCTTCATCTAGGAAAACTTTTATACACATCTTTTGATGGTCATACACTCATTTCACTAGGATAGAAACTTAAAAATAGAATTGCCAATTCCTTAGGGTAGACATATGCTTAGCTTTAGAAGAAGCTGTCAGCTTTCCAAAGTGACTATAGCCTTTTACACGTACACAAACAATGCATGAGAGTGTCCTCCCAACACCTGCTGTCTGTGTTTTTAAATTTAGCCCTTTTGGTAGTGTATAGTTGTAAATCATTTTGGCTTTAGTTTGCATTGCCCTGGGAGTAATGATGTTTGAGGACATTTTCACTTGCTTATTATCCCTTTGGGCATTCACTTTTTTTGAAATCTCATGTAAGGTATGTCCCTATTTTTTAATATTTGTATACTTTTCCTTTTGATTTTGTCATAATTCATTGTATTTGCTGGGTATAAGTCCTTTGTTAGATATATATATATTAAAGTTATTGTCTCCCAGTCAGTAGATTATCTTTTCCCTTTCTTAATGGTCTTTTGATGAACAGATTTCGATTTTAATAAAATCTAACTTGTTATAATTTTTTTCTTTTATGAATAGGACTTTTTGTTCCTGTTTCAGAAATCTTTATCTTTTCCCAAGGTTTTGAAGATCTTTTTCTATGTTTTCGTCCAGAAGATTTATACTTTACTTTTCATATTTAGGTTTATGATTTATCTGGAATTTTGTAGAAGATATTGGTAGATGGTTGATATTAATTTTTTTCTGATACAAATATCCAATGGCTTCAGCATCATTTATTGAAAAGACCATCTCTTTCCCATTGAATCAATGCCCCTGTTGTAAAGTAATTGACTGTATACATGTGGATTTAATTCTGGACTCTATATTCTCTTTCCAAGGCCTGTTTGTCTAACCTTATGCCAAGACTTCACTGTTGTATTTACTGTAGTTTTATAAATGGTTTAAAAGTCTGATCCATTTATTTTTGAGATGTTTAGAAGTTGTAATAAGGTACATTTGTTTGATTTCTGTTTGAAACCATTTATTACAAAATGAAAAAATTATATATTAAGAATTTAATTAGAATAAACTGTTTTATAGAGATAATTAACCTTTTAGTTATGATAGAAGAGAATTAGCCTTGTAGAACATTTGCTTTTAAAATAGCCTATGCTTTATACTAATCTAAGGCTAAAGGATGTTAGAAACGTACTGATATTCCAGAGTTGTGAAAAGATCAGAAAAATGGTTATTAAATGTGCAAAGTGCTGTTTCATTGGCGAAGAGACTTAATAGGCTATTTAAGACCTAGTTCATAGGCCTAGTCTGTTCTGCTTTGTTCTGACCTCTCTGCAGTAATATTTTCTTTTAGCATTATTCTTAGATCTTCTGGTAGTCAGTAAATGTCCATATTGATTTTGAAAATTCAAAATGTTAAGTCTTTGCCTCAGTTAACATTTCTAATGGGAAACAGAAAGTATACTCTGGTGGGATTTTAAAGAAAATTTAATAAAGCTCCTGTTTATACACCTGATGGGAAGGGTCAAAGAAAGCAGCATGGCTCCTGGAGACTAGCGACAGCAGAAAATAGCTACCACCTCTAGGGCTGAAGTGTCAAGAAGAGGAAATGGTACAGACTTCCAGTGAGAGTTGGAAACACACACGATGGGCTTCCTGGTAAGGAGCTGTGGTTGTAGAGGGTTGCAGCTTAAACCAAGGAAGGACCTGGGAAGTAGATATCCTGATGTCTTCTGCTGCCTCATTTGACTACTCATATCTCCTGCTGGACAAGGCCAACCAAAAAACTGTAAATGCAGTCTGTAAGGGTCAGTCTGTTGGGTACAGCAGCAGGGAGAGTAAGGTCAAAAATATATCTGGATCAGTTGGGTGGTGACAGACAGAATAACCAGCACAGAATAGTTTGTTTCAACTGAAAATATGCAAGAAAAGATGTTTTTCTTTTAATGTAATGGTTTTTCATAATGCTTAGGGTCTAAAATAGAGAAGTTTTGTTTTGGCCAGTACAGCCAGACTTTTCTTTATAACACAGAGAAAGTACACACAGAACAAAAATATTTTCTGTTCAAGAAAAATTAGCTTTCATGTAGTTCAGAATAGTGTATGAAATCTAGCATAGCTAAAATCTTCTTTGTCATTTATCATCTGAACATTTTAAAAATCGATCTTTTTCATAAATGATTTAGATTTTTTGTGACCATGAATATATTTAGGAGTAACATAAAACTACATTTTTCCTTTTATCACCTATCATTTATTTAAATGTCATATAACAGAACCATCCTATATAAGTAGCATTTCAAGTGATGTGTAATAAGAGACTTTAAGCAAAACTTTTTGAAGTGTACTTGTTCATTTCCTTTTTTCCTAGTATGTGGAAATTTTTCAGTATTTCTTTTCACTTGGAAAGAGACAAGATAATGTGTCATATTGTATCTCAAAAATAGCATTTGGATATTCTAGTTCATATACATCATACTGTTCCTTTTCTGTACTGCAATTATTTCTTGTCACTGATAATATTCCAGGAAAGTTCAATTCACGGATAAGCACAAATATGACACAAGCCTGAACTGAAATAGCAACTGGATTAGCTTATCACTTAAATTGTATCTTTAAATACCTTTTACCAAGGTTCGTGATGGTTCGTAGTGGAAAAAATGGTGACCTTCATCTTAAACAGATTGCATATTATAAACGAACTGGTGAATATCATCCAACCACACTGCCTAGTGAGAGAAGTGGCATAAGAAGAGCAGCAAAAAAATTTATCTTCAAAGGTAAAATACCCCCAGTTTTTAGTATAGAGTTTTATATAGGTGCTTCTCCATGTGGAGTTCTTGTGGAGTCCTGAGAATTTCTGTAGCAATTGGTTATTGCTTAAATTGATAATGCCATTCAGTCGAAAGCAAAATAAAAATCACATTGAAGCTAACTGAAGGCTAGTAAGCATGAAAGGGGTATTTCAAATCATAGACAGAAAATGATAGCATGAAAAAAACCAGAACACTTGCCTAAATTAACACCGCTCTTGTCCCTCGGTGAGTCCTACTTTAGCGGTGGACTTGCAAGCACTCACGTCACTCTCAATGAAGAACTGACTTGATGTCTAATATGAAAATGTTGACAAAGTTAACTTATTTACTCTATTATTTCCATGGTTCCTCCCTCTTACTGCTGTTAAATGGTTTCAGGATCATATTTATCTTTGAACTCCTAATCTCCCTGAGTGAATTAAATGTTTGAAAGGCAGTGGAATATTTATCTTGAAAGATTATGATCGTTCTCCCCTCTTTGTCCTCCTCCTCCAAAAGGGAAGAGAAGTTTGAGATGGATAAGCAAAAAGTACAGTCACCAGATGGCTAAATGAATGTTGGTGTTATTAACGGGAATTTTGCCTATAGGTACAGAATCAGGCTTTCCTCAAAGCAGGTCAAGAAAATTCTAGGATTATAAATAAAATGCCTGCTTATTTCTCCCTGCATACATCCCTTCCAGTAACTCCCTTAAATTTAAGAATGCTAAGTTGCGTTAGTCACGTCCCACTCTGCGACCCCAACCCCATAGACTGCAGCCCGCCAGGCTTCTGTGTCCATGGGAATCTCCAGGCAAGAATACTGGAGTGGGCTGCCATTTCCTTCTGCTGGCAGTCTTCCCACCCAGGGCTTGAACCTGCATCTCTTATGTCTCTTACATACCTATTACATTTTACACTAGAGAGAATTCGTTCATTCATTCATTGAATGATTTATGCACCAATTGTTTACTGAGTTCCTACTATGTGCCAGTCACATTTTAGGCCTTGGGAATACACTGATGAATGAAATAGATTAGCCTCCTGGCCTTAAGTTGCTTACTTTCTATTCAAGTAAGGAATGTTCCACTCAGCATATTCTTAGCTAAGCACACTAATAATGGTGTCTTTTGGAGTTTGAATATTCATCCACACTGGAGAAGTGGCAATTCTCTTCATGCCCTGATTACATTGCCCAGTCATAGACTCTTTCAAGTGTCTCCAAAGGAAAGCAGAACTGTCCTGAAGATGAAAGTTCTGCTACTTTGTTGGCTTTACTAACCCTGTTTCCTACTCAAATCCAGAAAAACTTAAGAGAGATTGTGGCTTACAAAAATACAGCTCTGATGAAACGCTCTTTTGGAAAACTCTATTCCAGAAGTTGCTTATCTGTACATAATTTGTTTGCTAATTCATGCTATTTTTAGGAGGTGCCTGCTGCAAGTGTTTTTCTAGTTTGATTATTCCCATAGGAAGATGATTTTATACCCCCGTATTACCATGTGCTTTGGTAAACAAGCTAGCTCTACTTGATTTGATAGCTACAAAACTATGGCAGCTAGTTCTGCATATCCAGTAAGTATAACAGCTGAAGATGTTTCAGATTATATGGTAGCATCGTCACAAATATTCTCTTAGAGGGAGAAAGATTTAACCAAAACAAAAACCCTCATGGTTTGAAGATAAGGCTGTGATTATCTTAAAACTATATAGCTGTCTAAAAATTGCAGTGATATCATTTTGGTGTTTTTTGTTCCAGAAAAGAAGCTGTTTTATGTCGGAAAAGACAGAAAACAGGATCGCTTGGTAGTTGTTTCAGAAGAAGAAAAAAAGAAAGTCCTAAGAGAATGCCATGAACATGACACTGGAGCCCATCATGGCATATCCAGAACCCTTACTCTAGTGGAATCCAGTTACTATTGGACTTCTGTGACCCATGATGTCAAGCAGTGGGTATGGCTTATGTCTTTAGAATATTTTGAATCATGTCTTTATAGTGTGCATTCAGAATTCAGTGCTGCTCCAGGTTAACTCTAGATATGACTTCTCATTAAGTGCTTTTTGTATGGTCACTTCGCAGTAAGTACTTTTATATGGGTAGTTTTTTGTGCAGAACATTTAAAGAGAGTTTTATTTCCCTTCAAAAGTCTTCTTTAAAATCACTGAAATATAATTTGAACTAGAACAAAGCATTATTTAAATATTTGAATTTACTATATTTAGATTATCTTAGGCACAGATTTTCATCATTGAACTATTATTGTGTGGCACAATTTAAATGGGGCTGAAGTTTCTTTGACTAAAAATAAGTCACTACATTTTTAATGACATTCATACGATCTTTTCTTGAGAAGAGAATATGTTTGTAAATCAAGCCCAGTATGTTTCTCATCTTTGTGCCTTACTGTCTTGACATAGAAAATGTCAAGTATGACAGAAACCCCCAACCAGCAAATCAAGTTGTGAAGATAATGAAGTTATTCCGAGTTTTGTAATGTTATAACCCATTAATACCTTCAGCTTCTTTGGATAGAAAATTCAGGGATTCTTGCTGCTAGGTCAGCTGATCCCTACTACTGTGCTTGTGTGCTCTCTGTAGCAAATGGTAGAAATTCCTTGGTTTATGTGTGAGGATCCTTTAATAATTGTGATAGTGCATTAAAAGACTGTCATTTCAGGCATAAAAAATTAACATAAATAATTTAACCAAGTATCATTTGTGAGTCTGTAAAGGCAGTCCAAAGACCTCAGTGTTTGTATCCACCTTTAGAACCTGCCACACACTCCTTTTCCAACATTCACTGAAATCTTTGTCAAATCTTTATCATTGAGAAATGATTTTTGGTTGTAAGGTTATTTGTGATGAGAACTAGTTTAAGTTAGAAAATAAAAATTTTAATCAAAAGTAACTATATTTCAGTAAAATCATTTTAAAATTTTTGTTCAGGCCTTGATTTGAAAGTAGTTTCCAAAATAGAGTTCCAGAAATATGTTGAACAATAGCACCTTCCATAAGTTGGTCAGTTTATATTTTCTCATCTCAATAAGATGAAAACTGCATGACAGCATGGGCTGTATTTTTGTTCATACTCTTTTCCTAGGACCTAGAGGAATTCTGGCATCTAAAAATATTGCTTGAATAAAGTTATATTTTAATAAATATTATTGCAATAGATGAATGAATGAACTTATAAGAGTGGTATCATTAAAAGAAAAATCTTTTTTGCTTATAGGAATTATATACTCACATACTGATGTAAAATTATAGCAAATGTGTTTTGAGATCTAATCATGTAATAAATATTTATTGATTGTAAACCAGAATTATGTTCCATGTGAATAAACTCATTAATGTGGTCATTGAATAATAGTAGCAAGTAATATTTGATTATTCTGAATAGGTTTCATTTTATTCTGAGTACAGGCCAAAAGTTTCTCCCTTAAAACGTAAAGTACCTATATCAACCATTACAAAGTTCAGATTTATAATACTGCTTTTTTTATATTGGATATATTAACACTTGTCTATCTTTTCTTTATTGTATGCCCGTTTTATAGGTGTATGCTTGTCAGCATTGCCAAGTGGCAAAAAATACAGTTATTCTAGCACCTAAACAGCACCTTCTCAAAGTGGAGAATCCATGGAGTATAGTTACTGTTGATCTGATGGGCCCATTTCATACAAGCAACAGAAGTCATGTATATGCTATAATCATGACAGATTTGTTCACAAAATGGGTTGTGATTTTGCCTCTTTGTGATGTTTCAGCATCAGAAATTTCTAAAGCTATTATCAACATATTTTTCTTATATGGGCCTCCTCAGAAAATCATAATGGACCAAAGAGATGAATTCATTCATCAGGTAAGACAAATAAACTGCTTAGATCTAGGAGCATATTTTACTCACTTTTCAGTGCGCAACACAGCTTATTATATGATACTTAATAAGTTTAGATAAATTCCTGCAGATATAGAGGTTTAATATTGTATAGTACAAAAGTAGTTGAACTAGAAATAAAGAGACCAGTATTTTAGTACCTATATTTACTATGCCACTAAATAATTGTAAACTTACCTTTAGTTTTCTTCAAACTAAAATGAGATTGGACCAAATAGTCTTTTTTTGCTACTAGTTAAAAATTCTGTTATTGACATGTAGAGGGAGAATTGACTAAATGGAGAAATATTAAACATCATTTCATGAATGAGAATATTCAATATTAAAATATCAATTTTTCCCAAATCAAAATTAATTTATGTAATTAATGGATTTCTTATCTGCATTAAAAAGGAGGAAGCATTTGCCCTGGCCTTTTTATCCAAATTAAAGTTAACCTTAAAGAATAAGCAGACAGTAATATATACAAAAATTCTAACAAAGGAATATAACTACTATACTTAGAGGTATGTTATTAAATTTTTACAGTTGACAGAAGACTGGTATAAATAACCAGATTGTCTTAAGTTCACAGCACCTTTGATGTCTCAATCCAGAAGAAATACCTAAAGTTATACTTATTAAATAGTTAGGGCTTGGGCCAGGGGGTTCCTAAGGTGATCTCCAGGTTTTACATTAATAATTCACTAGGAGGACTCTGCAGATGGTCATACTCATGCCTAAGATTTATATAATTAAACAATACAAAGCAAGATGCACAGAAAAAAGGCTCATGGGGATAAGTCCAAGGAGAAACCAGGAACAAATTTCCAAGACATCCTCTCCCAGTGGAGTCACAAAGGACATGGTTAATTCTCCCAGTGAAGAGTTGTAGCAACACATGTAAATTGTTGTCTACTAGGGAAGCTGATTACAGACTTGGTGCCTGGGATTTTAATGGGGAGCTGATCACATTGGTACCCAAAATTCTAGACTTTAGAAATTTTCAACATAAACCACCTTCTTTGTAAAACAGTTTAGGCACCATGAGCCACCCTTAATCGGTTAGGGAATGGTAGAAACCCTCACAGAATCCAGGTTCCTAGTCATCAGCCAAGGGCCAACTTTGTAAGCAGGACTTGACAGGATAGCAGCCTTAGTTCTGCTGTGTTAACTCTTTTTGCTGCTGCTGCTGTTAAGTCATTTCAGTCGTGTCCAACTCTGTGTGACCCCATGGATGGCAGCCCACCAGGCTCCCTTGTTCCTGGGATTCTCCAGCAAGACTCTTTCTACACAAGTCCAGACAACTTAGTGTTTATGTCCTAATCACTTAGCCATTTAAGAGAATAGTAGTCATAAATGAAAGAAAACTATTTTCATTCTTAAATAGCTGCTGTTAATTACTAATGGGATATATATACCTGTTGACCTCTGCTCGGTTTTTCAAACCTTGGAATCAGATTGAACACTGTAATCATTTCCTGTTTCACAATGATTTGTATACAATTGTTGCTTTTTATCATAGAGCAAAAGTTGCTTAGTCATGTCAGACTCTTTGTGACCCCTTGGACTATAGCCTGCCAGGCTCCTCTGTTCATGGGATTCTCCAGGCAAGAATACTGCAGTGGGTTGCCGTTCCCTTCTCCATGGGATCTTCCCACCCCAGGGATTAAACCTAGGTCTCCCGGATTGCAGGCAGATACTTTACTGTCTGAGCTACAAGGGAATCATCACATCTATCAAAGAACATAAAGATACATCATTATTGAGAGGAATGTAGTCTTACCTAATCTAATGTTGAAACTGTAAACTACCTTAAGCTAGTAGTTTCCAAGGTGTCCAACAGATGCCAAGGGGGCCCTTTGGCACAGAGTTTGGTAATTATGTTCAAAATGATAGAGTTAGCATCACAAGAGAGTGGAGTTCAGGAAGGATTATTTAATACATTTAATTTAGTTAATAGCATAAATTAAAATTTTCTAATTCTTTATTTCTATAATATGATTTTAGGATTACCGCATACCAAAATTACTTTCAGATAAATTAAAGTTTTGGGGTTTTTTAATTGAAACAAACAAAAATTCAGTTAACTTTAAAAAAAACAAAAACTCCAGAGACTGAGTTGACATTCCAGGCTTCATCCATAAATATAAATGGAAAAATCACCAAATTTGGGCTGTTTAAAAATTAGAAATTCATATGTCGTAAAATAACCAACCATGAAGAGATACCCCACATCCAAGATAAGAGAAACCCAAGTGAGACGGTAGGTGTTGCGAGAGGGTGTCAAGGGCAGACACCTGAAACCATAATCACAGAACACTAGCCAATCTGATCACATGGACAACAGCCTTGTCTAACTCAGTGAAACTAAGCCATGCCGTGTGGGGCCACCCAAGACGGACGGGTCATGGTAGAGAGGTCCGACAGAATGTGGGTCCACTGGAGAAGGGAATGGCAAACCACTTCAGTATTCTTGCCTTGAGAACCCCATGAACAGTAGGAAAAGGCAAAATGATGGTATACTGAAAGAGGAACTCCCCAGGTCAGTAGGTACCCAATATGCTACAGAAGATCAGCGGAGAAATAACTCCAGAAAGAATGAAGGGATGGAGCCAAAGCAAAACCAATACCCAGTTGTGGATGTGACTGGTGATAGAAGCAAGGTCCAGTGCTGTAAAGAGCAATATTGCATAGGAACCTAGAATGTTAGGTCCATGAATTGAGGCAAATTGGAAGTGGTCAAATAGGAGATGGCAAGAGTGAACATCTACATCCTAGGAATCAGCAAACTAAAATGGACTGGAATGGTTGAATTTAACTCAGATGACCATTATATTTACTACTGCGGGCAGGAATCCCTTAAAAATAGAGCAGCCATCATGGTCAACAAAAGAGTCGGAAATGCAGTGCTTGGATGCAATCTCAAAAGCGACAGAATGATCTCTGTTCGTCTCCAAGGCAAACCATTCAATATCACAGTGATCCAAGCCTATGCCCCAATCAGTAACACTGAAGAAATTGGAGATGAATGTCTCTATGAAGACCTACAAGACCTTTTAGAACTAACACCCAAAAAAGATGTCCTTTTCATTATAGAGGACTGGAATGCAAAAGTAGGAAAGCAAGAAACACCTGGAATAATAGGCAAATTTGGCCTTGGAATTCAGAATGAACCAGGGCAAAGACTAATAAGAGTTTTGCCAAGAGAACGCACTGGTCATAACAAACACCCTCTTCCAACAACACAAGAGAAGACTCTACACATGGACATCACCAGATGGTCAACATCGAAATCAGATTGATTATATTCTTTGCAGCCAACATGGAGAAGCTATATACAGTCAGCAAAAACAAGCCCGGGAGCTGACTGTGGCTCAGATCATGAACTCCTTATTGCCAAATTCAGACTTAAATTGAAGAAAGTAGGGAAAACCACTAGACCATTCAGGTATGACCTAAATCAACGAAATCAGATTGATTATATTCTTTGCAGCCAAACATGGAGAAGCTATATACAGTCAGCAAAAACAAGCCCGGGAGCTGACTGTGGCTCAGATCATGAACTCCTTATTGCCAAATTCAGACTTAAATTGAAGAAAGTAGGGAAAACCACTAGACCATTCAGGTATGACCTAAATCAAATCCCTTATGATTATACAGTAGAAGTGAGAAATAGATTTAAGGGACAAGATCTGATAGAGTACCTGATGCACTAAGGACAGAAGTTCATGACATTGTACAGGAGACGGAGATAAGACCATCCCCCATGGAAAAGAAATGCAAAAAAGCAAAATGGGTGTCTGAGGAGGCCTTAAAAATAGCTGTGAAAAGAAGAGAAGTGAAAAGCAAAGGAGAAAAGGAAAGATAAAAGCATCTGAATGCAGAGTTCCAAAGAATAGCAAGGAGAGATAAGAAAGCCTTCCTCAGCAATCAGTGCAAAGAAATAGAGGAAAAGAAGAGAATGGGAAAAATTAGAGATCTCTTCAAGAAAATTGGAGATACCATCACTTCATGGGAAATAGATGGGGAAACAGTAGAAACAGTGTCAGACTATTTTTTTGGGCTCCAAAATCACTGCAGATGGTGACTGCAGCCATGAAATTAAAAGACGCTTAGAGTAAAGTAAAGGCCAAGAAACAGGCCAACAAAAATAAAGCATATTCGTGCAGGAAAGTGTTAATGCCTTTATTATAAAAGATTCAAACAAAAAATTGAGTCAGTGACAGAAATGTAATTCACAAGAGGGAACAAAAATATGGAAAAAGTATCAAACCTAATAGTAATGAGTAAGGTACTCATTTTTTATCCATTTCAAGAAAAATAGTAATAATAGCAATAATACCAAGAAGACTACAGCTAAAATAATACAGGTCTACATTCCTGGTAGTATTGCAACTCGAAACTAACTCTTACAAAACAATTTGCCAGAGACCCAGTAAGAGCCGTACAGATACACACACACACACACACACAACGCATGCATATAGTCTTCTGGTTAAATTAAAAATCTAGGTGAAAGATTTTATTACATATATTATACATACATGTTTTGTGTATATAACTAAAAAATATCTGGAATCTAGAAAATGGTATTGATGAACCTATTTGTAGGGCAGCAGTAGAGAGAGAAACATCAAGGACAGACTTGTAGACACAGCAGGGGAAGGAGAGAGTGGGACGGATTGATAGAGTAGCACTGAAACACACAGATTACCCCATGTAAAACAGACAATGGGAATTTGCTGTATGATGCAGGGAGCTCAACCCAGGGCTCTGTGACAACTGTGAGGGGTGGGAGGGGGTGGGAGGTGGGAAGGAGGTTCAAGAGGGAGAGGACATATGTATACTCATGGCTGATTCGTGCTGATGTATGGCAGAAACCAACACAACACTGTAAAGCAGTTATTCTCCAATTAAAAATACATTAAAAAAATTTTAGAACATTAAAAATAAAATAAATTTAAAGTTAAAACAAAAATTTGTATGGTTAACCATACAAATTGTATGGGGTTTTTAAGAGTAATGAGGTTACAGATTTTTTTTTTTTAATTTTTCAGTTTGTGTTATCATTATGTTGCTTTTATAGCTTTTAGTGATTAAAATATACATAACCATCTGTTGTTTTGTGATTGGTGCTCAGCAATAACTATAGTTCTTCTAGCCTTCCAAATAGGCTGTCCTAGCCTCTTGCAGGTAAGTAAACCCAGGTAACACATCTGGCTAGAGAAATTAAATGAATGAACGTGTGCCACTTTTAGCCCAAAGTTTTGAAAACGTCATGCTCAATTCTTCATTCTTCCAGTCTTATTCTTTCTCTGGAGAATCAACTGAATATTTTAGGTATTACTCTCAACGATAGTGGATTTTCTCTCATCCGGGATTGTTGAGGTACCTAGGAGAGGACAGTTGCTTTGGAGAGACACCCTGACCTATAGCTAACCTTGTCCTAGCAAGTAGTAAAATTTTTGAGTTGAACCCCTGAGCCTTGATTGGGTTTTGTAACTTGCCACCTTGACTAAGGTAGCAGTCATCTGCAAAATAAGGAATGACAATATTAGAGCTTTTGTTTATTTTTTCCATCCAATAGAAAGAAAGGAAGCTTTTGCTAATATGTATAAATTGATAATAGCCTCCTGAATCAACAAAGCAGAAGATTGTGTGTTGCACATGGTATGGAAATGTATCTTGGGAGAAAAGTGAGAATCTGCAACATGTGGGAGTCCATAGTGGCCCCTCACTCACTTTTTTGCTTTACTGACAGTAATCTAGTTTCTAGATATTGTCAAGTTTTCACTAAACTACCCTTCATGGAATGGGCTTCCCAGGCTTGGCGGTAAATGCAGGTTTGATCCCTGGATTGGGAAGATCCCCTGGAGAAGGGAAATGGCAACCCACTCCAGTATTCTTGCCTGAGAAATCCATGGACAGAGGAGCCTGGCCAGCCTACGGTCCATGGGATCGCAGAAGAGTTGGACACGACTTAGCAACTGACACAGCAAACAAATGGTCAAGGAAAAGGCAAGATTTAAATTCTTCTGAAACCTTTCCATCAAGGGAAAAATAAAATACAGACTTTAAAGTCACTGTTGTTTTTATATATTTTTCAGATCAATGGAGAACTATGTGAATTGTTTGGTACAAAGCAAATTGTTATTTCTCATGCCTCCCAAACAATTAATCCAACTGAAAGTACATCTAGCACTATCAAAACATTTCTTTCCAAACATTGTGCTGACTACCCAAACAACTGGGATGACCACCTGTCAGCTGTGTCATTCGCCTTCAATGTTATTCACTCGGTATGTATCTTTTTATAATTCAGTACTTTTGAGTTATCATTATCTCTTGGCTGCATGTTTATTACAAGTTGTTATTTTTCTTGATAGGAACCTACTAAAAATACACCATATTTTCAGATGTTTAATCGAAATCCTTACATGCCTGAATCTTCCCATATTTGTGAAGTGGATGGTGATAATACAAGTATGTTTGCCAAAATTCTAGATGCAATTAAAGAAGCTGATAAAATATGGAGAATAAGACAACTTCAGTGGGCCAGGTGATTCTAATAGAAAACTATAATTAAAAAGTCTATAAAATGATACAAAAATGTTTTTTCCACATATATACACACACAGACACACATATATGATATACACTGAAACCAAATTTTTTCTATTGAATTCTGCATGTCTTCATTAAACAGTGTGTTTATTAGCTATGAAATTCTGAGAGACATTAATAGGACCATGTGTTTTGGAATGAAGGCACAGCTGAATTGAAACCCCTGGTCTTGCTTCCCAGTTGTTTAACTTGGGCCTGTTACTTCCTCTCATATTACGTTATTTGCTTTATAAAGTTGAGGTGATAGTGATTTTTGAAATATTATTTTAAAAAATTAAATGAGATTCTTCCATGGCTTTCAGTAGCACCTCAATAAGTAATATTTTTATTATAATATTATCTGTATTTGCCTTCAAAGAACTATAGCTCTTTCATCCTTTTTTTGTTTTATGCCTGCAGATGGAGAACAACAATTTTAATGAACTAAATAAAAGCAAAATCATTGTTAAAAAGAAACCAAAGCCATTAAATCCATTTCATCTGAAAGTGGGTCATGAAGTGTTATGGCAGAGAAAAAACTGGTGGAAGGATGGCCGCTTCCGGTCCGAGTGGGTCGGCCCCTGCGTCATAGACCGCATCACAGAGCACGGGGGCGCCGTTCTGCGGGACAGCTCCGGGGCGCGGCTGAAGCGGCCCATCAAGATGTCCCACCTGAAGCCCTATGTCAGAGAAGCGGGCGAGCAAGGTAAAGGTCTGCCCCCTCTCCACCCTGGTACTTTCTGTGATTGAAAAGAGAAGTTAAATTATCAGAAATCTCTCTTCCTCCCTGCCTTGCCTTTGGCTAGGTTGTATTTTCCCTTTTCATTTTTATAAAATTTCGTGCAGTGTTGGAACCCAAAGAGTGTTTTTTTATTAACATATGGTTTCTGAAACTACCAGTCAGGTTTGTAAGAGATTTCATTTTGATTCCTAGTATACTTTTCACCCATTCTCCCCACCGTTCATGTGCAAGACACTGGACATCTTTCATAGAGGGAAGAATTATATGTTCATCATTTTCACTTTCAGAATATTTTGTCACTTTTAGCATGACATGATAGGAGCTAACATAAATAATGCCAAAACAAACACCATCTGGAATTCTGTTGTGAGATAAGTATATTAGGGGACGTTTAAAAATGTGATTGATTTTTAATGTTGCATCTTATCACGGCCCTGATGAATGTCGGGGAAGGTGAAAGTGAGAGGGTCTGAGAGTGATGCGCTTTTATAAGAGGTGAGCAGCACCCTAGATGCTGCTGCTTGCTCCACAATGTGAGTCTGGATAGTTAAGATATCCTGATCTTCTCTGATGCTTTCTTTCGTGGACTAGAGCTAATTGATGTGGCTTTCAGTTTAAATCTTACTTTATTGAAGCTTTTATTTTGTCCTATAGTATCTGCTCTCTAGACTTTCTTTGAGGTAGGTAACTGAGAGGAAATAAATTGGTATCTTAGCTAGTTACTTTTGTTTTTTCTGTAAAGAAAGAGAAAATAATTCAAAATTATTTGAATCTGAATAACAAGAAAGATAATTTAGTGCCTTTTAAAACAGTATAAACAACTGTGTTATTTAACAGGCTTAAGTAAATAAATAATAATTACAAAAATGATGATAATAGATAACCCTCTTTCTTTTGGCCTTGGAATACGGGATGAAGCAGGTCAAGACTAATAGAGTTTTGCCAAGAGAATGCACTGGTCATAGCAAACACCCTCTTCCAACATCCACAGAAGACTCTATACATGGACATCACCACATGGGCAACACTGAAATCAAATTGATCATATTCTTTGCAGCCAAAGATGGAGAAGCTCTATACAGTCAACAGAAACAGGACCAGGAGCTGACTGTGGCTCAGATCATGAGCTCCTTATTGCCAAATTAAGACTTAAATTGAAGAAAGTAGGAAGAACCATTAGACCATTCAGGTATGCCCTAAATCAAATCCCTGATGATTACACAGTGGAATGAGAAATAGATTTAAGGGCCTAGATCTGATAGATAGAGTGCCTGATGAACTATGGAATGAGGTTCGTGACATTGTATAGGAGACAGGGATCAAAACCATCCCCATGGCAAAGAAATGCAAAAAGGCAAAATGGCTGTCTGGGGAGGCCTTACAAATAGCTGTGAAAAGAAGAGAAGCAAAAAGCAAAGGAAAGGAAAAAGCAAAAAGCAAAAGGAAAGATATAAGCATCTGAATGCAGAGTTCCAAAGAATAGCAAGAAGAGATAAGAAAGCCTTCTTCAGTGATCAATGCAAAGAAATAGAGGAAAAGAACAGAATGGGAAAGACTAGAGATCGCTTCAAGAAAATTAGAGATACCAAGGGAACATTTCATGCAAAGATAGGCTCGATAAAGGACAGAAATGGTCTGGACCTAACAGAAGCAGAAGATATTAAGAAGAGGTGGCAAGAATACACAGAAGAACTGTACAAAAAAGATCTTCATGACCCAGATAATCATGATGATGTGTTGACTAATCTAGAGCCAGACATCTTGGAATGTGAAGTCAAGTGGGCCTTAGAAAGCATCACTACGAACAAAGCTAGTGGAGGTGATGGAATTCCCGTTGAGCTGTTTCAAATCCTGAAAGATGATGCTGTGAAAGTGCTGCACTCAATTTGCCAGCAAATCTGGAAAACTCAGCAGTGGCCACAGGACTGGAAAAGGTCAGTTTTCATCCCAATTCCAAAGAAAGGCAATGCCAAAGAATGCTCCAACTACCGCACAATTGCACTCATCTCACATGCTAGTAAAGTAATGCTCAAAATTCTCCAAGCCAGACTTCAGCAATATGTGAACCGTGAACTCCCTGATGTTCAAGCTGGTTTTAGAAAAGGCAGAGGAACCAGAGATCAAATTGCCAACATCCGCTGGATCATGGAAAAAGCAAGAGAATTCCAGAAAAACATCTATTTCTGCTTTATTGACTATGCCAAAGTCTTTGACTGTGTGGATCACAATAAACTGTGGAAAATTGTGAAAGAGATGGGAATACCAGACCACCTGACCTGCCTCTTGAGAAATCTGTATGCAGGTCAGGAAACAATAGTTAGAACTGGACATGGAACAACAGACTGGTTCCAAACAGGAAAAGGAGTACGTCAAGGCTGTATATTGTCACCCTGCTTATTTAACTTATATGCGGAATACATCATGAGAAATGCTGGACTGGAAGAAACACAAGCTGGAATCAAGATTGCCGGGAGAAATATCAATAACCTCAGATATGCAGATGACATCACCCTTATGGCAGAAAGTGAAGAGGAACTAAAGAGCCTGTTGGTGAAAGTGAAAGAGGAGAGTGAAAAAGTTGACTTAAAGCCCAACATTCAGAAAACGAAGATCATGGCATCCAGTCCCATCACTTCATGGGAAATAGACAGGGAAACAGTGGAAACAGTGTCAGACTTTATTTTTCTGGGCTCCAAAATCACTGCAGATGGTGACTGCAGCCATGAAATTAAAAGACACTTACTCCTTGGAAGAAAAGTTATGACCAACCTAGATAGCATATTCAAAAGCAGAGATAGTACTTTGCCAACTAAGGTCCGTCTAGTCAAGGCTATGGTTTTTCTGGTAGTCATGTATGGATGTGAGAGTTGGACTGTGAAGAAGGCTGAGTGCCCAAGAATTGATGCTTTTGAGGTGTGGTGTTGGAGAAGACTCTTGAGAGTCCCTTGGACTGCAAGGAGATCCAACCAGTCCATTCTGAAGGAGATCAGCCCTGGGATTTCTTTGGAAGGGATGATGCTAAAGCTGAAGCTCCAGTACTTTGGCCACCTCATGCGAAGAGTTGACTCATTGGAAAAGAGTCTGATGCTGGGAGGGATTGGGGGCAGGAGGAGAAGGGGAAGACCGAGAATGAGATGACTGGATGGCATCACTGACTCGATGGGCGTGAGTCTGAGTGAACTCCGGGAGTTGGTGATGGACAGGGAGGCCTAGTGTGCTGCAATTCATGGGGTCGCAAAGAGTCGGACACGACTGAGTGACTGAACTGAACTGAGGCTGCTCAACTGTTTCTCATCTGGGTCACAACTCTCATGCTAAAAGCTCTTAGTACCTTTCTTTCTGCTTATGATAGAACCAGTTGCTCTAGTAAACTTATCTTGGACCATTCCAACTCAGAAAGCTCCCAGTACCTTCATTCTCTGTTAAAAGAAGCACTGTTATTCCTTGTGCCTTCTTAGTTCTAAGCTACCTTTATGATTTCTTCCTTCTGCAAGTAGAAACAAAAAATTAGAAGGTGCAGGTTGTCCTTTCTTCCGATTTTCCCCTCAATCTTTGGTGTTGAGGACTTGATTCCTTCTAATGTGTTAACCTTCCTAAATTAATGCAAAATCTCTGCTTAAAATGTTACTGCATCAGGATCTGTTTCACCATTTTGTAACTTGCTCTTGCCGAAGAATTTCTTAAGGAGACCTAACATTCTGCTACGACTGAATATTTCAGAATCCAGCTGAATAGAACAATTTCTAAACAGCAGCAGTACAAGTTTTGCTTTGTGCTTAAATTCTTTACCGATTATTCTTCAGTAATACAAGGGAAATTGCAAAATTAGTTCTAGTGTACATAAACGGAATCTGAGATTGATGGGTAAAATTGTTTTTTCTTATTAATCAAAAGAAGTACTAATCCAGCTGAAGTCTGGTTCCTGTTTACTCTGATCTGTTTTTGTGTGTTTCTCTTATTTGCACAAATACAAAACAACTGTGATTTTTATCATCTTTTCCTTTGGTATCACATATTTTCCTGAAAATCTTCACCTCAAAAGCTGATTTTAAAGTCTTTGAACTAAATTTAAAGTAAATATAATGCCTCTGAGTAGTCATCCCATTCTTTTGACATAAATTTGAACATAGTGTAGCCAAAAGGACTATGAATTTGTCTGCATTGTTGCCCTTACCAGCCTCGAGATGTCATAACTGCATTGAAGCTCACCAGCCAGAACAGACGTGCTTCTGTTGCCAGCTTCTCATCCGTTCTTATCCAGAACATAGCAGAGAGGGAGCATGTTCAGTACTAGGCCGACAGTGTTTCTCATTGCTGTTTTTAGCAGGCCTATGTGTCTGTCTGTCTAGTTCACTTCCAGGCACCTTTTCAAGACTATTCTAACAAGAAATTTTGTGGCATACCATCATGTCTGTTTGTAATCATAATGTTTTTCTTGGAGTGGAAAAATGTTATTGACTTCCCATTATTGTATGTGACACAGATTTTGATAATTTTGTTTTGATTGGGAATTATCGTGATCAGTGTGTGTCTGCCTCTCCTAAAGGCCTTGGTCTGATTGCCCCTCACAGTTTGAGAAATGGTTTTTATTCTTTAATAAGTTTCCCATTGTTGCCATAACAATTTACCACAAATTTAGTGGCTGAAAATACTTACTGTCTCACAGTTCTATACTTAGAAATCCGCTGTAGATCTCAGTGGGCTACAGTAAGGCATGGCAGGGCTGTGTTCCTTTCTGGAGGCTCAAGAGGATGTTTTGTGCATTTTCCACCTTCTAGAGGCTGCTCACATCACTTGACTTGTGGTCCTCTTCTTGTCTTAAAAGCCAGCAGTGGGGTAGAGTTCTCCTCACGTTACATCACTCCAGCCTCCTATTCTTCCTTCATCTGCGTTTCAGGACACCTGTGCTTGGGCTCATCCTGATAATCCAAGATATCCTCTCTACTTTAAGGTTGATTGGTCAGTTGGTTAGCAACCTTAATTCCATCTCTACCCTAATCCTCCTTTACCATGTTAGGTAACATAATCACAAGGTTCATGAATTAGTACAGAGCTACCATTAGGGGTCCACTGTCCTGCCTAACAGGAGAAGGAAATGACAGCCCACTCCAGTATTCTCGCCTAGAGAATCCCGTGGACAGAGGAGCCTGGTGGGCTGCTGTCCATAGGGTCACACAGAGTCAGACACGAATGAAGCGATTTAGCAGCAGCAGCAGCATTCTGCCTAACACAGTTATGGTCTGCACTCACAAGAGAAAACAGCTTAGTCCCTATATTAAATAAAGCTTGACTTTATTGTTAATGCACAGTCATCTGTTGGTATCCACAGGGAATCAGTTCCAGGACCCCTGTGGATACCAAAATCCACATGTGCCCAGGTCCCTTGTAGGAAATGGCCCTGTTCTCCCCCACGTCCACATCCATGGTGCAAACCCTGGGGTATGAACACCAACTGTAGTTCCTGCACAGCACCTCCCTATGACCTCTCTGTTACGTCATCTCAAAATAAGAACATTCTGTTCTCTGTTAGTACTGGTTTATCTACTATAATAATTAAGTAGTATCAAACTAGTTATTTATTTTATGATGAGAAAAGTACTAGTATGGCAACACATTGTACTAGTTTTAGGATATCAGACCATGTATAGGATTAGTCAAGACACTTCATTTCAGAATGAGAAAATGATTTAGCCTGAAACCTTATACTTTTTGTATTTGAAAAAATAAGTTAATCCAAATCACTGAGACTTTTCTGAGGCCTTGATTTTAATATGTGGTTTTCATTTTTCTCCTTAGGGAAATTTTAATATTCTTATCTCACTTTGGTTTTTACTCTAAGACTAAATAAGGAAAAGTATGTCAAAACTGCTGATAACACCTTCCTGACATGTCTTGAAAATACCTCTCCTTCTGAGAAACTAAAGACTTAATCAGTCAGTCTGGTCAAAACTGAAATAATGCTTTCATCAAGCATTTATATTAGTAACTAAATCAATAGAATGAGAAAATAAAAATTAAGTAAATTCTGTCATATAATGTGACTGAGTAGACTAGTCCTTTAATATGGTTTTGTTTATCTCTCTTTATTTTGGGGCCTAAAATTTATCTTGTTCTTTATCCATAACTCAGGATTATTCTAAATTAGTACTGTCTAATAGATATATAATGAAAAAACTATGTAATATATAATTAAAAATTTTCTAGTAACCATGTTTAAAAAAGTAGGTGAAAATAATTTTAATTATGTATTTTATAATAATCCAATATATCTAAAATACTATTATTTCAACATTCATGCAAGGCTTCAAAAATCTCTTTCTGGTAGATCTTTGGTAATCTTTTTTGAAGTTAAAGAACATTTCTGTTGGCTATACTAGGTTTAGAACAAAGTAGGATGGAAACATATTTGACCTTTCCGAATGAATGAGAATTGTTTTTTCTCAACAAAGGCAACTTGAAATCTCCAGAGTAGTTTTCCATTGCATATAGAGTAATTTTTGTAGACTTTGCTGAGTATAATCCTGATTCGCTGCATTTTGTCACACTAAGTTACTTTAAAGCTTACTCACGAAAGTGTGTGTATACATTCAGATATGTATATTGCTTACTTACATATGGAAGCTCTTGTCTTTTACAAACAAGTGAGGTTGGTCAAGTCCTTTTGTTTCAAAGTCTGTGTAACTAGGAGGTGCTTACAGTCAAGGTCTCTGAATGCATTTTCAGGAAATCAAAGTGATATCTTCTAAAAACTTTGCATCTATCCATAGTTTCCCTGTTGATACATGTTTACTGGACATATTTTTCTATAGTAGACCTGCTTTATCTGTATGGAAAAACATTTTGAGACAGAAAACTTCCTTCGTCAAAGATCTCTGCAAAGATCCAATTAGGAAATACTTAAAATGCTTATAGTAACTGCTGTCACTAATACATTGTGACATTGTACCCTCAACCTATGAAATTCTCCATGACTTATTAGAAAAATTTAATCAGCAACATTTTTACCCTACCTAACCTTTTAAGTTCTTTTAAATGACTACCTAGCTTTCTCTGATATTAACAGACTAATAGCAAACTTTGATGTTGAACCTCTAGCAACACATTCTAAAGGTGTTTCAATTTCACTGATCCTGTTTCCCTCTTTCCTGCTACTGTTCAGCATAGCAGGTCTCATGGGTTGCATGATTTTTTTTTACCTTTTAGAATTGTTTTCTTGTTCAGCATTTCTTTGCCTACTAACATAGAAAAATCATTTTCTTATCACCTTCAATTATCCATACTTTTATTTCCATCATAACTATGTGTATCTTAACAGCATTTTCAATGTAATTACTGCTTTTGCATTAATAAGAATTGGTGAGGTTAAACTTAGAAAACCTCTCAAAACTAAAATACCAGGTACACTTTCCCTAATGAAGTAAATGGACAAAACTAAATGTCCATACAAGCCCAAGTCTACTTATGCCACTTATTAGGAAAGAACATAGCTTTAACCTTTTGATGTTTGTAAATTTAAAGTTCATAAATGTGTGACTTACAGGGTTGGAATAGATTCATTAGCTTTTCACATATTCAGTTCACTTCAGTTTAGTCACTTAGTCGTGTCTGACTCTTTGCGACACCATGGACTGCAGCACACCAGGCCTCTCTGTCCATTGCCAACTCCCTGAGTTTACTCAAACTCATGTCCATTGAGTCAGTGATGCCATCTAATCATCTCATCCTCTGTCATACCCTTCTGCTCCGCCTTCAATCTTTCTTAGCATCAGGGTCTTTTCAAATGAGTCAGCTTTTTGCATCAGGTGGCCAAAGTATTGGCATTTCAGCTTCAACATCAGTTCTTCCAACATTAGTATGAGGATAAGTATGGTGGAATCATGTTCTGGGATATATTAGCACATTTATCTGCTCTGTGAAACTTTCATTGATCTCTAGTCTAAATGAGCTATTAATGTTCCTTTTGCTCTTTCTTGATCTTCAAATTTGAGGGTTCTTCAAGCTATTAAAATCTTTAAGAGATTGTGTTAATATTTTGGGAGAAAATCCAGAAAGAGAAGACAGGGGTCCAGGAAGCTAATCAGTGGTGGTGGAATAGTTCCTTGTAATGAATTAAAATACTGTGTAGGGTGGAATTCTTTTATCTACATTAACCTTTGTTTATAAAGATTCTGTTGCTTTGCCATCTGTTTAACCCTCATTTTAAACATTTTTCCCCCCTGATAGTGAAGATAAATTTGCTGAAAATAGAATAAAATATTGACAAGGAAAATTCCTTGTCAGTATTTTAGTATGGATTTAGCTACACCTTGAAAGTTCATGAGTATTTTAATATTAAATTAGACTTAAGTAAGCTAATTAACCTAATCCATTGTAGCATGCCTACTTGTACATACCTCTTATATAAACCTGATTCTAGGAACTTTATCTTCATTGTAGTTTATCACTTCATAGTGTGGCAATTTGATGTTATTGTCCTAATATGAATTCTATAAAGATTAAAGAATTATCTAAAGTTGTAAATATAAGGATTTAACAATTCCATTTGTTAAAGTATCTTTCAGGATCCCATAAATGCATCAGAAATGCTTTGAGATATATATTAAGGATATTATCAACATCAAAAATATAGTTTATAACTTTTGTTTTTAACCTATACCATGATTCTCAGCCCTTCCCACCCCCTCACACCTACCAAAGACAGATCAAGAAAATACTCTGTAATGGCCTATAGGGAAAAGGACCCAAAAAAGTTGGATATATGTTTATATATATCACAGGTTCACTTTGCTGTACACCTGAAACTCACACAACATTGTAAATCAATTGTACCACAATAAAATTTTTTTAACTTGTAAAAAAAAAAAAACCATCCCTTTATATTATTCCTGTTTTTTTTAAAAAAGTCTGGCTCTCTTAATTCCTGGATCTCTCCTGAATTCTGTGTGTATGAACCATCAAATTCATATATCATTTTATTCATTCTTCGACATGTACTTATTTAGGAGATATGAGAACCCATCAGAAAGTAATCTTGATAGTTAATTTGTCTTACTTGGGATTTTATTCCTTATTTTATATTATTTCATTTTGAAGTGGTTTAATTATAGTTCTAAAAGGCAAACTTGTGTTCCTTCTTTCAGATAGTCTCCATCTCTTACACGGTTCAGTAGTGGCGGATCATGACTATGTTGGAATGCCCGAGCTTCCAGCTGGAGCATACCAAGCAAGTATTCTGGTGGAAGATGCGGCTATTGGAGTAGTCGACAGTGAGTTACTGACGTCAAGCAAGGATCGTGAACTATTAGAATACAGAAATGCCAAAATCTCTCCACTGATGGAAGATCATAATGCTCTTGAAAAGCAGACTTTTAGTCTTTTGGACTCTTCAAACCAGGTCCTTGAGTACTTAACTTAGTAAACACAAAAATTCATTTAAAGTGCTGTTTAGAGAATACATCACCTTGAATCTTATCTTTTCCATTCAAAAAGATTACATAGAAAAGTAAAGTATCTTGACAAACTCCTAATGACTAAATCCTGAAGGTTTATTTTGTAATTATTTATCTGAAGTTGTTCTTCTTTTGTATATATATGTGTATAATATATATATTTAGGCAAAGGAAGCATGTACTATTTGGATATTATTTTTTCTTCTACAAACACAACAGACAAAGCATGCTTACTTCTTAGGAAGTAAACTAAATTCCAACTCAAAACTTTGGTATTGTTACCATGTTTTCAGTTTCAATTTTTTTTTTTTTAATATTCCTCCCTTTTAAAAACTGTTTGAACTACCTAGAACTGCATTAATAAATATTTATGGAATGTGTTAAATGAAACCTATTCCTGTGTCACTGAAACATCTAAAAATACTGTAGTTACTTAATGGGCTCCTACAGTGTATTGGTAAGTTCACCTTGTAGATAGGCTAAGGATTAGGATCTGAAACTATTGGATTGAAAATGTGTGCATTTCCATAGTATGTATTAAAGTCAAAAGCATACATGAATAAATTTTTTTCTGCAGTCTTAAAAAAGTAAATTATAAAATAACTGATATTAAAGATTTTAAACTATAATTTCTATAATAGTTACAACTTTGCTCAACAAATATTTGTTATAAAGCACTTTGAAGAATTTTGTGGGATATATAAAAGCTATGGGTGTCTTGTCCCCCAAAGACTTACAGTCTGGTAAGGAATATAGATCATACAAGCCACATACATAACAAATTGCCAACCTCTGCTAGATCATTGGAAAAGCAAGAGAGTTCCAGAGAAACATCTACTTAGGCTTTATTGACTACGCCAAAGCCTTTGACTGTGTGGATCACAACAAACTGTGGAAAATTCTGAAAGAGATGGGAATACCAGACCACCTGACCTGCTTCCTGAGAAATCTGTATGCAGGTCAGGAAGCAATAGTTACAACTGTACATGGATCAACAGACTGGTTCCAAATCAGGAAAGGAGTATGTCAAGGCTGTATATTGTGACCATACTTATTTAACTTATATGTAGAGTACATCATGAGAAACACTGGGCTAGATAAGCACAAGCTGGAATCAAGATTGCCCGGAGAAATATCAGTAACCTCAGATATGCAGATGACACCCCCCTTAGGCAGAAAGCAAAGAAGAACTAAAAAGCCTCTTGATGAAAGTGAAAGAGGAGAGTGAAAAAGTTGGCTTAAAGCTCAACATTCAGAAAACAAAGATCATGGCATCTGGTCCCATCACTTCATGGGAAATAGATGGGGAAATTGTAGAAACAGTGTCAGACTTTGTTTTTTTGGGCTCCAAAATCACTGCAGATGGTGACTGCAGCCATGAAATGAAAACACACTTGCTCCTTGGAAGAAAAGTTATGACCAACCTAGATAGCATATTAAAAAGCAGAGATATTACATTGCCAACAAAGGTCCACCTAGTCAAAGCTATGGTTTTTCCAGTAGTCATGTATGGATGTGAGAGTTGGACTATAAAGAAAGCTGAGCACCAAAGAATGGATGCTTTTGAACTGTGGTGTTGGAGAAGACTTGAGAGTCCCTTGGACTGCAAGGAGATCCAACTAGTCCATCCTAAAGGAGATCAGTCCTGGGTGTTCATTGGAAGGATTGATCCTGAAGCTGAAACTCCAGTACTGTGGCCACCTGATGCAAAGAACCGACTCATTGGAAAAGATCCTGATGCTGGGAAAGATTGAAGGTGGGAGGAGAAGGGGATGACAGAGGATAAGATGGTTGGATGGCATCACTGACTCAATGGACATGAGTTTGAGTAAACTCCGGGAGTTGGTGATGGACCAGGAGGCCTGGCGTGCTGCAGTCCATGGGGTCACAAAGTCGGACACGACTGGGTGACTGAACCGAACTGAAAAGGAAAAATGATTAGAGGAAAGAAATCAAAGACTTCATCTTATATCACCAGCCAAATAGATTCCACATACAATTCCAGAAAGAAGCCTTAAGAAAACATAGTTGTCTCAAACAGTGATTCCTGTCCTTCTCCCATTAACAGAACAAATTTGATGATGGGAGTCATACAGAACTCTGTTTGGTAAATGTAAGTGGTCAAGTTTCATTTTCTCAACTCGAAGTGAAATTTTTTTTCAGTATCTGAGTAGGTCTTTTTCCACTGTAACAGGTAATTAGTAATGAGTCATTTTAGAATTACAGTTTCTAAACCTTTTTTTTTCTTTTAGAATTCTGCCTCTAAATACTTTCTCACACAGACCTTCATCCTGTGTGCACTGATCATGTTGGGTTCCACTACACTCTGTCTACAAATCACCCCAAATTCTTAGTGGCTTAAAACAAGACTTTTACTTCTTAGCCACACTCTTGGTTCATTAAGGCTGCATTTTCATCCTCACTCCAAGATGCAGGCTGAAAGAAACTGACTTCTGGAATACCCCTGTCACCATGGCAAGGGGAGAGCATGGTGAACGGAGCACCGGCTGTGAAAAGCCTTGGACATCCTTCCCACTCTCATCACAACGGTCAAACCTAGTCACGTGCTGCTAATGCCTACAGGTTTCTTTTTGTACTGATAGCAGTGTTCTAAAGTTAATCGTGATGGATACGTAACTGAAAATACTAAGATCCACTGAATTGTATACTTTAAAATGCTGAATTTTATGAGAGTTATATCTCAATACAATTGATGTGTAACAGTCTAAACAAAAGTTTAAAAAAGAAACAAAACCTAGCCACCGAGCCATGCCTAGCCCTATTGTATGCCTTGAAAGGAAAACTAGGGTATTGGTGGATTGCTGCAGTGACTGCCAAAACTCTTTTTTCCAGGTTTTATTAAAGGCCATTTATGCTGATAGTTACTTTATTTCCTGATAGTGAATATAAGCTGTTGAAATAAAAATGGTGATTTTATTACTGAAATCTCAGAATTTGAATGTAGATTCCAAATATAGACATTAAATAAACAAATGCACAGGAAGTACCTACAAATTAGATACATACACATAATCTTATCCTAATGTTTACAGGGCTCTGTCAAGAGAAAATAGATTTTTACATGCCATATGCCTAAATATTTAGAGGTGATAAATCAAGCTAATAAGCTATTCCTATGTCAGCAAATATGCCTCAAGCTTCCTCGGATTCTTGGACTCCTCCAGCCTGACACGAGTAAGTGGCAAAGCTGGCCCCAAGCAATCTTTGTCTCCATCCTCCCCGAAGAACGACTTTCTGCCCTCCTCTGCTGCACCTCTCCTCCATTTGAGCCCCTGCAGATGCACCCTGGGACGGCCCAAGCCTTTGCGGTGTGATCTCCGCCTCTGTCCACCCCCTAGGAGGGAGGCCTTTGAAGAGGTTCTCCAGGTGGGAAAGGGGCACATCCCTGAGCCCTGTGAGCTCACTCTGTTGAGGGACACTGTCAAGGGGGGTGGAGTACAGCCCTTAAGCCAAGAGCCCAGAGTGAGTCCCTCTTGCCAGGATTTAAGGGAGTTGTTTCTGTAAGCAGAGAGTAAAATTTTGACCAAAAAAATTGGAATGTCTTCATGAGGCTTTGTATGCCACCTTGTGGTATTTTTTATGAACATTTAAAAACATAGCAGGAAATGCTGAGTATACTAAAGAAAATTTTTTGAATGAAAATAATTTCCTCAATTGAAACGTTATTTTTAAATATCATAACATTTCTAGTATAAAATTGTTCTTATTTCATCATCTTTTAAAAAGGTAACTCATTAAGGTTTACAAAATAAAACCTACTAGTTATGAGATTCATTCATACTCTCAAAAAAGATATGAATTATGTCCATGTGCTGTTCTGGCACTAAGGATATATCAATGAGAAATCTCTCTGCCTTTCTACACCTTGAAGTCCAATAGGATAGTGAAACAGTGACCTGTAGTTCTTAATGAATACATTTCTTTACTTATATCCAATCAAAATCTCAATTGCTTACTCCTTGGAGGAAAAGTTATGACCAACCTAGATAGTATATTCAAAAGGAGAGACATTACTTTGCCGACTAAGGTCCGTCTAGTCAAGGCTATAGTTTTTCCTGTGGTCATGTATGGATGTGAGAGTTGGACTGTGAAGAAGGCTGAGCACCCAAGAATTGATGCTTTTGAACTGTGGTATTGGAGAAGACTCTTGAGAGTCCCTTGGACTGCAAGGAGATCCAACCAGTCCATTCTGAAGGAGATCAACCCTGGGATTTCTCTGAAGGAATGATGCTAAAACTGAAGTTCCAGTACTTTGGCCACCTCATGCGAAGAGTTGACTCATTGGAAAAGAGTCTGATGCTGGGAGGGATTGGGGGCAGGAGGAGAAGGGGATGACCGAGGATGAGATGGCTGGATGGCATCATGGACTCAATGGACGTGAGTCTTGAGTGAACTCCGCGACTTGGTGATGGACAGGGAGGCCTGGCGTGCTGCGATTCATGGGGTCGCAAAGAATCAGACACGACTGAGTGACTGAATGGAATGGATAGCCTTTTGCATAGACATCTTGTTTGGGACCCTTACCTTAAGCCTCTTCTCCTTAAAACCCTGGGATTTCTCTGGAAGGAATGATGCTAAAACTGAAGTTCCAGTACTTTGGCCACCTCATGCGAAGAGTTGACTCATTGGAAAAGAGTCTGATGCTGGGAGGGATTGGGGGCAGGAGGAGAAGGGGATGACCGAGGATGAGATGGCTGGATGGCATCATGGACTCAATGGACGTGAGTCTTGAGTGAACTCCGCGACTTGGTGATGGACAGGGAGGCCTGGCGTGCTGCGATTCATGGGGTCGCAAAGAATCAGACACGACTGAGTGACTGAATGGAATGGATAGCCTTTTGCATAGACATCTTGTTTGGGACCCTTACCTTAAGCCTCTTCTCCTTATTTTTGACTATGTATAAAGTTCTAACAATGTTTTGTTCAGAGGTCTGGAAAGGACTGGGCCATTTCCAGTTGGAGTTTCTAATGATGAGTAATTAAACACCAAAATAAGCATTTAACAAGCAAATTTTTTTTTCAAACTTTTATTTTCCACAGATGAATTTGTGATTGAGAGGGCAGTGCCGGCTTTGTGCAGTGTTACAATTAAACAGGCAAAGGTCAATTGAATGCCATCAAATGAAAAAGCATCTAAATTGGTAGCTTGCCCAGAGTGTGAGGACCAGATTGACGGATTCTCCGGCTTCCTCTAATCCCTCCCTGTCCTCCTCACCCAATTTCTTCCTCACCCCCCATTAACACTAATTCCTTTGTGTACTCACGCAAAACTCATTAAGAAGGTAAGGTGCGCTGGGTCCAGTGGACTTTCCTTACCTGACCATCTCATTGTCCACACTTTGCAGGTCCTTGCCAAGAGCACATAGTGAGGAGAGCCATTTCCTTGGGCTGGCAGGTAGCTAGAGGAGATCAGATAGCCAATGACACCGTCGCTCACTCCTTATCTCCACATCCCAGTAGAGCTTCTGTTAGTTCTGATAAGAGGTCCCAGCAAATGAAGGTCAGAAGAGACACTAAAGGGAATGGAGCCCAACTTCACTCCTTCTGTGTATTATTTGGAAGTAGAGGTGAAGAGTAACGTACTCACTGGAACGGCTATTCCCGTATGCTTTCCTACTGCATTCTAACATGTAATCGATAGTCTCTGGGTTTCTGTGCTTTTCCTCTTTCCCTTTAGAATTCCATCCTTACATATCTAAATATATATATACATATATACACACACACATACATATATATACAATTCATTAAAAATTGTATGTGGTAGATAAACAGTGATGAAACCATCATAATGGTGGTTTATGTGACTTAGTCATAGCTAGAAGCAAGTCAGCAGCAAATCCGCCTCAAGTTTGAGAACAGCACTTACAGTGAATCCTCCGGATCACTATGTTAATAATCACCCATTTTACCTGAGGTAGTTAATATGTTATTAGTTAAAAAGGTAATCACTTATTTTTATGTAATATTTTAAAAAATCCAGAGTATATAAAAATTCCTATAACTCAATACACAGAAAGAACCCAATTTTAAAATGGGCAAAAGATTTGATTATACATTTTCTCAAAGAAAGATATGCAAATGAGATACCACGTCACACTCATTAGAATGGCTGTGATAGTTTTTAAAAAGAAAAAGAAAATAACAAGTGTTGATGGCACAGTGTAGAGAAATTGCAGCCCTTGTACATTACTGATAGGAATGTAAAAGTATAAAATGGTTCAGCCACTACAGGAAACTCTGTTTCTTCCTCAGAAACCTGAACATAGACTTATCATATGACCCAGCAATTCCACTCCTAGGTATATCCCCAAAGGAACTGAAAATAGGCCCTGGAACAGATAACTGTATGCCAATGTTTACTGTAGTATTATCCAATAGTCAAAAGGTAGAAACAATCCAAGTGTCCACTGACAGATGAATGAGTAATGAAAATGTGGTATATACATGCAATGGAATATTATTCAGCTATCAAAAGGAATGAAGTTCTGAATAATGCTACCACATGATTGACCCTTGAAATTATGCTAAGTGAAGTGTGTCAAATATAAAAGGAAAAATACTGCATCAGTTAAGTTCAATCTCTCAGTCGTGTCCGACTCTTTGCGACCCCATGAACCGCAGCAGCCAGGCCACCCTGTCCATCACCAACTCCCGGAGTCCACCCAAACCCATGTCCATTAATTTGGTGATGCCATCCAACCATCTCATCCTCTGTCGTCCCTTTCTCCTGCCCTCAATCTTTCCCAGCATCAGGGCCTTTTGATTTTTTTTTTTAATTCCTTTTTTGTTGTTGTTTTGCTTTTTTTTTAATTTTTTAAATTAATTTTTATTTTTTAGTTTCTTTTACTTTACAATACTGTATTCGTTTTGCTATACATCGACATGAATCAGTCAGGGNGAGGGTGGTGAGCTGTGGCGCAGCGCTGCTCTTCCTGTGTCTTTGTCCCCATGTTAGATGCACACCTTGCCCTCTGTAAAGGGCAACTGATATTTAGCAATATGAGAATGATAATAAATGCAGAGGAAATAAGTAGGTATTCTCGGTTAAATGCTGTGAGATACAACATGTGGGCAAGTGTGCATGACTCCTAGAGACCTCTTTTTACTTTGTGAATCTAAGATTATTTTGAAACTGGAAATTTTGAGTATTAATCAGGATTAAAAAAAAAACAACTTAGCCTGAAATAAGCAAGAGAAAAATTCAGAAAATGCCTCTTCAAATTTGTCTGAAATATTGTACTTTTCTCTATTTACTTTAGGATCCATTGGGCTATTATGCAGACCCAGCTCTACGCCCTCTGTCTGTCATCCCTGGAGAGACGGCCTCCATCTCCTGCAGAACCAGTTAGAGCATTCAAAATAGACATGGAGACAATTTTTTGCACTGGTATGTGCAGAAGCACAGCCAGTCTCCACAGCTCTTGATTTATAAGGCTTCTAACTGGGAGTCTGGGGTCCCAGACAGGTTCACAAGCAGTGGGTCAGGGACAGATTTCACCCTCATAATCAGCAGGGTGGAGGCTGAGGATGCTGGAGTTTATTACTGCCAGCAGAGTTTACAAGCACCTCCCACTGTGGTACCACCCCAAACAGAAACCTCTCTCTCCTGGTGGCCCAGTTGCTCACATGTGTTCATGGAGGGCATGAGACCCTGAGTCTGTGTAGGAGGAAGAAGCTGGAGAACCAGGGAACAGAATGCGTCTGAGGGCTCAGGAAGGAAATGAAGTCTCTCTGCTCAACTTCAGACAACACCGGTTAAGGCCCCATGTGTGTTCTTGAGTGACAGCACCAGCAGGAGAATGGACAGTCTAAGTGCCCTCTGAGCAAACAGCCCTGAGGAAGGGGAGCTGAGTGAGAGGTCATCCTACTTCTCGCCCCTTGAGTACAGTGACGTGTAGAATCATATCAGCATATCAGGGGCAAGTGAGGTGAATTTATAGCAAAACAAGTTCAATACATGGTAGCAGTTCACACTTCTTAATATATTATTCAGTTAAGTTCAGCTGCTCAGTCATGTCCAGTTCTTTGCAACCCCATGACCTGCAGCACGCCAGGCTTCCTGTCCATCACCAACTCCCAGAGTTTGCTGAAACTCATGTCCATCGAGTTGTAGATGCCATCTAACCATCTCATCCTCTGTCGTCCCCTTCTCTTCCTGCCTTCAATCTTGCCCAGCATTAGAGTGTTCTCCAAGGAGGCAATTCTTCACATCAGGTGGCTGAAGGGCTGGAGTTTCAACTTCAGCATCAGTCCTTCCAATGAATATTCAGGACTGATCTCCTTTATGATGGACTGGTTGGATCTCCTTGCAGTCCAAGGGACTCTCAAGAGTCTTCTCCAACACCACAGTTCAAAAGCATCAATTCTTTGGCGCTCAGCTTTCTTTATAGTCTGACTCTCACATCCATACATGACCACTGGAAAAACCATAGCTTTGACTAGACAGACCTTTGTTGGCTTATAGTATCGTTATCATATAACATATTAGTATATTATTAAGATAATAAAATTCCTTAAAGATCAAAAATAGATTTTCCCCACTTTGCTCACTTTCTAAATCTCCTTTTTACTCCATGTCTTCCTACTCCTTCACCATGTGCCTGATCACAGTCTATGCAACCTGGCTTCAGGGAGAGTTGGTGCGGAAATTAGTAAAAACTTTTGGGTTATGCATGTACAAATATTTTCTGTAAATTTATGGCAGGCAAAGTATCCTAATGTTAAAATTCTTTGATTTTTCTCAATTCATTTCAGTTCAGTCACTCAGTCATGTCCGACTCTTTGCGACCCTATGGACTGTAGCACACCAGGCCTCCCTGTCCATCACCAATTCCTGGAGTTTACCTAAACTCATGTCCATTGAGTTGGTGAGGCCATTCAACCATCTCATCCTCTGTCACCCTCTTCTCCTCCCACCTTCAATCTTTCCTAGCATCAGGGTCTTTCCAATGAGTCAGCTCTTGGCATCAGGTGGCCAAAGTATTGGAGTTTCAGCTTCAGCATCAGTCCTTTCAATGAATAATCAGGACTGATTTCCTTTAGGATGGACTGGTTGGATCGCCTGCAGTCCAAGGGACTCTCCAACACCACAGTTCAAAAGCATCAATTCTTTGGCATTCAGCTTTCTTTATAGTCCAACTCTCACATCCATACATGACTACTGGAAAAACCATAGCCTTGACTAGGCAGACTTTTGTTTTTCTTTTCTTAATTACCTACCACAAAAAGGAATAAAGTGTTTTCAAAAGTTGGTATTTAAAAACTAAATAAATAAATAAATAAACTGTATTATATAGGTGTAGAATTTATTCTGTAGAACCCTGGAAGAATACAGAATGATGTGAGAGGTTTTGTTTTGTTTGTTTGTTGAAAAGGAAGAATTTTATAGTGTGGGAAGACTGCAGGAATGGAAACACAGAGGAAACACAGTTCAGTTCAGTTCAGTCGCGCAGTCGTGTCCGACTCTTTGCGACCCCATGAATCGCAGTACGCCAGGCCTCCCTGTCCATCACCAACTCCCGGAGTTCACTCAGACTCACGTCCATTGAGTCTGTGATGCCATCCAGCCATCTCATCCTCGGTCGTCCCTTTCTCCTCCTGCCCCCAATCCCTCCCAGCATCAGGGTCTTTTCCAATGAGTCAACTCTTCGCATAAGGTGCCCAAAGTACTGGAGCTTCAGTTTTAGCATCATTCCTTCCAAAGAAATCCCAGGGTTGATCTCCTTCAGAATGGACTGGTTGGATCTCCTTGCAGTCCAAGGGACTCTCAAGAGTCTTCTCCAACACCACAGAAGGAAACACAGTTGGACATATTCTGCCCTTTGGCTTCTGTTCGGTGGAATTCAAAAAGCTGGTGGGGTTGAGAACTGAAAATAGGAACCCAGAAAGAAGGTCCAGTGTGTTCCTTATGGAATCACAGAGAGGAAGAGATGTGGACCTGGGTTTCTTCTGATGTCTAGGCCACTGTTAGTGTCAGAGGAAATGAGCATGTGGAGCAGGCTCTGTCATCACCAAGGGCTCAAAGATGCCCCTGTGCAGAAACCTGAGGTCATGTCCCACAGTCACTGTCAACCTACTTCAGACGAGGGGAGTCTCAAAAACCTATTTGCTCCTGGAGACAGTCCAGCAGAGGCCGTGTGCTTGGTTGGGAGATGCTACAGGCATCTGTAGGCCTGAACAGAAAGGCCTGAAGGGTGCAGAACAGCAGATGCAGAGGAGATGGAGACCAATGGAGAGGATTCCTGGTTTGGGGCCCAGCATCCCCTCCCACCCCAACCTCTGACTCAGATCTCAGAATGTCCCCTTTAGGAAACTGCCCTTATGCTAGAAGTAGCCCTTTGGGTCCATAGCCCTCAGATGGATTCTCTCTTTCCAGCTGCATTGCCCTGTGACAGCCAAATCAGAACCTCTGTCCACATGCCAATTTGGAAAATAAAATAGAAGGACAAAGTGCTTGGTAAATATCACCTCAAACCTGAAAGCTTTGATTTTTCATGTCATCTAGTTCTCATATTTTCTACTCATTTCTGATGTTCTGAAAATATGAATCTTCACTTTACCGCTTTATTATGTTGTACCTTCTGCAGTGGTTGGCTTACCAAACCATCCAGTGTTCTCCCTAGCAATGGTGATTCACCCTTTGTATTATTTCACATGTTCACATTTTTAACCAAAATATAGTGTGGAGATTATAAGCCTGGTATAGTATTATTATGAAAACAAATGAATTCAAACAGTAAATAAATGCAAAGTTTTCACATGAATCTTCATATCCTGAAAATAAATCTGATTCATGTTTTCTGTGCTGTGCTGAGTGCTCTGTCATGCCCAACTCTTTTCACTCCATGGACTACAGCACGCAAGACTCTTCTGTCCATGGGGATTCTCCAGGCAAGAATACTGGAGTGGGTTGCCATGCCTTTCTCCAGGGGATTTTCCCAACCTAGAGCTCGAAACCAGGCTCCTGGATTGCAGGCAAATTCTTTACTGTCTGACCATCAGGGAAGCCCAAGAATACTGGAGTTGGTAGCCTATCCCTTCTCCCGAGGGTCTTCCCAACTGAGGAATCAAACCAGCGTCTCCTGCATTGCAGGCAGATTCTTTAACAGCTGAGCTACCAGGGAAGTTCTCACATTTTCTAGTGATTCTTGTATAGAAACTGAATACTTCAAATAGATCTCAGTTTTTAAATGCTCTAAAATATTTCCCAACTAATACTAGTTACATAGGACACGCTAGTTACATATTCTGACAGTGTATGATTAACATAAACTAATTCCAAATCCCCCTGAACAATATAATCCTGTTGCTGGTTAAAGGACTAAAACTTATTAAAAATGATTTCCTTTCCAGCTTGAGATTACACAGCAAATGCTATTAAAATTGTATTATTATCTTAAAACTTGTTATCAATAAAATTGTATTTTATCTAGAAATCAGTGTTTTTATATTCCTGGATTTGTGACATATACGAAGAAACACAAGTATTCAGGACAAGTATTTCACCACATGTTCAAGGAGGGGACACATTTCTATTCAACAGTCTATTGATTTCTCATTAGAATCAGCACTGAGGAGCCTGGACACGCTGCACGCCTGTCTGTGAACAGGACACTCCCTGGGCTCTGCAGAATATAAGGATCCAAACAGAATCTTCCCAATGAGGCTCAGCCTCAGGGTGGCAGGAGTAGCTGCAGTGAGCAGAGGACAGGCTGACACCAGGCTGGTCTGAGGCAGGTATGAGTGTAGGGCCTTGAGGAGGAGGCCACGTGGAGGCCACATACAGTCACAGTCACTGGGTCCTCTTCTGTGTAAACAGGGTTCAAGGCTCCCCCAGACAGCCTCCCAGAACCTCCATCCTCCTCCCCACTAAGGGAGCTCATGCCCCACCGTGCCTCCAGGGAATGGCTGCCATGTTCCCCCTGGAGCATCCACTAAGCTCCCTGCTGTATTTTGATGTCAGGCGGGTTTCAAATCATTTTACTGTTGTGCCTCAGTGTTCTAAGTGTCAACAGATCCAGATGATTGATGTCTTCAATCAAGTCTTCTGTGTTTTCCAGGACCACGTGGAGGGCTGCTGGCACCACAGGCTGCAGAGAGCAGTTTGCTTTTCTGACCCCACTCAGATCTGGAAGATTCCATGTCCGCTGGTCCAGGAGCCAGACCAGCCCTCCTCCATGTGGATTATGCTGTGTCCAGATCCAGAGAAGCTGTCTGGAAATTATTCCCATTAAAAGAAAGACAAGCATTCAACACCCTGAAAGCGAATGTACATCTACAACCTGCTGAGGGAGCAATGTGAGAACTCTCTAACACCGCGGGAGATTTTCTCCTGCAATTTGGTACCAGCAGTTTTGTGCCCTGAAGGGTCACTTGGACAGCACCTCAGCTAAGGCAAATCAGCCACCAGACAGCAACCAGGATGCTACCAGGCAGCCCAGAGAGCATTCCCAGGTCATTTCTCTTGACTTCGTTTTGACACAACTTCTGAACTGGCACTTGAGTGGGAAAAGTCTATCTGTATTTGTACCTACTTTCACCTGGTCCTTATGTCAAAAACATGCTGCTGCTGCTAAGTCGCTTCAGTCGTGTCCGACTCTGTGCGACCCCATAGACGGCAGCCCACCAGGCTCCCCCGTCCCTGGGGTTCTCCAGGCAAGAACACTGGAGTGGGTTGCCATCTCCTTCTCCAATGCAGGAAAGTGAAAAGTGAAAGTGAAGTCGCTCAGTCTTGTCCGACTCTTAGCGACCCCAAGGACTGGAGCCCACCAGGCTCCTCCATCCGTGGGATTTTCCAGGCAGGAGTACTGGAGTGGGGTGCCATTGCCTTCTCCGATCAAAGGTCTTAAATATCCCTTTTCAAAACTATAAGAATTTCTTTTAACTTCTTCACTACAGGGTTGAATGAAGTGCTGGAATTCTCAGCACAGCAGCGTCCTGTGTTTAGCCAATATTAGAAATTCCCCTTGTCTTGATATCTTCAGAGCAGGATATAAGACCCAGANCGTACTCTGCATATCAGTTAAATAAGCAGGGTGACAATATACAAGCTTGACGCTCTCCTTTTCCTATTTGGAATCAGTCTGTTGTTCCATGTCCAGTTCTAACTGTTGCTTCCTGACCTGCATACATGATTCCACCTATATGAAATATCCAAAACAGGCAAATCCATACAGATAGAAAGTAGATTAAGGGTTTACCAGGGCTTAGGGGAGAGGGCATGGGGAATTAATGCTTAATGGCTACAAAGTTTCTTGTTGAAGTAACGAAGATGTTTTGGGAATAGTAGTGATGACTGCACTCAGAGAAGTGTCATCAATGTCACTGAACCGTAAATGGTGAAAATGGCAACTTTCATCTTATCTCATTTTTGCCACAATTTAGAAAGATTAATAATGTAATATATAAAAAACTATTGAGTTATTCACTTAGGTGAATTGTATGATATGTGAGTTATATCTTAATAAAGTTGCTTTTTAAAGTTCATGAGATACAGCTTAAATTGTGCTTAGATGAAAATTTATTATATACTACTTAGAATTGATGCTTTTGAAGTGTGGTGTTGGAGAAGACTCTTGAGAGTCTCTTGGACTGCAAGGAGATCCAACCAGTCCCTCCTACAGGAGATCAGTCCTGAATACTCGCTGGAAGGACTGATGCTGAAGCTGAAACTCCAATACTTTGGCCACCTGATGCGAAGAACTGACTCATTTGAAAAGACCCTGATGCTGGGAAAGATTGAGGGCAGGAGAAGGGGACGACAGAGGATGAGATGGTTGGATGGCATCACCGACTCAATCGGCATGAGTTTGAGTAAACTCCGGGAGTTGGTAATGGACAGGGAGGCCCGGCGTGCTGAGGTTCATGGGGTTGCAAAGAGTCAGACATGACTGAGCAATTGGACTGCAAGGAGATCCAACCAGTCCCTCCTACAGGAGATCAGTCCTGAATACTCGCTGGAAGGACTGATGCTGAAGCTGAAACTCCAATACTTTGGCCACCTGATGCGAAGAACTGACTCATTTGAAAAGACCCTGATGCTGGGAAAGATTGAGGGCAGGAGAAGGGGACGACAGAGGATGAGATGGTTGGATGGCATCACCGACTCAATCGGCATGAGTTTGAGTAAACTCCGGGAGTTGGTAATGGACAGGGAGGCCCGGCGTGCTGAGGTTCATGGGGTTGCAAAGAGTCAGACATGACTGAGCAACTGAACCTAACTGACATACTTACTTACATTGGAGAAAATAAAGTTTACAAAGTAATGAGCTAAGCATCCAATTTAATGTGGTATAAAAAGAATAACTGACCAAACCTAAGGAAAACAAGGTATGAATCATGAACATAATAGAAATTAATAAAATAGAAAATAAGTTTATAATGACAGGATGAACTGAACCAAAAGTTGCTTTTTTGAAGCCACTATTAAAATGAGACAGATCTAGCAAGTTCTAATTTAAAAAGTAAACAGAGAATTTATAAATACAAAACATTATACAAGGGTCAGAATGACATATAATGCAGATTTTTAAAAGACAAATGATATAACTTAATCCTGATAACTTCAAAATCTTTATAAAATTGATAAATTCTAGAAAAGTTTAACCTGCAAATGTGGTTCAAGAAGAAATAAACCAGCTCTTTGGCAAGCCATGGACCCCAGGCTCTGTTCCACAGCATGGGATTTGTTGAAATTGTCAAGAATAAAGGCTACTTCAAGAGATACCACTGAAATTTAGAGGACAGCAAGAGGGCAAAACTGATGACTATACTCAGAAATGATTGGTAATCCAAGTAAAAATAAGTACAACACATTCAAATACAGAATGAAAGTTCATGTAACCAACCGAGGTATCATTTGTCAGATACACCAGTCTAAAAGGAGATATACGCAGCTTATGCTCAGGAACTCTCAAAATAAGGTGTGATGGTTGGCCTGACAAATAACCCTGCAACATATTGTACTGGCCTGCAGGCTTCTTAATAGATTTGGTATCAGCAAGATTTATGAAGGCCAAGTCGAGGTGACTGTGGATGAATACAATGTAGAAAGCCCTGGTGGTCAGCCAGGTGCCTTCACATGTTATTTGGATGCAGGACTTGCCAGATCTACTACTGGAAATAAAGTTGGGGACCCTCAAGGGAGTTGTTGATGGAGGCTTGTCTATCCCTCACAGTACCACACGAGTCCCTGGTTATGATTCAGGAAGCAAAGAACTCAGTGCTGAGGTTCACTGAAAGCTCACCATGGAATAAATCATGGCAAATGACATACATAGCCTGGCTGAAGAAGATGAGGATGCTTGTAAGAAACAATTCTCTCAATATCGAAAAGACTCTGTAATTCCAGACATGATGAGGGAGGTGTATAAGAAAGCTCATGCTTTAATTAAGAGAATCCAGTGGATGAGAAGAAGCCTAGGAAAGAAGCTGAAAAGAAGTGGAACCATCCCAAAATGTCACTTGCCCAGAGAAAGATTCGGTAGCTCAGAAGAAGGCAGGCTTCTTTAGAGCTCAGAAACAGGCTGCTGAGAGTTAATACACGAAACCACAGTTTTCTATGAAGATTTTTCAGATAAAGACAATAATCAACATATTGACCAAGCAAATAATAAGCCACATGATTTTACCAAACATTTATAAAAAAATTTAAGGAATACATAATTTTAATCTTACGCAAATTATTTTATGGTATAGAAACAAAGTACTGCTCCTTATATCTTTGGCATGTTCAGTTAAGTCGCGCAGTCGTGTCCGACTCTTTGCAACCCCATGAATCGCAGTACGCCAGGCCTCCCTGTCCATCACCAACTCCCGGAGTTCACTCAGACTCATATCCATTGAGTCCATGATGCCATCCAGCCATCTCATCCTCGGTCGTCCCTTTCTCCTCCTGCCCCCAATCCCTCCCAGCATCAGACTCTTTTCCAATGAGTCAACTCTTTGCATAAGGTGCCCAAAGTACTGGAGCTTCAGTTTTAGCATCATTCCTTCCAAAGAAATCCCAGGGTTGATCTCCCTCAGAATGGACTGGTTGGATCTCCTTACAGTCCAAGGGACTCTCAAGAGTCTTCTCCAACACCACAGTTCAAAAGCATCAATTCTTGGGCACTCAGCCTTCTTCACAGTCCAACTCTCACTTCCATACATGACCACAGGAAAAACCATAGCCTTGACTAGACGGACCTTAGACGGCAAAGTAATGTCTGTGCTTTTGAATATACTGTCTAGGTTGGTCATAACTTTTCTTCCAAGGAGTAAGCGCCTTTTAATTTCATGGCTGCAGTCACCATCTGCAGTGATTTTGGAGCCCCCAAAAACAAAGTCTGACACTGTTTCTACTGTTTCCCCATCTATTTCCCATGAAGTGATGGGGCCAGATGCCATGATCTTCGTTTTCTGAATGTTGAGCTTTAAGCCAACTTTTCCACTCTCCTCTTTCACTTTCAACAAGAGGCTTTTTAGCTCCTCCTCACTTTCTGCCATAAGGGTGGTGTCATCTGCATATCTGAGATTATTGATATTTCTCCCAGCAATCTTGATTCCAGCTTGTGTTTCTTCCAGTCCAGC